>CM032451.1:37837257-37842257 GCA_019049505.1 Pachyrhynchus sulphureomaculatus | reverse complement strand
TATATATATATATGTATATATATATATATATATATATATATATATATATATATATATATATATATATATTAGAGCCTGGCACGTTGAGGCGTCATTTTTATAACGACTTTTTTGCAGCGCTATTTTGCCCCTTACATATGTCTTAATTTTTGAGAATGGATTGAGTGGATATTAATACTGAGGAATCAAAAATTAGATTTTCTAGTTTTCTAGTTTTGTTTGGAGAGATTATGTTTATTTTTTTGGGCACCATTCATTTTAGAATAAAAAGAATCTAATCTCAGCTCAAAACATGAAAAAATACTGAAGAGTTATTTAGTTGTTAAAATAATATTAAATATATTACAACCTGTTCGTCCTGAAAGAAGAAGCGGGTAGTTCAGTAAAAGGCTGCATTAACACAGGTAAAAGTATATTGACAAAATAAATATCCTTGCAGATATTACACTCTTAAAATTACATTAACTAAATAAAAACCCCTTAGGTTATGAGGGTGTACACATTTAAACTAGAGTTCTATGAGTTACTGATTCTAAGAGTAAGAAAACAAATGACTTTAAAAAACACGATCTAAAAGTTTGTAAAATTAACTTCGCGGCTTACACGTGTTGAGTAGTCGTTCGAAACACACTTGTAGACAGGAAGTGAGATATTTAAACTGGTGTACTACTGACTTACTGATTTGATTCTCAACAAAAATAATGTCTCAGCCACTGCTCTCCTATTCTTTTTTGGGTAGCTAATCACTTTTTGACCCGAAATGCCTGAGGATGAGCAGGATATTTTAAGAACGGACGAAGGCCTTAAACTTGAGAGTTAGAAAAGACACCCACTCGGTGATGAAAAACCGTTACTCACTACTGCATGATGGAGAAAAATAAAAAGCCACTACGGCGTGCTGAAGGAAAAAGCCCTTAAAAATTCCATACGACCATTTATATATCTTTGGCCCCTTCTTCAAGATGAGGTCCTTAAAATGGCTCACTTCTGGAACGCAAAATCAATGCAAACTAAATAAGTTAGGTCAGTAACACATTATACACGGTTGAATTACACTGTTCAAAAATTTAAATAACTGTTTGAAGTTGCACTGCTCAAAAATTGAAATCACAGCCTAATCAAATATAAAAACGTAATAAAAAAAATTATAGAAAGAAAAACAGAGTCGTAACATGATCTTAAAATCTAAGAAAAAATGTATGTTACAATATATATATATATATATATATATATATATATATATATATATATATATATATATATATATATATATATATAATGCAACGTCTCTTTGTCTGTCTGTCTGTCCGTTAGTTCGCTTATCATTCGAGAGCCACTTATCCGATTTACGTGTTTTTTTTTAGATTTATACATATGTTCTCTGGCCAGGTTATAGGATATATTTTAGTACGTTAGGTAATATAAGAAATAAGCAGTGACGATAACAGTTAATCCAGTCGGAAAAAAGTTTGCCGCTAGCGTACTCTCTTGCAATACCCTGCCTAAACCGTTAAATATGGAACAATATCATGTAACAAAGAATACAATATATATAAAATGCAACGTTTCTCTGTCTGTCTGTCTGTCTGTCTGCCCATTAGTGCGCTTAGCACTCAAGAACCACTTATCCGATTTACGTGTTTTTTTTTTATAAAATAATTATATTCTCTTGCCAGGTTATAAGATATATTTTATTATGTTAAGTGACATAAGGAGTAAGCAGTGACGATAATAGTTAAGCAAGTCCATGCGAGCGGAGTCGTAGGCACGGCTAGTTTGTAATATAATATGATTTTTTTAAGATCAGTTGCTACATAATATTTGAAAATAAAATTGTGATTGGAAAATTACACAGATTACTGAAGACACAGAAGATACATGTTTACATGCCGCTAATATATTTTTTTTAACATATCGATAACCGTTTCGTTGCTGAGTCATAAGCAAACAGGGTTAGCAAAACGCGCGTCGAGTGAAAAAATAAAATATTTGGTGTAATGGTGGTAACTATTGTGTAATATCATAAACGAACAAGACAAAGATGTTCACTGCAATAAAATAATATTGACAATCAAAACCAAGACAACAACTTCTGGTATGGTACAAGTTTCAATAAACGGTATAAATTAAACATGTGTGGTAGACAGAAATGATTTGCTGGCTTAATGTCTTTAGTTTGACATTCTAAATCAATTTCTCGTCCAAGCGCGGCTCTGCTTAATTCCTTAACCCTTTGAGGCAGGAGAAAAAAAAATAAAAGATATGAAGAATTTTTTTGAAAAAATGTATTCAACCAACATCAAAAACAAAGTAAAAGTTCATTTCACGTAAAAAAATATCCTGGATTATCCTGCAGGATGTGGTTTCTAGCACTAACCACTAGGAATTAAGGCACTCAAAACTAATTTTCGTGAAATTTAAAGAAGCAATTTCTCTCCTTATTGAGGCAGAGACCAACATCACAGGTTGAACATTTCCAGGTCGTTCGATGCACATGCTTCGCTGTGCTACAATGAGCACATCTGAGAGATCCACATCTAAGAGGCATATGTGCAGCACGATCATGACGTACCTCAGTGGGAATGATTTTTTTGTATTTGTTAGGTGCTTGTTCTGCTGATCTTCTTTTTTTTGAAATCGAATTAACGGCACCAATTAATCCTCGAGCAACCGATACACGAAATTGTTTCAATGTAATACATCGTGAGTCACTTCTATTTTGAAATAAAATGAACGCGTTCACAACACAAACATCTACAAAGTAAAAAAAAAATGCGGTGCCACCACTTGTGGGCTTTTCGATCGATTTCATAGATACTTTTCAGCATGTCAAATCGATCTGCGTATCCCATATGTTTATTATAATGTTTGACCATAACAGGACATGGGATTTCTTCTGTATTGCCATTTTTCTGTTTTCTAGAGACAACTTCCATGATGGATGGGTCATGATAGTTTCCTAAAAACAAAAACGGTTCTTCGATCCATCCACTTCAGTGCTGCTAATCCATCTGTAGAAACTCTCCAATCTATGTCGCCCCTTTTCATGTGTTTATCCACTTTGAGCTCTGGATAATATTTCCTTCCTTTACGCACAGTTCCACATGCATAGATGCCATCAGCTAACAAGTCTCTTTGCAATTCTACAGAGTTGAAAAAATTGTCGAAGAATACTTTATGGTGCTTGCCAACTAAAGCCCTTGTTAGATCTTTTACTACGCGATGTCCCAATTTTTTCTCAACTGACTGATCAACTTTCCCCGTATAAAATTTGGAACTCAGATACAAATCCAGTAGAATCAGCCCGAATCCATACCTTGTAGCCTCGTTTCGTGGGCTTCATTGGCATATACTGGCGAAGACTACTTCTCCCCTTGAATTTGATCATAGATTCATCGATTGATTGAAATTCACCAGGATTCAAAGCAGAGCCAAGAGTTTGTGTCAATTTAGAAAGTAATGGCCTGATTTTGTACAATTTATCATAATTGGCCTCACCTTTTTTTGGCTGTACTGAGTTATCATTTACGTGAAGATTACTTAGAAGCCAGGTGAATCTGTCATGAGATAAAACAGAACTTATAAAATAATCCCTAAGTTCTTCTCTCGAGGACCAGTAGTCTCTATAACTTGGCATTTTTTTCAAGCTCATTAGCATGTTTACACCCAAAAATGATTTTATTTCTTTGTTGGTGGTGGTTGGAATAAAGTAGTTTGCTGCCACCATTTTTTTTGTAAGGCATACAAATTTGTCTGAAAAACAATTTCAGATATGAAACAATCCGGAAACAAATACAAAAACATATCGGTAGGAGTTTCAACGTTGTCAGGAACATTAGGCCCTGCCTGAGACACAAATTGGTTTACGCGTGTTGCATGAGTGACATCATTTGTCCAAACAACTGATTTTTTTCTAAGTTCTTCTTGACGAATTACTTCTAACGGTAACTCATCCTCACTGTCCCATTCTTTAGTGACTTTCGCTTGCTCATTATCTTCGAAAATGAATGGAATATCTTCTATATCAAAAAAGTTCATCCCTTCCATCATAAAATAAATAATCTATGGGGGCTTCGTTGTCCATAGTACTCTCCACATCTGATGCAATGGACTCACAGTCACTGGGAATTTCATCCAAAATCGCGAAAACATCTGTGCTATTCATTGCTTCAAGTTCGCCAAAAGACCAACATTTTTTTTTGGAACCTGTAAAAAATGAACAAACAAAAATTAGAAAAATTATGAATAATAGTAATAGCAATACGCGTCACTTAAAAAAAAAAACACTTTCACTAAAAAAAAACATATAGTCCTAGTGGTTAGCATTTGTAACCACCACAAATAAATCTATTTATAAACTTAGCAAAACAAAAATTGCACTTGATATATATTCATATGTAGTAAATAGATATATCTTAAGTACTTACCGGACATTTTCTTAAAGAATAACCAGCTATAAGAAAAATAACAGCCTAATTGGTACTGCAAAACTCACAACTACCTACGACGTGCAATTACAAATGTCAACTAAACGCTGGTGGACATTTCAAACCCTAAGCATGCTAGATTAGACTTCTTGATACGTTAGGCAAACAATTTAACATCGTGGTTTACTGGAGAAAACCGGTAGGAAAGCTACAATATAATTTTTAAAAGGTGGTTATCAGTGGTAACCACTTGTCCTCAAAGAGTTAATAAACGACTTCAAAAAGAAGGAGTTTCTCAATTAGTCGCGTATGTATTTTTTTAATGTATGTTCCTGCATAACTCTAGCAAATATGTTATGTACCGATTTAGATGATTCTTTTTTTATTCGAGAGAGTGCGCAAAACATGGTTCAATATAAATTTTACTGAAATTGGTTATGTAGTTTCTAAAAAATTCTGAAAAACTTATATTTTTGTAATAAAACACCGATAACTCTGGTAAATATGTACCGATTTAGATGATTCTTTTTTATTCGAGAGGGTACACATTCGAGATGGTCTCATATAAATTTT
>CM032451.1:37819158-37837157 GCA_019049505.1 Pachyrhynchus sulphureomaculatus | reverse complement strand
GACAAAAATAAACATATTTATATTTTTTTTTACTACAAATTGTTTACCTTCTAAACATCGTTTGCAATTACTACAAACAACATGTGGAGCCCAGGGCTTGTCTAGATTCCGAACAGGGCAGTTGAAATAGGCTTTGTAAGCTTCACAAAGCTTTTCACATGCGTTTAAATAAAATTTGATATCTCGTACTTTAATAAATATACCACATATATAACAAAATGCATCAGCATCATGTTTACACTTTCTCGACGACATTTTAACCTCTTTAAGTCTTCTACAAAACAGTCAATTGTTGTTTATCACTTAAGTGACATCTGTAGACACTGTGAGAAAGTTACGACCCGTTTATTTTTTCGCGGTATTTTTAAATATACCAGAACTATTTAATATTTCTACGATAACTCAAAAAAATGTATTATTATTATAACTACCACAAAAGCAAACTTTATATGGAATATGGGTACTTTTCCTTTATTTTGGAGCATAATGAATAGAAAAATCATAAAATAAATTTTAGGACAAAAACAAAAAATTTTTTTGTAGAGTTGTGTAATCTGTGTAATGTGTAATTGTCGACACACAGAAAATTAGTAGAGTGATTTAGGCAGTATTTCTATCAAAAATATAGTTTCCTGGGAGATAATAAAAAAACACTAAAAAAATAACTTTATTCAACGATTCTCAACCTAATAATATTTTTGTCCCAACTTTCCATATCAGTTACAATCATGACCTCCTTTTAACGGTGTTGTTAGAGCCCCATCAAACTGTATTAGAAATCTACTTTTTGTTGCCAATATATCGCTACGACCCTAAAATCTCCGCCCTGTTAGCTAAATTATTTCTCATTAGGCAACATTATCAGTAGGTAGTTTATGGGAATACCTCGTCCTCCTTCTCCCACAAACTGAGGACTCCTTCCAGCAAAATAACTATATGAATATGACCTCAACCTCTAACCAATCAATTAGTGATTTCAACCAACAAATTAATAAATTGCCTAAAACTTTTTGTGAATTAGGCAACGAACACTTTTATTATTCCATGCAGGGTAGTACAGATTGAGTCAATGATTTGGCAAATCTACATAGTACTCCCATAAATACTGTTACAATGCCCTCTATAAACATTAACACATTTTTGGTGAAATTATTTATAGGTTATGTTACTCAGTTGTTAATATGTAGTTATTGTATGCAAACATATTTACAATTTGAATTCTTTAAACAATGCAGTGGGGTGATCGAGAAAATAGGAATGCTGTTCTCGCTTTATTTAAGTGCGGTATGGAAAAAGTGACATTTTTAAGATATTAAAACCGCTTAAAATAAGTCGTATGTTTATTTACCAGGCGATAAAATTATCTACTGAGACGGGAGACATAAAAGACAGGCAACGTTCAGGAGGACCAAAGACAGTTCGAACGCCACAAGCTGTCTAAGCTTTAAAAGAGCGAATTGACCGAAATACTCTCCGCAAACAAAAAAAAAATGTATCTCGTGAGACGAAATTTCGGAAAACTCATTGTCTTGTATTATCGGCGCTTATAAGAGACATACTGGTCATTTGCTACCGGAAGATTTAAAGCGAAAACGATGGCAAAAATCTAAAAGTTTGTTAACGGAATACGATAATGATAAACATAGAAAAATTTTGTTTACCGACGAAAAAATTTTCACTGGGAACAATCGTTCAATAATGAAAATGATAGGATTCATGCCAGATCTTCTAAGGAAGCATCTGAACTTGTTCCAAAAGTTCAGAGGGGTCTTCATCCATTATCAGTTATGGTTTCGTGAAGAGTCAACTTTGATAGGGTTACCATCCATTTTTATGAAAAAGGTGTGAAAATTTCGGCTAAAATAGATGAAGACACTATTTTAGAGAACGTTAAGAAACCCCTAAATCAAACTTCTTTCAAAAATAAGCATTGAATCTTCCAGCAAAATTCTGCACCAGCACACAAAGCTAAAACAACATAAGCATGGCTTTAACAAAATGTGCCTTTCCAATAACGCAATGAAATATATATTGGCATTTCTGGTATCAAGAGTTCTATAAAAACGAAAAATAATACACTTCTGTTTATAATATCCAAAGTTAGTGTCATATGTCAATAACGGAAAAACTGTAGAAGCTTCTGTACTTATAATTCTTACCTAATTCTTCAGTTAAGTGAATTTGAATCAATAAATCTGTATATTCCCCTCTACTGAATTTTTTAACGTGATTTTTAAATTCCTTGATTTTCAGAACACTAAGAATTACATACGATATGTTAAATTGGAAATTACTGTTTCTCAGCACGTAAAATATTACACATCCCTTGTATTGATTATCAATAATTATAGGGAAAATCTCTTTGACGTTTTGCCTACGATTGCAAGAGGTATATTTAGAGATCTTCACTCATTGAGATTAAAACACTGAATGTGTGCTTTAATCTCGAAGTAGCCCTTAGCAATCATAGGTGAAACGTCGGAAAGTTACTCTAAATTGGCAGTCCTAATTCAAGAAACTACGATTTGTTATCTAACCATAACCATGAAAACTTAAGTTCTATGTAAAGAATAACTGCTTTTAAAATCAATTTCCATCTGAAAACAAGGAGAAAAAACGAATAAACTGCCATTAATTTTTTTTCACGTCACTTTGTAATGACATTTAAGGCCCTTCTAACCACTATTTATGTTAGTACCGGAAATATTAAAACAATAACAATATTTTCATATTCCTTCAATCTAAAAATCCCGTAGAAGACACAAAAGCATGGATACTACTCGCTCCCATCCTTCCTAAATCTGTTATCAACATTATATATTAAAAATAACCGGCCAAGTGCAAGTCGAACTTGCGCAATAAGTGTTCTGTATGTTGATTACCTTTAAAATAAAAATTTATGTTACGGAGGTATAAAATGATCAACAAAGTCTGTGTCCGATCTTTGTTGAAAACTTGAAGTTTTGGTTCTTTTTTATATAAAGTAAATCCTAAGATATAAGATCCTATTCGCTTTTTCAGTGAGGTAATAAACGATCCTATTAAGGTTTTGTGCATAGTTACCGGGTATTACGATAAACGTATTTTTATTTTTCCTGCTTTGTATATCGCCCTCACTTGCACCTGCAGTCATATTGGATCTATTTCTAGCTATATATTTACTACCTGGTAACCCGGTTTGGGGCCCTTTAAGTATTTGATAATATAGGCCTAATGACCACAGGTCCCCATTAAGATTTGAAAGATACTTTTTATTATTTTTATTTTTAGTTTTACTAACAACTTACAACGTAACGGTTCTATTTTAATTATATGGCGTCCGTAGAAAAAATTGTAAAAGTGGCTATCGCAAGAGGAAATATTTATCACTTGACGTTAAACAAATAATGAAAAATGTTTACGACAGTTTGGTAAAAAAAATTGAATAAACAAAATGCTTTGCAAGAAACCAGTGAACTAACAAAAACCCTAATTTCTACGATTAAGGGTATTGTAGGAAAACCATCATCCAGGAACAGGAAAAAACGGAAATATTTTCAAATGCATCATGTAGACGATTGTGAAAAAAATGTCATCAGGAGAAAAATATATTCTATGAATGAAGAGCAGTTGGTGCCGACACTAGACAAAATAAAATTAAGACTGGTGCAGGACGGGACCAATATACATTGTGGCCGATTAACCCTTCACAGAATTCTCTTAAGAATGAGATTCACGTTCCGAAAAATCAACAAAAGGCAAGTAGTGATGGAGTCACAAAGATTACGAATCTTGCGACATACTTATTTACAAGAAATTAAAAGGTATCGATCAGAGAATTGGTTAATAATTTACCTTGACGAAACATGCTTCGATATCCATGACACTGTGCAAAAAGGGTGGGTTGACAGCAGTTTAAAAAAGTCAGACTAACGTACCTTCAAATAAAGGTAAACGAATACCCATTTTGCATGCTGGATCTGAAAAGGACTGGGTTTAAAATTGTCTACTATTATCTGCAAAAAACATAAAAGATTCTAGTTTGGACTATCACGAAGACACGACCGCAGAACTTTTTGAAAATTGGTTTCAAAAATTCCCTTTTGCCAAATGTGTTATACTTATCGACAATGCAAGTTACCATAGTAGCCTACTAAATAAGGTTCCTAATGCAGCCAACACCAAATCGGTAATATAGGAATATATGTTAGAAAATGACATTTATTTTGACTTCAGTTATAATAAAGTGAACTTTTGGAAGTTCTGAAAGACTATAAACTGAAAAAGAAATATGTTTGTGATAGTATGGCTGAGAACATGGGACACACCGTGTTGCGGCTTCCTCCGTAATATTGTGTGTTTAATCCAATTGAACATATTTGGCATCAAGTCAAATCAAAAATAAGGGCACAAAATGTTTCTCCTACTTTAAGCGTGTCAGAGGTTGAATTAGTAAAAAAAGTTATAAATGATATACCTTGTGAAAGCTGGAAGAATTCCATTCAGCACGTTGTTAAAGTTGAAGATTCATATATTTATGTAAATAATATAAAACCACTGGTAATTACCTCAGCTGATGACAGTGAAAGTGAAATAGTTTTTTTATTTATACATCCCCTCTTGTAAACCCCATTCATTCAAACTGTATATTTGTACTTCTTATCCATTTGTTTTTACATGCATCTATAAATAAACATCTCCAAAAACACTTATAATTTTATTTATTTGCATTAATGAAGTCCATCTCTGCAACCTATCATAAACAAAAGGTCAGAATTTTTATATTGCCCACTTAAAACGGCAAAAATCAGAATCTTATATTTTGGGACAGGCTATACCAGATAAATTATTAAAGGTAATGCACTCGTGATAATTTTCGTTCAATCTACACCCTGTGGAGAATATCCCAGAACTTTTTCAAAATTTTTTGATCAGTACTTTTCGAAATAAGGGAGGGACAGCGATTTTTGACAATTTTTTAAAATAATACAAAGAAAAGTGTGCGCAAGTATTACATTATATATATTTTTGAACTCGTGTTTTCACAAACTTTCATTTGACACCCCACCTACTAACAAATTTTTTTTTTACTTCCGATTTTAACCTCCAAACTAACTCATTAAATCAAAATTTAACATTCAAAATAATACTGTATTAGTGCCAAATTTCAACTTTATATGTCAGATAGTTTCGGAGAAAATCGGGTGTGACAGACGGACAGCCAGACAGATAGATGGGCAGACAGACAGACGAGCAGACATCGAAGTGATCTTATAATGGTTCCGTACGGAACGCTAATAATTACGCTTAAAATTAACTTTTTTACAAACCACTAGTGAGAAACAGTCAAATAAATCCATTAAATTAGTATATACATCCCAGTATATTTCTGCATGTTATATCTTTAAAGATTGGAAATAATCAAAGGATAACATGATCTTCGAATTACTTGGTCTCGAGAATTTTGAAAAAGACATATAATATTCGTACATTACGAGATGCTCGATTTACTCCAGCACCTCACATTATAATCTTATAACAGATGTTCGTTAAATTAGACAAAATCGCGAATTACCACAGTAATTTTGACGTCAAATTTGATTTCAACGGTTAAAATTACTTACGAATGCCATGATTTAAACTTTTTCTTATACTACTGTATTATTTGAACTTGCCTACCAACTATACCAGAGATTTACTTTACTGATAATTAAAGATATCGCAATTTTGTAGGCAAACTATATGGTGGACAACCTGGTTTAATACTTGTGTAGAATATCCGACATAAACTTAAGAATTTAATGATTTTATTAAATCGTCCGGTCGGTCGCCTTAAGAGGCAAATACTATAAATTTTCATTTTCTTGTTGCGGTTATAACTTGGCTAATTAATGGGTGATGATATTGGAGTAAACCTCAGAAAAGGTGTAGTACCGTACCGGCTTGGTTCTTGTGCAATGTCAGAGTATAAATTACGTAGTTTAAGATCGCCGGTTTTGCCTACTAGTTTGTTATTTGAGCGAAGCTACTTTTGATTTTTACAAAACGATGGAACAAAATGAATTTTAATCTTAATCCATATGCCTTTCTACCCCTTTAGGGGTGTAAAACCCATGGAGTTGAGTTATTCTATATTTTGTCTTTTCCATATTTCCTTCCACCTCTTTTTATCCTGTGTGGCTCGTCTTGCGTTTTCCCACTCTATTCCTCTTTTGGCCACTGCCTCTCTAACATCCCCCAACCATGCCCTTCTAGATCGGCTAGTCTGACTTCAAACAATTGTCTAACTATTCTTTGTTCAGGTATCCTTTCGACGTGACCATACCATCTTAGTTGTGCTTCCTCAACCTCTTCCACCATTGGTTTCAGGTTCAAATTCTTTCTGAGCTGTATATTCCTAACCCTGTCCATTCTTGTTTTGTCCTCTATTTTCCTTATCAATCTCATTTCTGTAGCCCTTATCTTTCCTTTCTATCTTTCTATCATTATCCATGTTTCTCCTCCATATAAAAGTATTGGCGTTGCAACCTTCTCGAACACTTGGGCTTTAATATTTGTTGGTATCTCTTTCTTTCCTAGGAATGTATTCTTTATACTATTAAATAATCTTCCTTCTGTTATTATTCTCTCCTTGATCTCCTCTTCTATCCTCAGTCATTGTTGATCCCAAATATTTAAACTTCTCCCCTTGGTCCAGCCTTTCCTCTCCTATCTTTATTTCATGTTGTCGCTTTTGCTTTCCTATTATCATAGACTTTTTCTTTTCTTTATTAATTTTCATGTTCATTTTTTTCCAATGCTTCCTTATATATCCGTATGTTCCTATTAAGCGTTTCCTCATCTTTTGCTATAATAACCATATCAACCGCATAGCATAGTTCTGATATTTCTATCTTTTTCATCTTCCAGTAGCCTATCTGGTATGGTCTTACCCCTTTCTTCTTTGCTTCTTTTATTGAGAAAAGCATGGGGCTCAGGATGCATCCCTGCCTAAAGCCCATAGTTATTTCAAATATATCAGATCTGTCTTGCCTTGTTCTTACATAATTTGTTTATTCTTTGTATAAACTCTGTACGCCTTTTATTATTATTTCTGGTATTTCTCTTTTCCTCGGTGTTTCCGAAATGTCTTCTCTTTTAATCTTGTCGAAAGTCTTTTGTAGGTCTATAAAACCCAAGTGAATTATCGTATCTTCTCCTATTGCTTTTTCATATAACTACCTCACTATAAATATTGCATCATTCACCCCTCTACCTGGCCAAAAGCGAAACTGCGTTTCTTCCAATGTGTGCTCAATTTTCTTTCTTAATCTTTTTTCTAGTATCCTAGTATATACTTTTGACACAGTGCTAGTTAGCGTTATCCCTTTGTAGTTATTACAATCTTTAGTGTCACCTTTTCTTATAAATTGGGGTTAGAATGCCTATAGTCCAGTCCGTAGGTGCATTGTTCTTCATTAGGTTGTTCATTATATTTTTAAGTTCTTCTATTGCTACGTCAGGGAGCGCTTTCATCATATCTGCTGTGATCTTATTATGTCCGGGCGCTTTTCCTAATTTTAATTTGCCGATTGCCTCTTTAATTTCTTCTGTATTAATCTCTTCTGTTTGTGTAAGTTCTATATCTTGTTCTGATATAATATCTCTATGTTGATTTTTATCTGCTATGTCACTCCCATCCAATAGTACTTTATAACATTCTCTCCATCTTTCCATAATTTTTACTTCGTCTTTTATAACATTTCCTTCTTTGTCTTTTATATTTGCTATCGTTTCTATCTTTTTCCTTCTCATATTTTTAATCACACCGAAAATAGCTTCTTTATAGGCTCTTTTCATTCGCTCTCCAAATTGTATTATTCTTTCAACCCGTGTTCTTTGTTGTCTATATTCCTCATAATTGGTTGGATCTTTTGTTTGTAGATATTTTCTCTATTTCTTCTTTTTTGTTTTTAATCTCTTCCTTAACCCCATTCTTCCACCAGTTTTTAATATTTTTATTTACTATTTTTGATGAGCCACATATATTTTTCTGCTGCCTACTGATACAGTATCTTTAAATTTTTTCCACCCCTCCTCCACTCCCGTTCCTCTCCTATTTTTTCTTCATATTTTCTTTGGTACTCTTCTCTTATTTCATTATGTCTTAATTTATAACATTTAATTTTTGAATTTATTATTTTGCGTTTATTTTCCTCGACACTGTCTTTTCAAATTTTAAATACTATTTTTAAAAGAAAGTGATCGCTTCCTATCCCCGGGCCTCTTCTTACCTCAATATCCTTTACTCTATCCCAACCTCCTTTATGTATTAAAAAGTAGTCTATATTCGACTTGTCTAGTTATTTTGTGATTTTTTTTTTGTTGAAATGAGTATTACAAATCTTTAATTCGTTTTCCAAACTTATCTGTATTATTCGTTCGTCGTAATCGTTTCTCACTGTCTCTCCTTACTTTCCTAGGCACCATTCTATTCCCTCGGTCTCCTTTCCCACCCTTCCATTCATATCCATTATTATTATCTTATTGTTTGTATTGTTTATCTCTTCTTGTAAATCACTGAAAAAATGAATGTCGTGTGTTAATCAAACATTATTTTTTGATGCGAAAAAAATACAGACAGAACCCAAGAATGACTTCAGAAGCGTTAAGGTATATCTGTTCCGTCAAAAGCAACTATATGTCGATGGTTTAGTGAACTGAAATGCGGTGGTACAAATACCGATAATGCACTACATTTCAGACGTCAGTCAATGCAAAAAAAATACCACACTGTTCTGAATGACCGCAAGCGAATGAACAGAACTCGTGATGCATATTTTGCCTGAATATTTGCATATGAAGATGCTGTGTGTCCGATTGGTGCCGCACTGTCTCACGATTTATCAAAAACAGAAGTGTTAATAAAGAAGACTTTGAAATTATTAAAAATTATAAATGCGCACCTGCATTCATTATTATATCATTATATATAGCCATTCAACCTAACAACTTTGGAAACTATCTTTAGTTTTAGTGTAATATTATTAATTGAGTAAGGCGTGGTGTGAAGTGAACAACGAACGGTTTTCAATTAAGAGTTGCTATTAGACAATTTTTGTCAGTTGAAGTAAATTCCATTGGCGTTTTGAAAACGGTTTTTCAAAAATTTGATAACGACTATTTTATTTAATGACTAGTTTAACAATATAAAAAAATGTTCTATTTTTACATTCTTAATTTAATAGCATAATATTATAAAATATTTCCAAAGGTAATGAAATTTAAAATTGTAATCACATAATATAATTAATTTATCGATACATATGAAAAGATAAACCAAATTTAATAAAATTATAACATTCTTTATACCTCACTATATATTTACCTAAAACACTTTTTTTAGAAGTACTATCTATCAGAAATATCCCTGGACTAACATTTAACTTTCCTATATAAATATAAACAGTTAATTAACGCTAATAAATAAAATAAATATGTTTGAATAACAGGGAAACTAATACAAATAGAAGATGTCTTAAAGACAACCATAAGAAACCTAAAAAACAAAAGAGCACCATAGGTCCGTGTAAAATTACCGATGAGTTAATCAAATATGGTTCATATAAATTAAATTTTAAAATTAAAAAAAATTAAGTATAAACATAAGATTACCATCATTGTGTCTTAAAAGAATTCTTAAGTATTTTGTACATGTGGCCAAAAGATCAGGTGATAATATATACCGGCTTATAATGATGGGAGAGGTCCAGGGTAAAAGGAGTAGAGAGGCCGTTCGCTAATAAGATGGTCGCTCCATATATCAACACACTTGGCGGAAGATCGTTAGAAATGAAGAAAAATGGTGGGATAGAATAGTGAAGTCATTCCAGAGGGATCACGACCCTCAAAACTGAGGAAACGAAAGGAGAGAGAGGTTCGTGTAAATTAATATCAATGATAAATATGGAAAGATGCTTAAATGTGGAAGACTTGCCGTCTGAACGAAAAGTAGCATGGATTAACCAACTACGTAAGAAAGGAGTAAAAGATGACTTCTCAAACTAAAGAGGTTTGTCTGTAATCTACTCAGTTAGCCGTTTGTATGGCAACATATTGAATCAACCAGTACTAAATGATTAACTACTCTACCAAGCAGAAGAGCAATCAGATTTTTGGGCAGGAATATCGACCACTGATAATGTCTTCTGCATCATCCAACTACTTGCAAAAAGAATATCAGTTAATAGAAAAATACACTTAGTTTTTATTGATTTGGCAAAAGTATTTGACACAGTAGCAATTGATAGATTATTGGAAGTACTGCACTATAGTAAAAGCCATGCCAAGATTTTTATAATGTAGCAGAAACTCAAGGAAAGTTAGGTAAAAAACCTAAGTCATACTTTTAAAATTATAAAGGGCCTAAGACAAGAATGATGCATATCTCCCTTATTCTTCAATAGAATTTTAGAAAAATTAGATACTGTTCTTGAACGCTAGAAAAACAGTGGCAAATTCATGGGAATACTCTTTAATAATGAGACTATATTCACACTGCACTGAGCAGATAATCAGGACATCATAGCAGAAGATCAGGAAGATGCAGAATTTATGGTAAAAAAGCTATACCAAGAATATTAAAAGTGGGAACTTTCAAAAAATAAAACATCTGTGTTTTGATTGATTGATTATTTTAGTTTAGCGCGTCGATATCGAGGATCATTTGGCGCCATAAGTAGGATGTTTAAATCTTAGAAAATAATTGTGTTTCTTTGAAGAATTTGATCCAACTGGAGATATTTGTAACATTTGGAATCAATCAACATCTGTGTGTAGCTCCAGAAACTCGGGAATTATCATATATCATAGAACGGTAGGCATGATAAAACAATCCAAAACAGAGTAACTAGTGCAAAAAAGTTAATTGGAGTACTCAATTTTATGGCAAAACAGTATCTCAAAAATATAAAAAAAATTTAAGAATATAAAATACCATTGTGGAGAGCAATTTTTATATTATGAAAGTGAAGTCTGTCACATCAACAAAAGTGTGGCCAGAAAACTTATCTACAGAAATGTAGTAGAGTCCAATAAATTTCCTCTGATCTAGGAGGTACCGTTTGGATACTACTGTTTTTTCTTTGTCACATGATAAAATATAAATTTTATAATTAAAATTCTACATAGGACCTAAAATATATTAATATATTATACATTTAATTAAAATGAAGGTCGTCATTACCAAGTATAAGCTACTTCGGCTTACCTCTTTATAAGAACCTTCAGGATTCTGATTAATTTCTCCAAATACTCATTAATAGCCAACCAATTTGTTGTTGAATATATCTTAAAAATTATTATTTTTCTAAATTTAAGAAGATATACCGACTACTTATGCGAGGTCTGCATCATCGTACGCTACTCAAACGATGGACTCTTATCTACCAACAAGAATGATGTCACGCATTAATAACAGAAGAAAATATTACAAATATGAAGCTATTAGTAACTGAGAATCGTAGAATTTGTATAAGGCGGGTAGTAAAGAATGTACTGACGAAATTTTATATAATTATTTGTACATGAGGAAACTGTGAGTATCAAAAATGTTGACATTGCTTGGCCGTAGCCACCGTCACCTTATGAAAGAATTATCAAAATGTAATTTATGATCTATTATACCTCTGATGAGAAACAAAAACAATGCAGTGGGTAGAAAAGAGAGATAAACCAGGCCAGAAATTTAAGGATCCGTGATATAAACGAAATAAATTATACTTCTTGATTGTCTCCCCAACAATACTATATTGACAGGCAATTGTGATACCGAATGAATAGACAGAACATGTGGTGGGAATTTGAAAAAAGTCTGGATGGTATACGGATGTAGAAAAAATCACCACCAAATCACCTTTTTGAAGAAAATTGTGAAACTAAATGAATGCATTGAGATAGCCAACAATCCGCAATGCCAAACATGGTCAAATGCCTTAGATATATCAAGTGCAACTACTCGAGATTCTTGAAAATCCATGTGCACTGTTCCAAATATATGTGGTATCGGTTAGAAGATCTCATGTTGATTTTGGCTTACGAAAGCCATATTGATTTTTTTTTATGGGTCTAGCACACGTGCTGCAGGGAAGTCCCTAAAGCGCTCCAGGAGCGGCACCCGTGCGGAAAAAGCGATTCATGTTGTTCTTGAATCGCTATAAATTGTACTCTGTGGGAAACACAGCGCTGGGCAAATTATTCCAAAGGGATGATGTTCCCCATATAAAAGACTGCTTGAAAAGCGTTGTACGCGGAGGAACAAGCTGAACCTCATACGGATGTGTATTTCTAACACGCTTTGGGAGGAATTAAGCAGGCTACATCCTTCAAACACTTTCCATGAAAATATTTGTAGAACAGACTCAAGTCGCCAACCGTTCTTCGATGTTTCAGCGAATCAAGGCCGCCGGTCAGTTCCGGGTCTCCAATCAGACGAACAGCTCTTCTCTGAACAGAATCGAACAAATGCAGTGTATGTTTGGAAGCGGAGCCCCAAACATGGGAGCAGTATTCCATAATTGGTCGAATTTGAGCTTCTGGTTCGAAATAGTATTCCCAACTTTTGAGAAGCTCTCCTTGCTATGCCTGCAACATTCATGCCAGGACATATTTGCTCCCAAATTAACGACCAACAAATTGAGCGACGATGTTAGGGAAATGGAGTGCCCCGACATAACTATGTCGGGTTCAGCAACGTTAACTTTTTCAGAAAGAACTGCCGCCTGAGTTTTTGTAGCGTTAAATTCCACTTGGTTACTGTCACCCAAAGATAGAATTTCTTCCAGGTTTCGCCTGAGCAGCCTATGTTCGAGCGTCCAAAGTGAATGAAGAGACAAGCGAACTGTCATCTGCAAAGCTGTAGATTGGATTCCCGATCTTTTCCAGCAGATCCTTAATGTAAATGAGAAAGAGAGTAGGAGACAGTATGGAGCCTTGGGGCACACCGGCATTGATAGTGAAGGTATTAGAAAGAAATCCGTCGATTGCCACTCGTAAAGAACGCTCTCTGAGGAAACATGAGAGCCACAAACAGAACTTTTCAGAGATACCACAAGAGCGTAGCTTGGCCAACAGTCCATCGTGCCAAACACGGTCGAATGCCTTGGATATGTCAAGAGCAATCGCTCGAGATTCTCCAAAGTGTTCAATTGCGTTGTTCCAAACATGTGTTACATAAGTCAGAAGATCTCCTGTTGACCTATGTTTACGAAAGCCATATTGGCGATCGCTAATAATATTGAATCGTTCAAGATATTTTAGAAGATGCTGATTGATAACCTTTTTCATGACTTTCGATATTATTGAAAGCAGTAGTTGATAGTTACTAATAATATTAAATCTTTCTAGATATTTTAAAACATGCTAACTGATGCCTTTTTCATAACTTTCCATATTATTGAAAGAAGTGCGATTGACCGGTAGTTGATTAGCAAGGTTTTGCAACAGGATAGGTTGAAAAGTCTATAGAAACTGGTGTAAGCTTAAAAGCGCATTTTTTGAGTACTATGGCAAGTATTCCATCAGCGCCAGAAGATTTTTTGATGACTGGCTTCATTGTCTGAAGACAATGTCGGGCATCCTTAACTGCACATTGGAAATAGTAGGTGCTGTGGAAATCGACAGTAGAATGTGACTACTCAGTGTATATCACCACTATACCAAATATTTTATTTTTGCTCTCGACAGGCGTTTCGTTAACCATGTTAGCTTGATCAAGTGCGATTATTGATCGCTCCTGATAAAACTAACAATGTTAGCGAAAGGTGCTTCGAGTGCAAAAATGGTGGTATAGTGGTGACATATACTGAGTAGTATCATAGTGCCAAAGATTCCACATTCCACATAGTAGAATGTGATGCAAAGAGTTGAGCTAACAAATTGGCTTTCTTAACAGGTGTTGCAATAGTATTATCTGGCCGTGTGAGGAGTGGTATAGTAGAATTAGTGAAATTTTGACTAATGGCCTCAACGACCAACCAAAAAAAACCTGGGGGGGGGGGTAGGGCCGGGCAAGAAGTTTTTCTTTAACACTGATTGTTTGTTTTCTTGGATTTCTCGATAATTTCTTTGCATCTGTTCAGGGTATAAACGAAGATTTACTATAATTTATAAAGTTAGGTTGTTCATGCCATTGTCGGCAGGGAAAAGTTTAGAGCTTCTGTGCATTTTCGGTCGAACCAAGGATTGTCGTTGGCCATTGGAAGGATTCTTACTCGAAAAACGGGTGTAAGCTTCTATGCGCGCCAAAACAACCTCCTTAGCGCAGTCAGATGGGCAGCGTGATATAGTTTTTAACTTATCAGTTGTCAAATTTCTACTCGCAGTAAGCAATTTAACATACGAAAGTAGTTAATCTAAAGTTTTTTTATTATTTTTTGTGAAATTGACAATAGGATTATTAAATTAATTATCTCAGCTTTATATTACAGAACAGAAAATATTTTCCAGGCGCTACAGTTGCTTAATACTTTCTTATGTTAAGAAACAGATCCAACTTCAGCGTAACAGCTTGAATTACTTGAATTAAATCAGTCTCTTCTTCATGGTAAATGAATTAACATAGCGCATAAAGATATAATTAAATGATTTTAATTAATACAACTGTGAGCTTTGTAATGATAAGCCTTTGTTAACGGGAACTAATGTGATTTGTCGTGAAATTGAGAAATTCCGCAATGAAAATTATTGTTATTGCTGAACGAACTACTGATAATTTTTTAAATTATAATTCTAATACAATTTTAATTAAGTGTGAATTGAACTTTTTGCACCTTGAGTTGTGAACCGCTTTAAATGATGTACCTACAGCTATAGCTCAGCATGTTGAGTATTATAGTATGTTTGGCGTATCATAAATGGTTCTGTATGTCCATAAAACATTTGGAGTTACTTTAATTATATAATTTCTTATATCATGTAGACACGACTTTAATGATAACATAGAAACGACAGTGGACTGTAATCAATAAGGTTAGTAACATTTGGGGAGATATTCCTTCAGAAAAAAAAGTTGTATACAGTGCATAATACCCATTTATAGGACAGATAACCTCTTTATTTGATGAACATTTTTTCCCTTACTGAATTTTTCAGGTTCGAAAACAAAAAAAAGTCGCTTGGGTGCCAAAACTGGAGAAGAGGTGGTGGGGTACTTTTGCGAGAATTTTTCTCAAGAATAAACCCATTTTTGCTTACTAATCTTGGTCGCTTCTACTTTAGCTTACTATAGAAAGGGTCCTTTAATGTTGTGTAATAAGAGCCAATCACTGTTTTCACTATATCACTATAAGCCTGGTTCTATTCAATGCTGGATGTAGGCCTTCCCCCTGAATTTCAATCTCAATTTATATGCAGCTGTTGTCATCCATTCCATGCCCGCAACCCCCTGTATGTCATACCGTCATCTTGTTTTAGGACGCCTCACGCTCCTCCTCTGTTCTCGTGGTCTCCATTCTAATGTTCGCTTGGTCCATTGATAATCGATAGTGCATGCTATATGTCCAGCCTATTTCCACTTTCTTTCTGCTACGTGTTCCATAATATCCTTTAGTTTTGTTTGTTCACGTATTCACTCGTTTCTTTTTCTATCTTTAAGTTTTATCCCCGATCATCCGTCTTTCGTGTGCTGTCTGAGTCTGAGCTAGTTTTTGTATATCAACTTTATTCAGCCTCCAAAGTTCCACGCCATATGTAATTACGGGTAGGATTGTAAACTTTGGTCTTTAACTTATTTGGCAGGGCTTTATCCTTGAATATATAACTTAATTTCTCGAATACGAACCATCCTAGCCTGATTCTTCTTGAAATTTTATTCGAGACAGTGTCTCACGTCGTAGTAATTTCTTGCTCCAGATACACATAATTTTTAGCAATCTCGAGAGCTGTTCCTTCTAAATTTATAACCAAGTTGTTATGAGTGTTAATTCAGGTTAGTTAATAATTTTGTCTTACTTTTATTTATCTTAAGACCAATTGTCTTTGTCCGATAATTAAACTCATTTATCATTTCTTGTAACTCATGTGGATTACTACTGATGACTATGGTATCGTCTGAGAACCTTAAATGACTCAGATATACACCATCTATCTTTAGGCCATTCTTTGTCCAGTCTAGTTGGCGAAATACGTCTTCTAGAGCTGTAATAAATAGCGTAGGAGAGATTGCACCTTCCGGTTTTACATCTCTTCATCATTACTGTTTTACTCTTTTCCAAATAGTCAATCTTTATGATACCCTGTGAGTCCACAAAACGGTTGTCATCACTTTTCCTGCCGATAAAACTGTTGTCTCTTTTTTCGGTGCACTTTCACCTTCGCCAACCCACTATTTTGTCTGCAGTTTTATTTCCGGGGTATAATGGTGGATCCACGTTTCGTCTACAGTCGCAAAAGGATGCCAAACGTTTTTCGGATTACGCTGCAACCTTTCCAAACAGGATTTTGAAATGCCCTTAACCATGCGTTTTCGGTCTGGCACCCATTTTGCACTCAGCTCTTTTATTTTTAGGACCTTATGAGATGCTTACTATCTTAGCAATCTCACGACGCTTTATGCGACGTTCTTTCATCACGATACTATGAATTTTATCCACCATTTCTTCAGAAGAACCACAATCACGCGTCCCGCACATGCGGCATTTGCAGTGCTGGTACAGCCACGTTTAAATTCATTTATCGAGTAATAAATGGTCTTGAGTCTTGGTGTAAAGTTCACATGTTTCTTCAGTTTAGTTTCTATCTGAGTCGCAGTCCACTTTTTTATATAAAAATGTTTGATGTCTGCATGGAACTCGGCTTTATTCATTTCCAAGAAACAACGTTTGTTTGATATTTTAAACCAAGACAAGAATCATGCTCACCAGCAGTTATACCGTCTAACAAAATTAGGATAGGAAAACACCGGCGAATTACAGGGGCATAAACCTTCTCAGCACTACCCTGAAACTTACAACTAAAATAATAACAAACAAAATCAATAATTTAATCAATTTATCAGATGAACAGCAAGGATTTAGATCCGGAAGATCCTGTACGGATGCTGTGTTTATCTTAAGACAAATAGTTGAAAAATACATCGAATACAACAAACCAGCATTTTTGTGCTTCATAGATTTGGAAAAAGCATTCGATCGCGTCCAGCTGGGGGACATTCTGCACCTACTATATGATAGACAAATCCCTTATAACCTTATTAAAACTATTGAAAACATATGTATACTCGAACAACAAGATACAAGCTAAAATAAACGGTGAGCTCACTGATCCAATACCGGTTGGCAAGGGTATAAGGCAGGGAGACTCTCTGAGCCCTCTCTTGTTTAATATTATCATGGACGAAATAATCAAGAGAGTCCGAAAACAGAAGGGCTACAGAATGGGAGACAAGCAAGTCCCAATATTGTGTTATGCTGACGACGCAGTACTGATGGCAGAGAACGAGGATGATTTGCAAAGACTTCTAAACATATTCAATCGAACAGCTAAATCCCTTAACATGATAATATCAGCCTCCAAAACAAAGTGTATGACAACTTCCAAAACACCCCTTAGATGCAAATTAGTTGTAGATGGGAAAATTATCCGACAAGAAATGCATTTTAAATACCTTGGAATAGAGATATCCGCATATGGTGACGTTGAGAATGAGGTTAGAGAACAAGTTACTAAAGCCACAAGAATAGCGGCCTGTCTAAAAAACACCACAATATGGAAAAATAAATTTATTGGGATGGAAGTTAAGGCCAAGATATACAAGACCGCCATTAGACCAATAATGACATATACTGCTGAAACTCGCCCCGAAACATCCAAAACAAGGCGACAAATGGAAACAACCGAGATGAAAATACTCTCCGCAGGATTGCTGGAAAGACACTTCTGGACAGAGAAAGAAGTGAAAACATAAGAAGATCATGCAAGGTGGAAAATGTGAATGACTGGGTACTCAATAGGAAAAGGGAATGGAACGAGCACATTAGTCGAAT
>CM032451.1:37713073-37819058 GCA_019049505.1 Pachyrhynchus sulphureomaculatus | reverse complement strand
TATGGAGAACCTCATCCCTTTGAAATGATTAGCCCAGGAGTCTATTTCTCACAGAGTGCAATTTGCAGCGATTTAAGATGAGCGTGGGTCTCTTTTTTTTTGTTCACGGGTTGCTCCTGTAGCACTTTAGGGATTTCCTGTAGCTCGTATCCTATGCCCATAGAAAACGGAAGTTTCAGATTTATATGAAAATTCCCATAGTTAGTACTTAACAAAATAAGTAAATATCTACGACACGACACCGACAACAAGGTATATTTGCTTTATTTGTTACATCTTAGACGTAAAAGGCTTAAATGTAGTCAAAGCCTGCCAACTTTCTGCTCGCAGAATTTTATTTTTATTATTTTCGTTGGTTTTATCCCAAAGAAAGGGCTTAGTTTCCACAAGTTCAAATAACGTGTCAAAATCAAACTTGAAGGCTATGGTACCAGCTTGAAGAGCACTCAGTACTTTTATTAAATTTAGAAAAATCGGGACGACACGAATGGAAAGACCTCGTCCTGCTCCTCGTTGTCGTTAAGTGTGAAATCACTCCCATTGATTTAAATGTTATTTTTAGTTGTCTCTGCCGTGTTGTTCTCGTGCCAATATCATGCCGGAAGATCTGAAAACGCCCTATTATTGCAAGTAAAAGCCAATAATATTCTTATTTAGATATTACATACAAAAAATTGGCTACTTTAAAAGTCTTTTTATAAAGAAATCATAATAATAAATAAGAGCTGTTTTTAACATTTGTAGGATTTGGTTATATGGAATTGATACCCGAATTGTCAAAACTAAATTAATATCTTATTTTAGAAGTATTTTACGAATGTTTCAAAAACATTATTTTTTGCTTTATAGTGGAACAATTTTGTGTGCTGTTTTTTGAGGTCGGTTTTTTTTGTTAAAAAGTTTTATCCAGAAACTGTATAACCAATTTCGATAAAATTTATATGGGACAATCATAAATATGTACTCTCTTGAAAAAAAAAAGAATCATCCAAATCGGTGCATATTTGCCAGAACTATCGACATTTTATTAGAAAAATTTAAGTTTTCAGGATTTTTTTATAAACTACATAACCAATTTTAATAAAACTTACATGGGTCCATTTCGAATCAGTACTCTCTCGAATAAAATAAAAATAATCAAAATCGGTATATATTTGCCATAGTTATCGGTGTTTTATTACAAAAATTTAAGTTTCTCAGGATTTTTTAGAAACTACAAAACCAATTTCAACAAAATTTATATGAGACCATCTCGAATGTGTACCCTCTCGAATAAAAAAGAATCATCTAAATCGGTACATATTTAGCAGAGTTATCGGTGTTTTATTACAAAAATATAAGTTTTTCAGAATTTTTTAGAAAACTACATAACCAATTTCAGTAAAATTTATATTGAACCATGTTTTGCGCACTCTCTCGAATAAAAAAAGAATCATATAAATCGGTACATAACATATTTGCTAGAGTTATGCAGGAACATACATTAAAAAAATACATACGCGACTAATTGAGAAACTCCTTCTTTTTGAAGTCGCTTATTAAGGAATTAAGTAGAGCCGCGCTTGGACGAGAAATTGATTTAGAATGTCAACTAAAGACATTAAGCCAGCAAATCGTTTCTGTATACCACACATGTTTAATTTATACCGTTTATTGAAACTTGTACCATACCAGAAGTTGTTGTCTTGGTTTTGATTGTCAATATTATTTTATTGCAGTGAACATCTTTGTCTTGTTCGTTTATGATATTACACAATAGTTACTACCATTACACCAAATATTTTATTTTTTCACTCGACGCGCGTTTTGCTAACCCTGTTTGCTTATGACTCAGCAACGAAACGGTTATCGATATGTTAAAAAAATATATTAGCGGCATGTAAACATGTATCTTCTGTGTCTTCAGTAATCTGTGTAATTTTCCAATCACAATTTTATTTTCAAATATTATGTAGCAACTGATCTTAAAAAAAATCATATTATATTACAAACTAGCCGTGCCTACGACTCCGCTCGCATGGACTTGATTAACTATTATCGTCACTGCTTACTCCTTATGTCACTTAACATAATAAAATATATCTTATAACCTGGCAAGAGAATATAATTATTTTATAAAAAAAAAACACGTAAATCGGATAAGTGGTTCTTGAGTGCTAAGCGCACTAATGGGCAGACAGACAGACAGAGAGACAGACAGACAGACAGAGAAACGTTGCATTTTATATATATTGTATTCTTTGTTACATGATATTGTTCCATATTTAACGGTTTAGGCAGGGTATTGCAAAAGAGTACGCTAGCGGCAAACTTTTTTCCGACTTGATTAACTATTATCGTCACTGCTTATTTCTTATATTACCTAACGTACTAAAATATATCCTATAACCTGGCCAGAGAACATATGTATAAATCTAAAAAAACACGTAAATCGGATAAGTGGCTCTCGAATGATAAGCGAACTAACGGACAGACAGACAGACAAAGAGACGTTGCATGATATATATATATATATATATATATATATATATATATATATATATATATATATATATACATATATATATATATATATATATATATATATATATATATATATATATATATATATATTGTAACATTCATTTTTTCTTAGATTTTAAGATCATGTTACGACTCTGTTTTTCTTTCTATAATTTTTTTTATTACGTTTTTATATTTGATTAGGCTGTGATTTCAATTTTTGAGCAGTGCAACTTCAAACAGTTATTTAAATTTTTGAACAGTGTAACTCAACCGTGTATAATGTGTTACTGACCTAACTTATTTAGTTTGCATTGATTTTGCGTTCCAGAAGTGAGCCATTTTAAGGACGTCATCTTGAAGAAGGGGCCAAAGATATATAAATGGTCATATGGAATTTTTAAGGGCTTTTTCCTTCAGCACGCCGTAGTGGCTTTTTATTTTTCTCCATCATTCAGTAGTGAGTAACGGTTTTTCATCACCGAGTGGGTGTCTTTTCTAACTCTCAAGTTTAAGGCCTTCGTCCGTTCTTAAAATATCCTGCTCATCCTCAGGCATTTCGGGTCAAAAAGTGATTAGCTACCCAAAAAAGAATAGGAGAGCAGTGGCTGAGACATTATTTTTGTTGAGAATCAAATCAGTAAGTCAGTAGTACACCAGTTTAAATATCTCACTTCCTGTCTACAAGTGTGTTTCGAACGACTACTCAACACGTTAATTTTACAAACTTTTAGATCGTGTTTTTTAAAGTAATTTGTTTTCTTACTCTTAGAATCAGTAACTCATAGAACTCTAGTTTAAATGTGTACACCCTCATAACCTAAGGGGTTTTTTATTTAGTTAATGTAATTTTAAGAGTGTAATATCTGCAAGGATATTTATTTTGTCAATATACTTTTACCTGTGTTAATGCAGCCTTTTACTGAACTACCCGCTTCTTCTCTCAGGACGAACAGGTTGTAATATATTTAATATTATTTTAACAACTAAATAACTCTTCAGTATTTTTTTATGTTTTGAGCTGAGATTAGATTCTTTTTATTCTAAAATGAATGGTGCCCAAAAAAATAAACATAATCTCTCCAAACAAAACTAGAAAACTAGAAAATGTAATTTTTGATTTCTCAGTATTAATATCCACTCAATCCATTCTCAAAAATTAAGACATATGTAAGGGGCAAAATAGTGCTGCAAAAAAGTCGTTATAAAATGACGCCTCAACGTGCCAGGCTCTAATATATGTATATATATATATATATATATATACATATATATATATATATATATATATATATATATATATATATATATATATATATATCTATGTATACATATATATATATATATATATATATATATATATATATATATATATATCTATGTATATATACATATATATATATATATATATATATATATATATATATATATATATATATATATATAATAGAAATAGTGCTGCAAAAAAGTCGTTATAAAATGACGCCTCAACGTGCCAGGCTCTAATATATGTATATATATATATATATATATATATATATATATATATATATATATATATATATATATATATATATATATATCTATGTATACATATATATATATATATATATATATATATATATATATCTATGTATATATACATATATATATATATATATATATATATATATATATATATATATATATATGTATATATATATATATATATATATATATATATATATATAATAGAAGATTATGGATAACCTGGCCAGAGAACAAATGTATGAATTAAAAAAAAAAAACACATAAATCGGATAAGTGGCTCTCGAGTGATAAGTGAACTAACGGACAGACAGATAAAGAGACGTTGCATTATATATATATATATATATATATATATATATATATATATATATATATATGTATATATATATATATATATATATATATATATATATATATATATATATATATATATATATATATATATATATAAATATATATATATAGTAACATTCATTTTTTCTTAGATTTTAAGATCATGTTACAACACTTAGGCAGTGATTTCAATTTTAGAGCAGCGTAACTTAAAACAGTGATTTAAATTTTTTGAACAGTGTAACTCAACCGTTTATAACGTGTTGCTGACCTAACTAATTTAGTTTGCATTGATTTTGCGTCCGGAAGAGAGCCATTTTAAGGACGCCACTTTGAAGAACGGCCACATGGAATTTTTAAGTGCTTTTTCCGCCAGTTTGCCGTAATGGCTTTTTTCGCCGAGTGTACCGTAGTGGCTTTTTTCCTCCAGCACACTGCACAGTGGGGAAAAACGAAAAATCGTGTTTCAAAATTGTCTAGAGCCTTCAATTTTGGTTCGATTTGGACGATTTTTTTTTTTAAATTGAAGCTTATTAAATTCCGAACAAAGTTGTCTGAGCCGATTTTGAAATTAAACTTTTGTTTCAAAATGGCGGACGTCTTCAAAATAGCGGTTTCTGATTATATAGCGACTGAGACTCAGAAAACGCTTACAGTTTCAAACCAAGTTGTGCTAAAATGTGTGTATGTATGTTTTTTTATGTCGCAGATAATATATCTAATATCACAGTTACAAGATTAATAATAATGAACCCAAAATGGCTGCCATGAACAATAAAAGTATTATAAATATGAATAAACGTACCATTATTATTTTGTATCCATAACATTTGCATAAATAATTTCTTTAAGGTTGTTAATTATAAATATGTTTCAACAATTGACTTAGAATGACAAATCAAGTATGGCAGATGCCAAAATTGAATCGAGCAAGAAAGTTTCTCTGTGGCATTTAGACTGTGGCAGTCAGATCATTCAAGTTATTGAAGTTTAGTTGCGGGATTTAAATTTTCATGCAGTTATTGCTAGAATATTGCTGCTGTAAATTTTAAGTATCGTAGACAATTTTCTAGCAGATACAAAAAACAGCGATACACGCAGAAAAGGACAGCTCACACAGCTAGAAAATGGCTACAACACCTAAAACGTTTTGTTAAAATAGGGACAGCTAAATATTTTGCTGCACTAGCCACATTATTTGCTGTTGTAGCAAAAAAGTGGCTGCTATTGCTAAACAGTGGCACAACTTGGTTTGAAACTGTAAGCGTTTTCTGTGTTTCAGTAGCTATATAATCAGAAACCAACGTCCGCCATTTTGAAACAAAAGTTTAATTGAAAAATCGGCTCCGACAACTTTGTTCGGAATTTAATAAGCTTCAATTTTAAAAAAAAATCGTCCAAATCGAACCAAAATTGAAGGCTCTAGACAATTTTGAAATACGATTTTTCGTTTTTTTTCCCCACTGTGCGCCGTAGTGGCTTTTTATTTTTCTCCGTGATGCAGTAGTGAGTAACGGGTTTTTTATCTCCAAGTGGGTGTCGTTTCGAGCTCTCAAGTTTAAGACCTTCTTCTGTTCTTAAAATATCCTGCTCATCCTCAGGCATTTCGGGTCAAAAAGTGTTTAGCTACCCAAAAAAGAATAGGAAAGCAGTGGCTGAGACATTATTTTTGATGAGAATCTCACCAGGAGAGGCCAAACAGCTTATGAAAAACCCACGAGGCGAAACCAATCCGTAAGTCAGTAGTATATCAGCTTAAATATCTCACTTCCTGTCTACAAGTGTGTTTCCAATGACTACTCAACACGTGTAATCCGTTGATTTAGTTAATGTAATTTGAAGAGTGTAATATGTGCAAGGATTTTTATTTTGTCAATATACTTTTCCCTGTGCTAATGCAGTCTTTTACTGAACTACCCGCTCCTTCTTTCAGGATGCACAGGTTGTAATATATTTATTCTTATTTTAACAACTAAATAACTCTGTTTTAAGCTGAGATTAGATTACTTTTATTCTTAAATGAATGGTGCCCAAAAAAAATAAACATTACAACCAAGCTTTAAACAACTATAGAGACTATTTTCAAAAGAAGTACAAAAATTATCTCTTATCCATAATAATCTAAACAAAACGAGCTAGCTTATATATCTAATTTTTGATTTGTCAGCATTAATATCCAATCAATCCATTCTCAAAAATTAAGATATACATAAGGGGCAAAATAGCGCCGCAAAAGAGACGTTATAAAAATGACGCCTCAACGTGCCAGGCTATAATATATATATATATATATATATATATATATATATATATATATATATATATATATATATATATATATATATACATATACATATATATATTATATGTATATACATATATATATATATATATATATATATATATATATATATATATATATATATATATATATATATTATATATATATATATATATATATATATATATATATATATTTATATGTATATATATATATATATATATATATATATATATATATATATATATATATATATATTTTATATGTATATATAATATATATATATATATATATATATATATATATATATATATATATGTATATATATTTATATGTATATATGTATATATCTATATATATATATATATATATATATATATATATATATATATATATATATATAAATAATAGAAGATTATAGATAACCTGGCCAGAGAACAAATGTATAATTAAAAAAAAAAAACCGGTCAAGTGCAAGTTGAACTTGCACAATTAGTGTTCCGTACGTTGATTGTTTTTAAAATAAAAATTTTTGTTAGGGTGGCATAAAATGATCAGTGACTTCACAAAACACACCCCAAATGAATTTTCAACAAAGTTTGTTTCCAATCTTTACTGAAAACTGGTGACCTTGAAATTTTGTTTTTTTTATATATACCAAATAAATTATTACAAGTATTACATTATATATATATATTATATATATATATATATATATATATATATATATATATATATATATATATATATATATATATATATATATATATATATATATTTTTTACTCGTGTTTTCACAAGCTTTCATTTGACACCACACTCGATGACCTAGTAAAAAAAATTTTTTTTCACTTCCGATTTCACCCCTCAAAACGAACCTCTTAAGTCAAAATTTATGTTACGGTGGTATAAAATGATCAGTGACTTCATAAAACACACCCCAAATGAGTTTTCAACAAAGTTTGTTTCCAATCTTTACTGAAATCTGATGACCTTGAAATTTTTGTTTTTTTTGTATACCATATAAATTATTAAAGGTAATGCACTCGTGATAATTTTCGTTCAATCTACACCCCGTGGAGAATATTCCAGAATTTTTTCGAAATTTTTTGATAAGTACTTTTCGAGATAAGGCCCGGGACAGCGATTTTTCGCGAATTTTTAAAAATAATACAAAGAAAAGTGCGCGCAAGTATAATATTATATATATATTTTTTACTCCTAGTAAAAAATTTTTTTTTTCACTTCCGACTTCACCCCCCCAAAACTAACCCCTTAAGTCAAAATTTAGTTCTCAAAACTACATGGCTCTGATGAGGCCATCAATTCCTATATTATTACCAAATTTCACCTTTCTATGTCAAATAGTTTCCGAGAAAATCGGGTGTGACAGACAGACAGACAGACAGACAGACAGACACCGAAGTGATCTTATAAGTGTTCCGTACGGAACACTAAAAACATAAATCGGATAAGTGGTTCTCGAGTGCTAAGAGCACTAAGGGAAAAACAGACAGAGAGACGTTACATTTTATATATATTATTGAAGATTATAGACAACCTGGCCAGAGAACAAATCTATGAATTAAAAAAAATAACAAGTAAATCGGATAAGTGATTCTCGAGTGATAAGCGCACTAACGGACAAACAGACAGACAGACGGAGAGACGTTGCAATTTTATATATATTACAGAAGATTATAGACAACCTGGCTAGAGAGCAAATGTATAAATTTAAAAAAAAAAACACGTAAATCCGATAAGTAGTTCTCAAGTCATAAGCGCACTAACGGGCAGACAGACAGGCAGAGAGATGTTGCATTTTATATATATTATTATATTCTTTGCTACATGTTATTGTTCCATATTTAATAGTTTAGACAGTAGATTGCAAGAGAACGCGCTAGCGGCAAACTTTTTTCCGACTTGATTCACTATTATCATCACTGCTTATTCCTTATGTTACCTAAAGTATTAAAGTATAGCTCATAAGCTGGCCAGAAAACATATGTATGTTTAAAAAAAAAAGCACATAAATCGGATAAGCGGTTCTCGAGTGATAAGCGCACTAACGGACAGACAGACAGACAGACAGAGAGAAGTTGCATTTTATATATATTATAGAAGATGTTGGATAACATTTTATTTTATAAGACTGTCACGCAACAAGACATTGATAGTTAGAAGTGACTTTTATTACACAATTTTAATAATCAACAAACTTTATACGCTACAGTTTTTAATACCAATGATCTACTTTCTCAAACTAAGTCTTAATACAGATATTACAATAAGTTGCATTTTCTCCTCTAAAGAACGCTTTGAACATATTAAGTAAATAAAAACTTTTATACTAAACTGAGCTTTAAAATTGACCGTTCAGTGATCTCAACCTTGTCGGAAACCAGTACCCTTTACTCTATATTTTTTATAACTTATCGGAATGATGGTGAGATGATAAGTGCATTTCGAGATGTCCGTCGACACACGTTCCTTCGTAATCGTGCTATCTTGACCTATGTCCGTCCATATCTAATTAGGTGACCCTTGACAAGGTACACGTACGGCACGGCAGACGTAATTCACTGTGAACCGGCCGTGTCACTCGGACGTGACAATGGAGATCACGTGTGATTATCTGCTACGGTCTTTCGGCTCTTGACGATAAATTGCGCAACATAAAATAGGATGGGATTACATTGGGAATAACCGGTAATTCGTCAGATTATAAGGGGCTAATTTATTAAAGTTCGTAAAAATTTACAAGAGAAATTGGGCACTTCCATAATTTCAAAAAAAAGGAAATATATGAATAACTGGAACAAAAAAGAAACTCCAAAATGCTGTTATGTGCGAAATTAGATTTCTTGAAATATAATAAAATATTAAAAAATATAAATATTAACAGATTACTGAAAGTTAAATTGTAATTGGAATATTACACATATTACTGCAGTAAAGTGTTTGTTTGTTGTTGTTTTCGTATTTTGTCATGTTTATTTCTAAATCAACTTTAAATCGAATTTATTTTGTTTGTTTACAAATAGCATAATCTACCTTTTGCTTAATGAATTTTCGAGCTTTTTGTTATATTTGGGAAAATAACATGTGGTTTTTCGTGATTTTCACGTTGTTTCAAGTTGGAAGAAGTTTTCTTGAATAATTAGTTTTAAATGAACATAAATATTGCATATTATCCAGGGTGAGTAAACGATAGATTAAAGTTCATTATCTCATTTGTTTCGGGAATGACGAAAAAATGTTAGATACGGTAGTTTTAGGGAATATTAAGGTGCACAGTTTAAAATTATTTTTGAGTATACAGAGTACTTAAAAAAAGTGTGGCCGATATAACATTTTCTTTTTAAACGGAACATCCTATTTTCTAATTCATTTTTAAATTCTGTATAAAATTGTATAACTTTTTTATCAATCATGTTATATACCTAAACCTATAGTTTTTTCTAATATTTCAATTTTTTTTAAAAAAATACTAGTTTTCAGTTTTGTAAAAAATTGCCAGTAGCGCCATTGTTTCTAAAGGTGAAATACTTATAATTGGTACGAGCGTTCTATAGAGCTGAAAAAAAAGATATATGTAAAGACATTTGAGTTAGATGCTACAGGGTGTTCAAAATAAATTTATATATTTCGAGTATTTTAAATTGAAAAATCTCAAATTTTTTAAATCGCACATCCTGTATATTATTATTTTTTCTGATATATTTTACAAAACCCTCCAACTTTTATTAAGTATGTCATATACCTATCTCTAATAGTTGTCGATTTATTATGAATTTTTCAATTTTTACTCTTGTTTTTTTAATACACTTACGCTATTGTGAAAACATGAACAAATAGTTAATAATAATTTTAATATAGTTTAACTTATCTAATGATTAATTACTATGACGTATTAAATGTTCAAAAATATGTCCGTCTACTTGAATACACATGTTTAGTCGTTTTATTATATTGCACGCATCCTGTATCCTATTTTCCATATCTACTGGTGTTGTAGGAGGATTCACATAAACACAATTTTTAATGAAGCCCCGCAAAAAGAAGTCTAAAGGTTTTAAGTCACATGATCGAATGGGCCACTGAATGAATCCATCCCTACCGATTCATTTTTGTGGGTAACGAACGTTTAAAAATTCCCGAACTTCCCGGTGGTAATGAGCGGGAGCTCCGTCTTGTTGAATCCACATTTGTTTCCTTTCAAAGTTATCAACTTCTTCGTTTTGCAAAAGATATCTATGCCCATTAAGCGGCTCGCATAAAAAATATGGACTATTAACTCAAAAATTTAATATTCCACACCATACATTAAGCGACCAATGGTTTTGGTTTTGAAGTTCCCGGACCCACAATGGATTAACTGTTGAATAATAATGCATGTTATGGCTGTTAACTGCTCCATTAATGCGAAAAGTAGCTTCATCAGAAAATATTATTTTAGATAAAAAATTTGGATCGGCCTCTATTGCTCCATTCATGGTGGTACAAAAGTTTACTCATCGTTCAAAATCACAGTTTTGAAGTTCTTGGTGTTGTTCCATATGAAAGGGATGATACTTATATTTTCTCGTGATGCGATTAGCCGTAGATTGGGATGTGTCAGATAAGTCAACTAACCTGGGGATTATCTTCAACATGAAGTAAAATCTATATTTCTTTTTCCTCATTGGTAACATTCTGGTTTACTACCTTTCATTTCGTATACTCAACGCTATCACTATCATCAAACCGTTCCATTAAGCACTGAAAAGATTTTTTAGATGGTATACGTCTATTAGAGTACTTCGCTCTGTAAAGCCTTACTGCCAAAAGACAATATTTTCCCGCCTCGCCCAGTATATAAACCATATTAATTAATTCATTTTTAGGAAAATCCATAACTATTACCTTTATACATAACTTACTACAACAAACTATTTTTACTTGCTTAACAGACATGTCAAAATTTGACAATGCCTACATTTTTGTTTTGTCTTGGTATTTAAGAAAAAATGAAATATTAGAAAAACTACTAGGTTTAAGTATATAACATTATTAATAAGAAAGTTATAAAATTTAACGAAGAATTTAAAAATAAATTAGTAAATAGGATGTTCCATTTAAAAAAAACATATGTTATATTGGCCACACTTTTTTGAAGTACCCTGTATACTCAAAAATAACCTTAACATTTCCTAAAACTGTTGTATTTAACATTTTTTCGTCATTCCCGAAGCAAATGAGATAATGAACTTTACTCTACCGTTGACTCACCCTGTACAACTTTAAGTCATCTGAGAATATTTGATAATTGACATCTATAACTTCAGAAATATCGTTTATATATATATATATATATATATATATATATATATATATATATATATATATATATATATACATATATATATATATATATCACTGTCACTATAAGCCTCATTCTATCCAATGCTGGAATGCCTTCCCTCTGAATTTCCATCTCAATCTATTTGCAGCTGTTGTCATCCATTCAATGCCCGCAACCCTCTGTATATCATCCCGCCATCTTGTTTTGGGACGTCCCACGCTCTCTTCTCGTGGTCTCCATTCTAATGTTCGCTTGGTCCATCGATCATCGGTCGTGCGTGCTACATGTCCAGTCCATTACCACCTTCCTTCTGTTACATGCTATATAATATCGTTTAATTTCGTTTCTTCACGTATCCGCTTGTTTCTTTTTCTATCTGTAAATTTTATCCCGATCATCTGTCTTTCGTGTGTTCTCTGGGTCCGAGCTAGTTTTTGTATATCGGCTTTATTTAGTGTCCAAGTTTCAGCTCCATACGTAATTACGGGTGAGATGCAGTGATCGTAAACTTTGACCTGGCCTTTTCTTTGAATATATAACTTAATTTCCCGAATGCGCACCATCCAAGCCCGATTCTTCTTGAAATTCCATCCGAGACAATGTCTCTCGTCGCAGTAATTTTTTGCCCCAAATACATATAATCCTTAACAATCTAGAGAGCTGTTCCCTCGAAATTTATAACTACGTTGTTATTAGTGTTGGTTAATATTTTTGTCTTACTTTTATTCATCTTAAGACCAATTGTCTTTGAGTGCTAATTTAGCTCATTTATCATTTCTTCTAACTCATGTGGATTACTACTGATGACTATAATATCGTCGGCGAACCTTAAATGATTCAAGTACACATCATCTATCTTTAGGCTTTTCTTTGTCCAATCTAGTTGGCGGAATACGTCTTCTAGAGCTGTAATAAATAGCTTAGGAGAGATAGTGTCTCCCTATCTTACACCTCTTCCTATATGTGTTTGTTCTGTACTAGGCTTTATGTACATCATTGCGTTTTCAAATATATATCTGAGTAAGGTAGTGTATCTAGAATCAATTCTACAGTTGTGCAAGCCGTTGATGATTGCCTACATTTCGACAGAATCAAAAGCCTTCTCATAGTCTATGAAGGCTATATAAAGTTCGAAATTGTATTTACTAGGATATTTCTCATTGTCTGCAAGTGGTCGCATGTGCTGTAGCAGGATCTAAAACTACCCTGTTCGCATGGTGGGTAGGAATCTAACTTATTTTTTAATCTATTGGAGATGATTTTAGTCAAAAGTTTATAAATATAAGATGAGATAATCGGGGGATAATTGTCCAACTTTCTCCTTTTCTGTGTAGAAGTATTACGTCTGATGTATGCCACAATGTCAGTATTTTGCCAGTTTCTAGACACACACACACACACACACACACACACACACACACACACACACACACACACACACACACACACACACACACACACATATATATATATATATATATATATATATATATATATATATATATATATATATATATACGAGCAGCCAATCGAGTGCGAGAAGGCAGGGATGATCGGAGGGTGACTGCGCATCTCTCCCATTATAACCTCTGCCACTTTCAATGTCATTACGCCACTTTAAGCTGAGTTGCAGGCACGTAAACATGGCTGCTACAATTGATTCTCGCGTCAAGTTCGAGTTGCGTAGTGTAATTCGGTTTCTTCGAGTAGAAGGGAATAGTGCAGTAGAAATTCATCGAAGAATGAGCCGAGTATATGGTGAAAATTTTATGAGTGTGGTGATTTAAAGAAGGCCGAACTGATGTTCAGGATGAAGGGGGACAAGGACGCAAGTATGTCGCAACAGCAAACATTGTTCACCGAGTTGACCAAGTGGTTCGAGAAAGTGGAGATTTACCATAAGTGAGTTGTGTGTCGAATTTCCTGAAGTTTCAAGTTCATCTATTTACACGATGGTAACAGAACACCCATGCTACAAGAAACTGTGCGCTCGATGGGTTCCAAAGATGTTGTGTGATGACCACAAAGCTATCAGCGCTGATGTTCCTCACCCGTTTTGAGGCTTAAGGTGAAGATATTTTGAAATCACTTGTGACTGGAGATGAGATCTGCATTCACTATGTCACTCCCGAAATCAAGCAACAGTCACAACAATGGATGCACTCAGACTAGCCAAACAAACCAAATAATTCAAACAATCCTTCAACAACAGGAAGGTTATGTTACTGGGTTTTGGGACCAAAAAGGTGTGTTGCTTGTTGATTTTAGAGATTAGATCTTTTTTCTTTCTTTCAGATTAATGAGGAGCTTCAAAACAACATTAAAGCCCATCTCAACTCGCTGGTGACAACATTCTATGTACAAGGAATAGAAAAGCTCGTCCACAGATATGACAAATGTCTCAATCGTTACAGTGATATCGAATATCGAAAACTAACCATGTTTATATACAACTTTTGATAATAAATTTATTTTGTTATCTATACTTGTCTTTTTTATGGACCATCGGAGGTTGAAAAAAAAAAATAGCCTTCGTATACATATAACTTGCAATTGCATGATTTTCTTTCATAAACTTAATTTTATTGAATTATCATAAGTTCTTGTCATTTCCTTAAAAATTATATAATCATAGGTAAAAAACAACACACGTCATCTCTTAATAGAAGATAGGAAAACCCCAGAGCTATGGAAAAAAGCATTACAATACCCATCCACAAAACCGGCAACCGAAAAATACCAGACATATATAGAGCAATTACATTACTAAACAGTGGTGCAAAACTCTTCACGGCAATCATTCAAGACAAATTAGAAGAAAATATTGAAATCGCAAAAGAACAAGGCTTCCGAAAGAACAGAGGTATGACTGATGCAATCTTTAGAGTGAGACAAATTATAGAATAGGCAATAGAATATAACCATTCCGTCTTCCTGTGATTCATAAATCTCATAAAAGCCCTCGACCGAGTCAAGAAACAGGACGTACTCGACATACTAAGGAATAAGAATACACCGATTCAGATCATACAGGTGATAGATGACCTGTACAGTCAAACCTGTACAAGAATAAACATGTCAGAAGGCCTAACATAAGAAATCACCATGAACGAGGGAGTGAGACAGGGAAATTGGCTCAGCCCTTCTTATTCAACTTAATCATGGACCGCATTATTGAATCTATTAGACCAAAACCAGGATATTTAATGGGCCCACACAATATTAACATAGTATGCTATGCAGACGATGCTATCTTAATTGCAGACAATGAAGACATTCTTCAGAGACTAACACACCAATTTAACATAACAGCCAAACCTTATAATATGAAAATATCGTAACAAGAAACAAAATGCATGGTTGCTTCTAAGGAACCGAGAAGATACGAGATACAAATAGAAGACTCCATAATTGAGCAAGTCATGAACTTTAAGTACTTGGGAGTTGAAACCACAAGCCATCGTAAATCTCTTAGGGGAAATAAAATCCAGAACACCAAAGCACTGCTAGTACGAGGTTGTCTAAAAGACACGGTGTGGCGTAACAAGTACTTAAGGAGGGAAGGAAAAGTAAGAATATATAAAACCATGTTAACTCATATTAACATAAGCAACGGAAACTAGAGCAGATACAAAAAAAAATCGAAACAAAAAATTCGAATTTCAGAAATGAAAGTTCTAAGAGCAATAATAGAACTAACAGTTCGTGACAGACAAACAAATGATTCCATACGAAAAAGATGTGGAATTCAAGATGTGGTAAAATGGTCCAGAACAAGAAAGAAAAAATGGAAATGTAGGAAGAATGTGCGAAGACTGACTGGTAAAAATTTGTATGGACGAACGACCGAAAGGGAAAAGACCGCCGGGACGACCTCCCATGAGATGGGCCCAAAGTTGGTTCTCCTCGTCCACAGAATGAGGCATGACAAACAAGGTAAAAACTCTAATCAAACGTAGAAGAAGAAGATCATAAGTTCTTGTCATTTCCTTAAAAATTATATAATCTTAGGTAAAAAACAACACACGTCATCTCTTCTTAAAAAAACTAATACAATTCCTAACAAAAAAATCAATATAAGTCAGACTACGTAAACATACAATCTCTCCTCAATTATTGTGCACAAAGGTTTAAAACCCTTATTACCAATTTCTTTTGTAGATCAATCAGTATTAAACACCAATTCACTTCGAAGGCCTTTAAATGATGATGATGTTCGTTTTTTCAGACGTTCATTGTGTTGAAATTAGTTTAGATGTCTGAGAGATAATAAGAATAATAGAGTGTTATAATTTTCTGTATGAATATTAATTTGACGAAGGTTGTTAAATTCTCTATAAGAATTGTTTAAGAATAAATCAATATAGGCGTGGAAAAAATCTTATAACGGTTAGTTAAATTGACTTTACCGGTGCATCATTTGTTAGCCATAATGATCAATTAGGAGCATAAAAATATCTATATTGATATTATTTCTAAATGAATTTTGAGTTAAGTTAATAAGCGGTTGAGATCTGCTTGTAACGTTTGATAGCAAAAAATTCTCGTTATACGTGCAGAAAATATTTTATCCCTTAGAGAGTGAGAATTATATTTGTAAATAATTTAGAGTCTTTTTTACTACAATTCAAATAGATTTTATATTTTCTAGATAAATTCACCTTATACTTTACGGAACATCATAGAGCCATAAAATCATAACAATTGAGGCGTTGGTTTCAAAAACAGCAAGTCTAAAATTTTAAAAATTGATATATTAGTGATATCTAGTAGAGTTTCTAGCAAGCTATTTAATGGTCTAGGCTGTTGGTTCCTAACCGGTGGGTCGCGACCCACAAGGGGATCGCTTTAGCTTTTTTGGGGGGTCGTCGGTTATCAATTTTAAAAACCAAAATTAAATTTTGAGATTTATATGTTAATAATTTATTTATGCTTAGCAACACACGAGATATGTGATGTAATCAATGAACGGCTGGCGCACGCACCTCTTCTTTGCGAAATCCGACTAATTTATCTGATATCTTAGATCAGGCGCTGTAAACTAAATCTTGGAAACTTTACAATGTTTGAACACGTTTGCACCAAGATTGACGGATCGATGACGGGAGTTACAGATAATCAAAGAGAGGAAATTAATAACCACCTTCAAGTCTTTGAATCTGAAGTACAACGTTATTTCCCGGAGTTCTCTGAAAAAGAAGCAGCATTAGTACGAAATACATTTCATGTATCTTTGGATGTTACCGACATTCTCGATGAAGTGCAGAATGAATTTTTAAAGCTTCGAAATGACTCCTTAGTGCGTGATTTATTTCAGGAAAAATCGTTACCTCAGTTTTGGTGTGCTAAGCGTCATTCGTATCCCAAAGTTTCCATGCTTTCTTTTCGAATATTAATGCCATTTGCTTCTACTTATCTCTGCGAAAGTGGATTTTAAATTCTTCTGCAGTTCAAGACAAAAGCCAGGAATAAGCTGTATGTTAAAGATAACATGAGATTGGCCTTGACAAAAACTCAACCAGGAATTATAACAATTGTTAAGCAGATGCAAAATCAATTATCATATTAATCATTAATACTTAATAATTAATACTTTATAAAATATATTTTTTCAAACCCTTTATTTTTTGTTTTATTCATGCAATATGGCGGATGGAAAAGGAGAGTCGCGAACATTTTTAAAAAAATCTAAAAAGGGTAGCGACTAAAAAAAAGTTGGCAAGTTGGTCTAAGCAGTTCCTGCAAAAATCTCACTTGTACCAAGTTATCGCACTTCAAATATTAGCTGATTCGGCAAAACGACATATGTCCAAAGTTTCTTTTAAAAAGAGCATTTGTCCAATACATGTGCCGTTTTCGTTCGAAATAAATAATTTTAAAAACGTTCATTGTTTGTTTAGTAATGCATTGTATTTGCTGATGCTAATGCGTTAAGTTAATAAAAAATGAATATTGTTAATGTTAATAATAATGATAATGGACAAACTAATTGGCCAAAAAGTGTGCTAAAAAAAGTTGAAAAAATCTCTACAAATACGGGATGTAAAACTAAAAATCCAAAACTTGAAAAGCCTCATGGGATTTCTTAAAAATCCAGAGAACAAACGATTTTATGAAAATATCATTCAATGTAATACTTATAACCCAACACGATAACGCTTAAAATTTATCCATTCTCCCATCTTTTTCACCTATTAGAATTGAAAGTGAAAATAACCGGTCAAGTGCAAGTCGAACTTGCGCAATTAGTGTACCGTATGTCGATTTTGTTACGGAGGTATAAAATGATCTGTGACTTCACAAAACACAACCCAAATGAGTTTTCAACAAAGTTTGTTTCCAATCTTCACTGAAAACTGACGACCTTGAAATTTTTGTTTTTTTTTATATGCCAGATAAATTATTAAAGGTTGGTGATTTTCGTTCAATCTACACCCCGTGGAGAATATTCCAGAATTATTTCAAAAATTTTTGGTAAGTAACTTTCGAGATAAGGCGGGTGGACAGCGATTTTTTTAAAAATAATACAAAGAAAAGTGCGCGCAAGTATTACATTGTATATATATATATATATATATATATATATATATATATATATATATATATATATACCAGGTGTACAAGAATGAAATACGGATTTCAGACAATAGATGGTGCACCAATGCAGTTTGTGCTACAAAGATTTGACACTGCGCAATTTTGTTGCGTCATCAACACGTATCAGACGCGCACGAGTGATAAATTGGAAAAGTGTGTACATAGTGTTGTGTTGTTGTGTTCAATATGTCGAAATTTATACCGAACAAAGAGCATTCGAGGACAGCATTAATTTTTTGTTTTCATTTGAAGAAAACTGCTCATGGTGAACATGCTCCATCGCAAGATACGTATGAACGATGGTTTCGGGGTTTCAAAAGTGGTGACTTCGATGTTGCAGACAAGGAACGTGGAAAACCGCCAAAAAAATGTGGAATTGCAAACATTGTTGGACGAAGATGATTCGCAAACATAAAAACAACTCGCCGAGTAATTGGGCGTTAGTCAACAAGCTGTTTCCAATCGGCTACGAGAGATGGGAAAGATTCGGAAGGCCGGTAGATGGGTACCAAATGAGTTGAACGACAGGCAAATGGAAAAGCGCAAAAACACGTGTGACATTTTGCTCGCTCGGTACAAAAGGAAGTCGTTTTTGCATCGTATAGTTACAGGGGATGAAAAGTGGATTTATTTTGAGAATCCCAAGCGCAAAAAATCACGGGTAGACCCAGGCGCACCATCCACATCGACCGCAAGACCGAATCGCTTTGGCATAAAGACGATACTCTGTGTTTGGTGGGACCAGAGGGGCGTGGTCTATTATGAGCTGTTAAAACCTGGAGAAACGGATAATAGTAAACGCACTTGCTGAGCAGCGCTTTGGTTCGTACGAAGATGTGAAAAAATGGCCCGATGAATGGTTCGCAACAAAAGGGGAAGATTTTTACTGGCGTGGTATTCACGAATTGCCTGAAAGATGGGAAAAATGTATAACAAGCGATGGAGCATACTTTGAATAAAGCACTTTTTATCATTCTTCCGAATTTAACATGTTTTTTTAGAAAAAAATCCGCATTTCATACTTGTACACCTGGTATATATATATATATATATATATATATATATATATATATATATATATATATATATATATATATATATATATATTACTCGTGTTTTCACAAGCTTTCATTTGACATCACACTCGACCTAGTAAACAAACTTTTTTCACCTCCGATTTTACCCTCCAAGAGTCAAAGTTTAACTTTGAAAACTGGCTCTGATGAGGCCATCAATTCCTATATTATTACCAAATTTCAACTTTCTATGACAAAGAGTTTCGGAGAAAATCGGGTGTGACAGACAGACACCGAACTCATCTTATAAGTTTTCCGTACGGAACACTAAAAAGACATCAAAGCGAGCAGAGAGCTCCATCTGCTGTTTGTAGATCTAACCAAAGCGTATGATACCGTCCAAAGTCCCTATGTTTGTTAAAATATCGACAACATTTGTTAGGAAAAAGTATTTGGAATTTCATTTTATCATCAATTTTTTTTATGGGGCTAGATAATTTTTTTTAAGTTCATGTTTTTGTTCCTGTTTATTTTTTTGTGAAGGGTCTGTAATTTATTAATTTTCTGTGCTGTATAGTCAATGTATTTGTTATATTTTGTAAATATCAAGTCACTAGTTTCCTTTTCTTTTTTAGAATAAAATTGTGACCTTAAGAGAGTGTCCTTAAAAAAAACAAAAGCACAGACTGCATATACTAGAGGGTAAAAATATTCGGTGAATGTCCGTGCGACCGACAGTTGCAGTTTTACCAAAATCATCATTCTTTAATTATTATTATGTTGTTCAAAGGAAGGATGGTGCTTGAGTTTTAGTTAAATCACTATTAAAAAATGATGAGATTTGGAATTTTTCCAGTTTTTTTTTTGCATTTTTGTGGAGAGGATTTACTAGCAAAGATCTTTCTCCCTGGTGTCGATATGTCAAACGAACCTTTTGATGGTGTGTTAATGAGGGGATGAGATCACTTCGGCGTCCGTCTGTCACACCCGATTTTCTCCGAAACTATTTGACATATAAAGTTGGCACTACTCAATATGTATCACCACTACACCAAACATTTTATTCTTGCACTCGGCCCGCATTTCGCCAACCATGTTAGCGTCATCAGGAGCGATGATTGACTAAAGCTAAACTACAAAACTACCCTATTTATACTTAGCCTAACACTTGAATTACTCAGGCGGAACTAGTGGCATAGGCGACGCTATGAGTTTCGGTCAAATAACCAGTAGAGAGGACTCTAAGGAATAGGCCCTCTGACTTTATTTAAACTAGTTTTACATTTTATAATTTCCATACTTTCGTATGCGTTCAACAATCTCCTATCAGATATATTTTTTAATTAATCTTAGATTATCTAATGTTACAGTATGATCAGCTTCAAGGGCATGTTCGGCAATGCTAGAGTTTTCTATTCTACTGTATTTTAAATGTGCAAAATGTTCTTTAAATCGTGTTTTAATTGACCTTTTAGTTTTTGCCCAACATATTTTTGTCCCAATCATTACAACTAATTGCATAAATTCCACTTTTCTCACAATTAGGAATTTTAGCTTGGGGATTTCCTAACATATTCCTCAGATTGACTGGTGACTTATAGACTAAGCTGAGGCCTACCTTATTAAATACCTTATTAATACCCTGCTATATTTTGGATTTTATGGTGTGGAGACATACTTGGTCTTATATTCTTCGAGTGTCAAAAAGGTGGAATTCTGAATATTTAACCTGAACTTATGTCTATCTGTTAACTTGTTTATTAAATCATCGTCATTAGCATTAACTCTAGTTATATTCCTAATACGATTACTTTCATTATTACTCTATTCAGAGGAAAAGTGACCAAACGAGGAACTAAACAATGTAATGCTGCTAATTTGGATTTGCAATGAAATGAATCATTAATAACATATCTATCTATTACTGTGTCTTTTCTATAGATATCAAATTCTAACTTATTATTAATTTTAATAATTAAAATATCTAGTAATGGCAGTTTTGTCTTTTGTTCTCAATTTCGTAAGTGAATTTAATGGACTCATGTCGGCTATTTAATTTGGAAACCAAATCATTTATATTTGCTTTCTTTGTATCAAAAATAGCGAAAATGTCATTCATACCTATACTACACCCTTGGGAAATACTCAAATTCTTGACTGGCTTCGGTTTCAATGACCCTTCAGCTGCTCCTTCTTTCTGAACATAAAATTGATTGTTATGTGGTTTATCTCTTTTTAATTAAACAAATATTTCGGTAGTAAATATTTGTTTTACATTTTTATTATTAGATTCTGTATTGAGCGACATTGATTTATTGGCTATTAGGTTGCTAACTATTATACATTATTGAAAAACGTGAAAATACATATTTGATCTTAAGATGTATGCATAGTAGGGACCTAATTAACTTAGCCTAGGTAAAGATTTTATTTTATTTTAAAAGCAATCACCGTACGGAACATTAATTGCGCAAGTCCGATTTGCACTTGGCCGGTTTTTTTTTTTAACATTAATACATGCTAACACAGGCCACGTGCTGTATATGTCACAAAAACTGTTATATTGTTATAACAGGAATCCATTTACACAATTTGAAAGCCCGGGTCAAGCATATGTATTTAAAATGCCAACCTTGAAAAACCAAAAAAAATCAGTGACCGTTACCGAACACCCAGAAATAAAAGACCTGTCAATTTGTATCACATTCCTTTATTCATAATTTTAAGCTTAAAAAATCCAGCCTACTTATTATCGGTTATAATAACTGGGTACCAGAAATTATTTAAAGATTAACACTTTGTATTGCTGGAAGGTAAATCTCATTAATAGATGTACGTTCCGAATTATGCAATGTCTTATTTTGCTTAAACTTACTGTACAGGGTGGAAAAGATAAAATTATAAAATTGGCAACTGGCTTTATTTTACATCTGGCAATAATGAACGAAACAATGATATCATTACTATGGTTAATAATAATGTGTCTATTTTATAGCATGCACTATACAAAATCTACTCTTTTTAAAGTTTCTTTTGTGCATGGACAGAATGTAGGTAATGAATTCATTGTTATAAATGAATTCTGTTATCTAAATATCTAAAAACGATAAAACTCAGAAATACACCCAAAACGGAAAGAAAAAACAATGCAGATAACCCCATCTCGCCGAATTTATGTTTAAATCAGATTTCATAAATGAGTACCTAATTTTGGCACCGTTAAATCGCTGCGCTTCGCGGAGTTGCCCTATCGTGTAACAGCTAAGAAATATCTTTATAATGATCGGTTTTTCATTAATTCATCATCATCATCAGCAATACAATTCATCGTCGGACATAAGCCTCCTTTAAGAATGTCCACCTTCTTTGGTTTTGGAACTTGTTTATCCAGCTGTACCCCACTAGTCTTTTGATGTCGTCAGACCATCGGGTTTGTGGGCGTCCTCTACTTTTTTTCTCATTTTAGGGCCTCCAGTTGATTACTTTATGGGTCCATAGATTATCAGAGAGTCTTGCGATGCCGCCCAGCTCCACTTCAATCTGCTTACCCTTTCAGCTACAACAGTTATCTTGGACCTTCCTCGAATTTCTTCATTAGTCAGCCTATCCCTCAACAATATTCCTAACATCCTCCTTTCCATCGCTCGTGGAGCTCCTTGTAGGCGATTTATACAGAACCCACGTGCCCGTTCGTATGTCAATACTGGTAACACTCATTAATTAAATGTAATGGCTTTTAGTGTATTTTGGACATTGGAAAGGAAGATGTCCCGAAATCTGCCAAATGCCGACCAAGCCAATTATATTCTCCTTGACTCCTATTCCTTTGCTGTTGTCGCGTTTTCAATGTCCAGTACTGCTTCTTTATCATAGTCGTTATCATTTATCATGAACACGGTTTTGGCGATGTTTATCTTCAAATCAATCTCTTTCGACTTGTGGTTAAGTTCGTTCAGCATTTCTTCTAATTCTTCTTTGTTGTTAGATATAAGCACCATATCATCTGCGAATCATAAATAATTGAGTTGCTCTCCTCCTATATTCATACCCTTACTTGCCCATGGAAGTTGTTTGAAAGGATCTTTTAGCGCCAACGTAAACAATTTCGGCGAGATTGTACTCACCCCTCTTTTCATTTCTTTCCTGTGGTGTTTTCTTTCAATACTATCGAAATGTTGCATTTTTATATATATTTTGAATAATCTGCAAGAATCTACTGTCAATTCTACAATTACTTAGACTATTTAATGTTGTCGAGATTTCAAAGAAGTCAAACGCTTTCTCGTAATCCCCAAACGCCACCCAAATCTTAAAATTATACTTATCTGACTTTTCTAATACGGTTATAATACTTAAATGTGACCCAGTGTACTAAAGCATTTTTTAAATCCGGCTTGTTCTATTGGTTGGTAAGCGTCCAATTTCTTTGAGTGAGTATCGCGGTTATTATTTTCATAAATACGAGTAACTTGTACATTGCGGGTAGTAGGCCATTAATTAATAAATATTAATTATTAGGGATTAGCACTAATACAATACATATATAAATCAAACTGTAAATACAAGGAAACAAGATTTCGTTTATCTGAACATTTTTTAACTACCGCCATCACTGATTTTAGCACTTGTTTATATATTTACGAGGGTGGATTGATAGGTTTGGTAAATTTCTACGAAATGGCAGGAAATTCTGTTAAGCGTTCAAAGTTTTAAACAGATACAAAGTGCAATTGTTTGATGGCATATACAGTAAATGATCAGTGTTACACGTTTTGTAATAATAAATAAAGTCAAGTATCGTGCAATGATAAAACACATTTAAAAAAGTGGACTGCGACCTAGATGGAAACCTAACTGAAAGGGGTTAATGGGGATCGTGCACTAGCTCTCAAGACTATTTGTTACCGGATTACAATTTACATTACACGTAGGCTGAAAAATATTTGGTCTATCACATAGATGTCGCCCTTTCCAAAAAATCCATATGATTTTTAAGAAGTACCAACCTTTAAAACGATACGTGTTAAAAATTCATGACATTTTGACGATTAGTTTACAAGTTACAGTGATTTTAGTGACGCTACTTTTAATACTTTCAAAACAATGAAAAAAATCGAATCTCGAGTGCTGATTCAACACTGTTTTTTTGAAGGGAAAAAAACCGTTCAAGCAAAGCAATGGCTTGTTAAGTGTTACGGGGATTTTGTCCCAGGAAAATCAATCACCATTTACTGGTATGCTGAATTAAAACGCGGTGGTACAGATACAAATAATGCTGAACGTTCTGGACGCCCAAATAAGGTGGTTACACTGGAAAACATCAAAAAAATCCACAAAATTGTTTTGGATAACCGTAAAGTGAAATTACGTGAGATAGCTGACACCCTAAAGATATCAAAAGAACGTGTTGGTCATATTTTGCATGAACATTTCGGCATGAGAAAGCTCTTTTCGAAATGGATGCCGCGTTTGCTCACAGTGGACCAAAAACAACAATATGTTGTTGATTTTGAGCTCTGTTTGGACCTGTTTAAGCGCAATAAAAAGGATTTTTTTATGCAATATGTGACAATAGATGAAATATGGATCCACCACTACACACCGAATTCAAATCGGCAGTCAGCTGAGTGAACAGCAGCCGGTGAAAGCCGCCCGAAGCGACCAAAGACACAACAGTCGGCTAGGAAGGTTTTGGCCTCTGTATTTTGGAATGCGCATGGAATAATTTTCATCGACTATGCTGAGAAGGCAAAAACCATCAATAGCGAATATTATAAAAAGTTATTGGTGAGTTTCAAGGCAAAAATTGCAAAGAAACGTCCCCAAATGAACAAGAAAAAGTACTCTTTCATCAAGACAAGCTCCGTGTTACAAGTCAATAGTTTTACGATCACAAAATTGCATGAATTGAAGTTCGAATTACTTCCTCATCCACCGTATTCTCCAGATTTGGCCCCCAGCGACTACTATCTATTCACAGAGCTCAAAAAAATGCTCGCCAGAATGAGATTTGGCTCCAATGAAGAAGTTATCGCCTATTTTGAAGGCAAAGACAAATTCTTCTACAACAAAGGTATAGAAATGTTAAAAAAGCGTTGGACTCATTGTGTCGCTCTTTAAGGGGACTATGTTGATGAATAAACTCGAATTTTTCAAAAAAGATGTGTTTTAAGTAGCTAGAACAAAAACTTTTCAGCCTACATGTTGAAGTGGCCGTATGACCACTGTTGTCGCACGTCATCCATACCGCCCGATGTAGGTTTCTTCTGAAGAAATGGTCCATCATATTCATGATATCATGAAGAAAGATACTCGCGTTAAGCTTCGCGAGATTACAGAGATCGTAGGCATCTTAAATGAATTGCTACATAATATTCTGCATGAAGTTCTAAAAATTAAAAAGCTGAGTAGCCGCGAGAGGTGCCGCCTTTGTTGAGTCCAGACCAAAAACGCACAAGGAAGAACATTTCAAAATGATGTTTGGAACATTTTCAGTGTAATCCGAAAGATTTCTGGCGTCGTTTTGTAACTGTAGACGAAACATGGATCTACCATTACAACTCCATGACAAAATGGCATTGAAAATAGGGGGTTGGCGAAAGTGGACACCAAAAAAAAGTATATTGGGAATGTGGAATCTTTGGCACAATGACACTACTCAGTATATATCACCACTACATCAAACATTTTATTTTAGCACTGATGCGCGTTTCGCTAACCATGTTAGCTTCATCGGGAGCGATGATTCATTTATCATCGCTCCTGATGAAACTAACATAAAGTGTTTGGTAGGGCCAAAAAAGTGAAAACTGTTTTATCGACGGAGAAATTGATGGCAACTGTTTTTTTGGAACTAACAGATTATTTCGAAAAGAGGAAAAAAATCATTGGCTGTTATTACATAACATTATTAGATCCTTCGCGTGATGAGTTGAATTAGCAGCAAACAAGATTAGCACACAAAAAAGTGCTCCTTCACCAGGACAATGCGCCTGGTGAAGGAGCCTACCTCGGCAGTTGCAATAAGTGCTCGAGCAGGACTTCGAAATACTTCCACACCTACCCTATTCCCCAGATAGGACTCTAAGTGTGTTTTTTGCGTTTCCTAATTTTACAAATTGGCTTAGGGGAAGACATTTTCGTCGAATGAAGAGGTTGTCAGTGCTGTAAAGGAGTATTATACACAATTCGAAACAATTCTTTTTTTTATCTACTCGGTATATATCACCACTACACCAAACACTTTATTTTTGCACTCAACGTGCATTTCGCTAACCATATTAGCTTTATCAGGAGCGATGATTGACTACTAGTCAATCGCTCCTGATGAAGCTAACACGATCAGCCAAATACGCGTCGAGTGCAAAAATAAAATATTTGATGTAGTGGAGATATATACTGAGTAGTGTCACCTAATTCTTTTTTCTGCTGAGGAAATAAAAAAATTGGCATTTTGTGGGATTTAATGTAATGAACTCAATGGAGGTTATGTTGAAAAATAAATTTTTATTTTTGCAAAAAAATGTTATTTGCCTTATTTTTTACAAGAATTTTCAATCCTCCCTCGTATTTATTGGTTTGCCCTAATAGGAACTTTATTATGTATTTAATTAGTCAAATTCAGCAATAAGTACGTTTGCTTTTGCTCTAATTTTGACGTGTTTTTAACAATCTACTAATAATACATGAAACCGTTCATACTGTGTTTAAAAAAGTACTTTGTTCTACAATAAGGTTGCTTTAAAATAGATTTCTGCTTGTAATTCATCAAGATATGAAATAAACAAATTCTAGTGACTCTAAATACATTTTTTATGGTATATTAATGAAATCAATATTCTCTTACAACATAGATTTCCGTTAGTTGAGAGGGTTCCTTTTTTTTAGAGGTTTTCCCTTGCCGTGATCACTTTTTTAACAAGGTGGTACTTTTTAGTGTTCCGTACGGACACTTATAAGATCACTTCGGTGTCTGTCTGTCTGTCTGTCTGTCTGTCTGTCACACCCGATTTTCTCCGAAACTATTTGACACAGAAAGGTGAAATTTGGTAATAATATAGGAATTGATGGCCTCATCAGAGCCATGTAGTTTTGAGAATTAAATTTTGACTTAAGGGGTTAGTTTTGGGGGGTGAAGTCGGAAGTGAAAAAAATTTTTTTTTACTAGGTCATCGAGTGTGGTGTCAAATGAAAGCTTGTGAAAACACGAGTAAAAAATATATATATAATATTATACTTGCGCGCACTTTTCTTTCTGGAATATTCTCCACTGGGTATAGATTGAACGAAAATTATCACGAGTGCATTACCCTTAATAATTCATTTGGTATTTAAAAAAAATACAAAATTCTAGGTCACCAGTTTTCAGTAAACATTGGAAAAAAACTTTGTTGAAAACTCATTTGGGGTGTGTTTTGTGAAGTCACTGATCATTTTATACCACCCTAACAAAAAATTTTATTTTAAAAACAATCTACGTACGGAACACTAATTGTGCAAGTTCAATTTGCACTTGACCGGTTTTTTTTTATAATAAAGAGTTTTAATTCTAGGAGGTGTTGAAATTTTACTATGAAGAGTAGTTCTTTTTTGGAAATCTCCCTCCCTCGGTTTTTAATTTTTGAAACTAGCAAAATATGTTGTTCATCAATTTTAGAATTAAAGATTTAGTATAAGACACGGTTCTTCTTTTTGATCCCTCCTCTCTGATACAGGATCTGTCCGGAAAGTAATGTCACCGATTTTATTGTGGAGCGACTGTAGGTTGCAGCGCGCTCTACCCGCTGGGGATTGGGGGTGAGAAAAGTCAGCTATCGAGCGAGTGTTTGCTCAGTTGTTTCCGAGCTCTCGCAGGGTAAGGACGGGCGATACGATATCGTGAACTTCTGTTTCGTCTCTTATACAAGTCGCGCTTACTGGAACAAAGATACGCAATAATGTTTTATGTAAAACTCGGCAAGCCCACAGTGAAAACTTTTCCAATGGCTCAGCTGGCCTTCGGGATGAGTGTTTATAACAAAGACACGTCTACAGATGGCACAAGGCGTTTTTAGAACGCGAGTGAGCAAATAAAAGATCAAGACCATGCCCATTGTATTTTTTGACATCAGAGGGATCGTCCACCATGAGTGGCAACGCTGCCCCAGCCTCCCCATAGTCCCGACGTGTCTCCCTCTAACTTTGTTGGGAATGTGGATTCTTTGGCACAATGACACTATACAGTATATATTGACCCGTCAATCATCGCTCCTGATGAAGCTAACATTGTTAGCGAAAAGCGCGTGGAATGTAAACATAAAGTTTTTGGTGTGGTGGTGATATATACTGAGTAGTCCCTGAAATTTCTTTTTGTTTCCCCGCTTGAAATCCCCCCTGAAAGGACATCATTTCAGAACAATTGACAATGTGAAAGCAGATTGTACAACGACTTTAAAAGCAATGCCTGAACAGGCCTTCCAGGACGCCTTCGCAGCTTGAAAATCATGCTGGCAAAAATGTATCGATGCAGGAGAAGACTATTTTGAAGAATTTTAATGTATTATATCGACCTGGTCAATTATTTTTTTTTTATCGACATTACTTTCCGAACAGACCATGTATCATTGTTTTCTGAAGATGGTGAAGTTCAATTTTAAAGGATAATTTTTTAAAAAAATTTCCCAGAACCCATAGGAAAGTTTTCAGGAAGGGCTGGAATTTTCCGTTGCCTAATTTTCATCACGGAAGTGGGGACCGGAAAAAATTTAATCTTGGATTGTCTCCTCACTTCCATGATTATATTACCTGCTGAACAGGACAAGACCTAGTGACAACGAAAGGCAAACAACTGAACATGAAGCATAAAGTGTTCGGCTTTTACATGATTGGTTGTTGTTAAAACCGTACTGGAATTTTACAGCTTAAACGCTAAACTGTGTTGGAAATCGATAAAAGTACGGCTAGACTTTGAACTATATGTATGATTTCTTTGATCACGGCTGTACCTTATTTACTCATTTAACAGTTAAGGCAACCTATGCTTATTCTTAACAAAAACGTTACAAAAAAATAAATTTTCTTACCCACTTCAATTGAATCTGCTCATACAGAGGTTGATGTTTGCACATACATGTTTGATCGACGGACTATTAAATTTTATGAGTTGGCAAATATTATTAAGAGTCTTTCTTGCATAGAGACTGCTGAATATATACATGGGTATACAATAAAATATTGCCAATAACAGCAGTTGGAATGCCAGTTACAGAATCTAGCGTGGTTCTTCTTTAACATATATCTTAAAAGAAACGAGCAATAGAGATAGTCACAAAATTATATCATGTGATTTAAAAGTCATAAACTATCAAACATCCAAACATAAGACTAAAGTTATATTTCTTCATTAAAATCAAATATAAAATGTAATGTCTGTGTTTGAAGTTAAAAAACAGATTTAGCATCCTAAGGTTATGCGGGTAAGTGTGTGAACGAGTGTTGCTCAAATTAAAGTTGCTGTTGTCATCATCTGATTCACAATATTTGCCAAATTCTTTTAGACTATTGACAACCTTGTTATCTTTACTTTAGGAGAATATACAGTCATACCAGAACTAATAATTCTAGTTCGTTATTACAAAAATAAAAAAAAAACTAAAATATTATTAAGTTGTTCGCCCTATACCAATTGTTTGTTAACGATCAAAATCAAATGCAAATGATTGTCAGCTCTGTCCACAAAGGTGTCGTGTAATGTTGACGAATGCTACCGCGTATACTTACGTTAAAAAACCCACAGGAATTTTTCAGAAGGCGTATATTATACCATTGTTTGAGGCTTAACATGTAAATGCTGCCGTGGATTTAATTGTAACATTTTCTGAAATGATATGTTAGCATTTGTACACTACTGTCTAAAATTAGTGCACGTAGACATAAAACAATTCTTTAAAATATTACTAAAGGCTTAATAAATATTAGAACAATTCCATGTTAAATGTGCGTAAAATTTACGGGAAATTTTTATTTTAATTTATAATACGAGAATGAATTGAAAAGTTCGCGGCTTCACCAAAAAATAATTATAATATTTTTAATATAGTACCCTCAATTAGTTCATACTTTCTTTGGTTGTCACAGGGTAAAATTTTGTTGCTGTAGAATTTTTAGTTTTTAGATTAGAACGAGTTTAGTGAGACCAAGTGCAGCGTTTTTGGAAAAATGGAAAAAATTGAACAACGAGCGGTCATCAAGTACCTGTGTAAAAAAAGATTAACACCAACGGAGATCGACGATGATATACAAAACAACACTAGGGGAATCTATTCCGCCATATAGCACTGTAAAAAAAATGGGTTGCAGAATTTAAACGAGAGAGCATCGAAGATGACCCTTGCTCAGGCCGGCCCACGATTTCTACGACTGAAAAAACATCGGCAAAGCGTTATATTGAAAGACCGTACATTAAGTATCAGGGAGATTGCAGACACTATAGGCATCTCGTATGAACGAACACAAAAAATCATTTTTTTTTTATGGGTCTAGCACACGTGCTGCAGGGAAGTCCCTAAAGCGCTCCAGGAGCGGCACGAGTGCGGAAAAAGCGATTCACGTTGTTCTTGAATCGCTGTAAATTGTACTCGGTGGGAAACACAGCGCTGGGCAAATTATTCCAAAGGGATGACGTTCTCCATATAAAAGATTGCTTGAAAAGCGTTGTACGCGGAGTAACAAGCTGAACCTCATACGGATGCGAAGCACCAGCGCGACGTGTATTTCTAACATGCACCGCTTTGGGAGGAATTAAGCGAGCTACATCCTTCGAACACTTTCCATGAAAATACTTGTAGAACAGACTCAAGTCGCCAACCGTTCTTCGATGTTCCAGCGAATCAAGGCCGCCGGTCAATTCCGGGTCCCCAATCAGACGGACCGCTCTTCTCTGAACAGAATCCAACAAATGCAGTGTATGTTTGGGAGCGGAGCCCCAAACGTGGGAGCAGTATTCCATAGTTGGTCGAATTTGGGCTTTGTAAAGAATTAACAGTTCCTGTGTGGCGTAAAGCTTTCTGGTTCTAAATAATATTCCCAACTTTTGAGAAGCTCTCCTTGCTATGCCTGCAACATGTTCATGCCAAGACATATTTGCTCCCAAACTAACGCCCAACAAATTGAGCGACGATGCTAGGGGAATGGAGTGCTCCGACATAACTATGTCGGGTTCAGCAACGTCAACTTTTTTAGAAAAAACTGCCGCTTGGGTTTTTGTAGCGTTAAATTCCACTTGGTTACTGTCACCCCAAGATAGTATTTCTTCCAGGTCTTTGTTAAGTCGAACGACCTCCTGCTGTCTGCGGATATTCGCCTGAGCAGAGCCGATGTCCGAGCGTTCAAGGTGAATGAAGAGACAAACGTACTGTCATCTGCAAAGCTATAGATTGGATTCCCGGTCTTTTCCAGCAGATCGTTAATGTAAATGAGAGTAGGAGACAGTATGGAGCTCTGGGGCACACCTGCGTTGATAGTGAGGGTGTTAGAAAGAAATCCGTCGACCGCCACTCGTAAAGAACGCTCTCTGAGGAAACATGAGAGCCACAAAACAGAACCTTTCAGATATACCATAAGAGCGTAACTTAGCCAACAGTCCATCGTGCCAAACACGGTCGAATGCCTTGGATATGTCAAGAGCAACCGCTCGAGATTCTCCAAAGTGTTCAATTGCGTTGTTCCAAACATGTACTCGGATTTTCTAAGGTTTCCTCTAGGTGGGTCCCCAGGTTGCTTTCAGTTGAACAAAAACGAATTCGACTAACGATTTTTCTCGCGACTGTTTGGAGATATTTGAGGCAAATTCGCAAGATTTTCTTAACAGTTTGTGACAATGGACGAAACTTGGGTTTACCCACTATACTCCAGAGTCAAAACAACAATCCAAGCAGTGGAAAAAATATGGTGAACCGATCCCAAAGAAAGCGAAGGCAATTCTGTAGGCTGGAAAAGTGATAGCACCAGTTTTTTGGGATGCTACCTTCCGAAGGGCGAAACAATAAACTCGACTTACTATTGCAGCCTTCTGCGTGGTTTACGTCAAGAAATTAAAGAGAAACGCCCAGAATTACTGAGAAAGAAAGGTTTGTCTCCACAATTTTGTTACAAATTCGGTTAAAATTAAATTCTGCTATTATATATACTTATAGTTACAGAAGTTGTACTTGCCTTGTACTGAAGTTCATAGCGAAAAAAAAATTGGGGATAAAATTAAAATACAAAAACATTTAAAGCTAATGATACACTAGTCTAATCTAGGAAGGTAGAATTAATTAAACCTTACTCTACCACAACTGTTAGTCCCGTACAAGGCTGAAATTCGACCTTCGATAAAATGCTGCTCCTAAATATACTCTGTATTTGTTATGTCGTGTATTTCTCTCTGACATTGCCCTCTGAGCACCTTCAAACTATGTCGTTATTGGTCTCCTTCTTCTTTTTTTTTTTTTGGCTTGGTACCCACTTTAGAACCATCTTTGGCACTCTGTGTTCTTCCATTCTTTCCACGTGTCCATACCATAAAAGTTGCCGTTGTTGAATTGTGGTTTTTAATTTCATTTCTAACTCTATCCATTCTTGATACTCCATCCGATCTTGGCCAGTAATCCGTTTCGGGTTCCATTAATTTCTGTTCCAATCATTTCGTCAATTACTACGTTTCACAACCGTATAATACGATGCTCTTCAATACTGCATTATAAATGAGGTTCTTTCTCTGTGATGTTATGTTCTTCGACCACAGAATAGAGTTTAAGTATCTTATGTCCTTTACTTATTCTACTCTCCACTTTTACCGTCTTTCACAAGCATCAATGACCTCACCGGCATTTAGAGCAAGGCTTTCTTGTTTTCCTCCTATTCACAAATATTTGGTTTCTTTGCAAATAACTGTTAAATCCTAGCTTTTGTAATCTTAAAACAGTTTTCTTGTCATAAATTCAAGATCTTCCTTGTCTTGAGCAATAACCACCTGATCGTAGGCAAGATGTAGAGTGTACAACGTTGTATAGTGGGTAAGCTATATTCCCATTCCTTCACATGCTCTTTGCCGTCTCTCCAATTCCTCAATCGGATAATTTTTTGTATAATGTAGGAGACAGACAGCAACCCTGTCTGACATCTTTTGTTGCAGAATGTTTCCCAATTTTATTCGGGAACGTGACTGGTCGTACAGCTGTTTTACTGCGGCTATTGCTGTACGGTTTTATGGTTGATCGTTCTAATATTTGCCATAGTTTTTTCTCTGTTCGTTGATCTCTTTTTTCGTTTAAGTAAATTACACAAAAATATATTGTCTACACAAGAACTACCAGCTCTAAAATCAGATTGTTATCCAATATCTTGGCGACAATATTCATCTTCTATAATATATATAAAATGCAACGTCTCTCTGTCTGTCTGTCTGTCTGTCTGTCTGTCCGTTAGTGCGCCTATCACTGAAAAACTACTTATCCGATTTACGTGCTTTTTTTTTAAAAACATACATATGTTCTCTGGCCAGGTTATAGGCTATATTTTATTACGATAGGTAGCATAAGGAATGAACAGTGACGTAAAATAGTGAATGATGTCGGAAATAAGTTTGCCGCTAGCGCGTGCCTTTGCAATACACAGCCTAAACCATTAAATATGGAACAATATTATGTAGCAAAGAATATCTGTAATGTATACTCTATAATATATATAAAATGAAATGTCTCTCTGTCTCTCTGTCTGTCCATTAGTGCGTTTATCACGCGGGAACCACTTATCCGATTTACCTGGCTTTTTTTAAATTCATGCATATATTCTTTGGACAGGTTATATAATAATAATAATAATAATCTATATCTATAATATATATAAAATGCAATGTTTGTCTGTCTGCCTGTCTGTCCGTTAATGCGCTTATCCCTCGAGAACCATTTATCCGATTTACGTGATTTTTTAAATTCATACATATGTTCTCTGACCAGGTTATAGGTATATATTTTTATTACATCTATAATATATATAAAATGCAACGTATTCTGTCTGTCTGTCTGTCCGTTAGTGCGCTTATCACTGGAGAACCACTTATCCGATTTTCGTACTTTTTATTTTAAAACATACATATGTTCTCCGGCCAGGTTATAGGCTATATTTTATTACGATAGGTAGCATAAGGAATGAACAGTGACAATAATAGTAAATGAAGTCGGACAAAGTTTGCTGCTAGCGCGTTCTCTCTACCTTCTACTAACAGGCAACCCAATGTCGGGACACTTTGAGCTTCTGACACCACAAAAAACTAAAAACATCCCAAACAACAGTAGACCAATAAAAGAAGCATCGGGCGAGCGACGTAACGGTCGAGGACGTCGCGGGAAATGGCAGCTCGACCAAAACGATGAAGACCGGGCAACTGACAATGGACCTGCCAAAAGTGTTGTGAAGGCGAGTAAGCCGACACCCACCAAGGCGGGAAAATCAGGGCAACGCATGAGTTATACTACAGGAACAAACGAACACACCATGCGTTGCTTTGATAAAAGCACAAGTCCTGACAAAAAAACCACTGAGAAGGGAATCATTCGCCGCCTAGACCCACCACCATCAATCATGAACGCAACCGACGAAGTATTTAATCAAAAACTCCCGCAACGGCAAAGAAATCCCAACAGCACAAAACCAAAATTCAAACGGCAAATAAGAATAGAAAACAAAATCAACAACATCAGGAGATACCTAGGACACCTTACCCAGTTTATCAGCGGGAACGTGTCCAAACGAATCACACAGAGTATAAACAAGATCAAGTCCGGGTCTCCCGACAGAACACTGCCAGAAATCCTGGATACTCTAAAACAAAAATTATCCGTATATGCCGCAAGACTCCGTAGATACAAAGAACCAAACTAGAGGAAAGATACCAACAACCTCTTCCGAAGAAGCCAAACACAGTTCTACCGGAAAAACTATACACAGCAAACAGACAGCAGTGACCGAACCACCAAACAAACAACAACTCACAGGTCATTGGAAAAGTATCTGGTCAGAACCCAAACTACCCAATAATAACACCCCCTGGATCAAAGCCAAAGAAGGCAAAGATAAACATGTGACAGAACAGGAAAATTCCACATTAACTACTGTGGGACCAAAGAGCGTGATGAGGCGCCTGGATGCAAGAAGTTCCGGAGGTAGAATGGCCCTCCGTTCGGATCTCCGGGTGGGGGTTGGTTCGGAGGCGTCGACTTGCAGACATCATAATTTTAAGATAGATTTTTGCAACATACGAGGTATAAACTCGAACATAAATTCAGTGCATCAACACCTGCAATCAAATAAACCTCATGTACTCGCTCTATGTGAAACCAAGGTCAGTCCATCGACCAGCACGGTTAACTATCTTTATCCTGGGTACGACTTCTATTCCCGATTTAGGCGTAACTTTGGAATCTGTCTTTTTGTCAGAAGCGACCTCTCTTGTCAACGAGAAGAAGCTCTGGAGCCCCCAAACTTTGATGTTATGTGGTTAAAAATAACGACTCAACAAACCACAAGGTTCATCTGTATCCTATATCGACCACCAAGTGATACCAATTTTCGAACACTTTTCGCTTCTCTTGCAGACACCATCGATCATTTACAAAGTAACTATCCAAGTGCCGAAATTGCCATCCTGGGCGACTTTAATGTCCACAATATCAACTGGCTTAAATATTCCAATACTACCGACGAACAAGGTCGTGAAGCTGAATCATTCTCAATCAGTTATGGCTTAACTCAGCTTATTGACGAACCAACACGGATCCCTGATCGAGACGGGGAGTTCGCCAGTCTTCTTGATCTGTTTTTAACCACCAATCCGGAGATTTACACGGTTACCGTAAATCCACCGTTAGGTTCTTCCGACCATAAACTGCTTTCGACATCGAGTATCCTGCCAATCAGTGACAGAGAGGCGCCTAGGCCGCGCAAGATTTGGCACTACAAATCTGCTAAATGGGAAGATCTTATGGAATACTTTCGAACTTTCCCTTGGATGGACATTTGTTTTCGATCCGATAACCCATCTGACTGCGCCAGGGAGATCTCTGATGTTATTTTGGCTGGTATGGAAGCTTACATCCCTTTTTCGAAGAAATGCTCCTCCAACGGCAAGCCTTGGTTCGATCGAAAATGGAAAGAAGCTTCTAAACATATTGCCTATCGACAATGGCGTGAAAATCCTAACACCGTAAATCGTAACATCTTTGTTCATGCCCGGAACAGATGCAAGGGAATTATCGACGAAACCAAGGAGGCACACAATCAACGAATTAGAAACAAACTTCTCGCTTGTCCCAACAATTCCAGGTCCTTTTGGGCAGTCGCTAAGGCAGTTAGTCAAAATTTTACCAAATCCACCATACCACCACTCACACGGCTAGATAATTCCATTGCAACCACACCTGTTGAGAGAGCGAACTTGTTGGCTGAACTCTTTGCTTCACATTCTACGGTCGATTTCCAAGGAAAAACACCACCTACTATTCCCATATTGCAGTCAAGGATGCCCGATGTTGTCTTCAGACAGCGCATCATAAAGCGTATTTTAATGAAGCTAGACACCAAGAAGGCTTCTGGCGCTGACGGAATACCTGCCATAGTTCTCAAAAACTGTGCAAGGGAACTAACATCAGTTTTCTGTAGACTTTTTAACCTATCCTACAGAAAGGGAATATTTCCGTCCTGCTGGAAATGTGCCACGGTTCAGCCGATACCTAAAAAAGGTAACAAGACCTTGCCAAATAACTACCGACCAGTCGCACTGCTTTCAGTAATATCGAAAGTCATGGAAAAGGTTATCAATGAGCATCTTCTAAAATATCTTGAACGATTCAATATTATTAGCGATCACCAGTATGGTTTTCGTAAACATAGATCAACAGGAGATCTTCTGACTTATGTAACACATGTTTGGAACAACGCAATTGAACATTTTGGAGAATCTCGAGCGGTTGCTCTTGACATATCCAAGGCATTCGACCGTGTTTGGCACGATGGACTGTTGGCTAAGTTACGCTCTTATGGTATGTCTGAAAGGTTCTGTTTGTGGCTCTCATGTTTCCTCAGAGAGCGTTCTTTACGAGTGGCGGTCGACGGATTTCTTTCTAACACCCTCACTATCAATGCCGGTGTGCCCCAGGGTTCCATACTGTCTCCTACACTCTTTCTCATTTACATTAACGATCTGCTGGAAAAGACCGGGAATCCAGTCTATAGCTTTGCAGATGACAGTACGCTTGTCTCTTCATTCACCTTGAACGCTCGGACATCGGCTGCTCAGGCGAGTATCCGCAGACAGCAGGAGGTCGTTCAACTTAACAAAGACCTGGAAGAAATTCTATCTTGGGGTGACAGTAACCAAGTGGAATTTAACGCTACAAAAACCCAAGCGGCAGTTTTTTTCTAAAAAAGTTAACGTTGCTGAACCCGACATAGTTATGTCGGGGCACTCCATTCCCCTAGCATCGTCGCTCAATTTGTTGGGCGTTAGTTTGGGAGCAAATATGTCTTGGCATGAACATGTTGCAGGCATAGCAAGGAGAGCTTCTCAAAGTTGGGAATATTATTTAGAACCAGAAAGCTTTACACCCCACAGCAACTGTTAATTCTTTACAAAGCCCAAATTCGACCAACTATGGAATACTGCTCCCACGTTTGGGGCTCCGCTCCCAAACATACACTGCATTTGTTGGATTCTGTTCAGAGAAGAGCGGTCCGTCTGATTGGGGACCCGGAATTGACCGGCGGCCTTGATTCGCTGGAACATCGGAGAACGGTTGGCGACTTGAGTCTGTTCTACAAGTATTTTCATGGAAAGTGTTCGAAGGATGTAGCCCGCTTAATTCCTCCCAAAGCGGTGCATGTTAGAAATACACGTCGCGCTGGTGCTTCGCATCCGTATGAGGTTCAGCTTGTTACTCCGCGTACAACGCTTTTCAAGCAATCTTTTATATGGAGAACGTCATCCCTTTGGAATAATTTGCCCAGCGCTGTGTTTCCCACCGAGTACAATTTACAGCGATTCAAGAACAACGTGAATCGCTTTTTCCGCACTCATGCCGCTCCTGGAGCGCTTTAGGGACTTCCCTGCAGCACGTGTGCTAGACCAATAAAAAAAAAAAAAAAAAAAAATATATAAAATGCAATGTCTCTCTGTCCGTCTGTCTGTCTGTCTATCTGTCCGTCCGTTAGTGTGCTTATCACTGGAGAACTATTTATCCGATTTTTTTTTTAACCATACGTATGTTCTCTGGCCAGGTTATAGGATATACTTTATTAGGTGTCATAAGGAATAAGCAGTGACGATAATAGTGAATTAAGTCGGAGAAAAGTTTGCCGCTAACGCGTTCTCTTGTAATACACTCCCTAAAGCATTAAATATGGAACAATATTATGTAGCAAAGAATACAATATATATAAAATGCAACGTCTCTCTGTCTGTCTGTCTGTCTGTTAGTGTGCTTATCACTCGAGAACCACTTATCCGATTTACGTGTTTTTATAAATTTATACATATGTTCTATATAATTCGATATAAGCCTATATAATGGGAGATAAGGTGAGATAATGGGAGATAAGGAGAAATAATGGGAGATAAGTCGAGATAAGCCTCGATAATGGGAGATAAGGTGAGATAATGGGAGATAAGTATAAATAATGGGAGATAAGGAGAGATAATGGGAGATAAGCAGAGATAAGTCTAGATAATGGGAGTTATGGTTAGATAATGGGAGTTATGGTGAGATAATGGGAGATAAGGAGAAATAATGGGAGATAAGGAGAAATAATAGGAGTGAAGCAGAGATAAGCCTAGATAATGGAAATTATGTAGAGATAATGGGAAATAAGGAGAAATATTGGGAGATAAGGAGAAATAATGGGAGATATTTTATTACGTTGGGTAACATAAGGTATAAGCAGTGACGATAGTAGTGGATCAAGTCCACGCGAGCGGAGCCGCGGGCCCGGCTAGTTAATTATATTTCTTAAAATTTTTCCGTAGACTCGACTGAGGGTGATCATTACTGATATACATCTAAAGTTTTGACAGCTAGTTCTATCTCTCATTTTGTGGATTGGTGTGATCCATACTTCTTTCCAAATCTAAGGGATTTTCTTTCCATTTATATATTCTTCGAATATGTGTCTCAGCATTCTTATTAACTTCCTACTCCCATTTTTTAGCAATTCTGCGAGGATGTCGTCTGGTCCAGCTCTCATTTCGAAATGGGGATATGACGGATCGCAACCGGCACAATTTAAGCAAAAAATGCAAGAAGAAAATACAATTGATAGCATCAGCTTTCAAACTTACTTTGTTCTACTACAATTGATTCGTGGGACAAACAAGAAATTTATTTGGCAGAATCCAACTCTCTCTTTGTCACGATACTGTCGGCCTATAGAATTAGATTTGTTAAAGAAACAGTGGATATTACAAATTCTGAAATTACTTACAAAGAAAATGCAATAAACAGTAAACAGCGAATTCGTACCAGGAGACATCTCATTTTCCATGAAACATATAATGAGGTTATGCAGTGCTGCTACTTCAACAATGAGATGCTACATTTATGGTGCTAGTTCAAAGCAGTTTAATGCCCTCAATGTAAAAAATAACATCTACCCAGATGCCTTGCAGTGTGGCCTGCCTCTATTGCACGCCAGGAACCGATTATTTGAAAGTGTTCTGCATTTGTCATACAAGCTTCCTGTGCAGCTAAGATCGGACTATGACAAAGAAATTGTCAAACCAAAAAGACATAAATACAGGCAAAATTTAGAAAGCTAACGGGCTTAATCATAGATATGCCAAAAGCTGGATTTGGGACCACCAATGATGACAATACAAGTACTAGATTTCTTGCCAATCCAGAGGTCGCCGTTGAAATTACCGATGTCTATTTCAACCTCGTAAATTGCTTGAAAGTAAATTTGGAAGTAATATCTAGTGGTCATAAAATCGACTCGAAAAAATTTGCAGACTATGGATATGAGACCGTCAAAATTTATGTGGAGTTGTATCCCTGACATCCCATGACTCCTATGATGCACAAAATATTAATTCACGGTGCAACAATAATGGAAAAGGCACTTTTGTAAATTCGATTATTGTCCAAACAAGCAACAGAGGTACGAAACAAACACTTTCGCCTGTACAGGCAAAACTTTGCTGGAAAATTTTCAAGAGAAGAATGCCATTTAGATGTCCTAAACAGAATATTGCTCAGCTCAGATACCTAAGACCCTCTTAATACCTAGTATAAGGTCAAAACTTAAAAAAGATCTATGTCATGTAGTAAAGAAGCAATACAAATGTTTGTTTTTGCTGAAGTCAATATTAACTATGACAGTTTCGAAGAAGAAGAAAAATCCGCGGAGGAATTTATAGAGGAAGCCGAGGAACGGAGCTCCAGCGCGGACGAAGAGACGTGGGATTCTTCATTGTGAATAATTATTTTTGCAATTTTTGTTTAAGTCGACATGTTTTTTTTTGCATTATATTCTTTTTTTTATATATATTAAAATGTATTTTTCTTCAGAATATGCACTCTAAAAAGCTTTCACTACTATATGTAGAAATAAAACCCGATTTAAAATATCTAAAAACAAAAAAATAATTTTGGCCGCATAAAGCACTGTGCGTTTATTTGATGTCATCAGTCCAACGTTTGGGAGGGCGTCCTCTCCATCGCTTACCCATATATGATCTCCATTTCAATACAGATTGGGCCATCTGTCATTTGTATATCTAAGAATGTACTCGTCATGAGAGGTAGTTGGACTTTTAAAACGCCACGCTGTCGAAAAGCGAGTTGCTGCTCATAACATGAAGGCAGACGCTATTTGTAGCCGCTCACTCGGAGTCACACGCTACTGTGCTAGTTTTGATCCATGTCGGGTATTTCATTTCCCCGGTACCATCCATATCCGGAAGGCATTCCCTATCCGCCACCTGGGGAGGTACCCGATGGAGGACTAGCAACCCCACATGGATATTAAGGAGTACGTATTAATAATTAGAATCTTAGAATACGGAACATTGTACTTATGGCACTCTATAAACTGATCTAAGGCATAGATTGTCACAAAATTCATAAAAGTGTCAACATCTCGAAATCTAACGATGAGTTATGAACTAACCTATCAGCAGTCCACGGGAATATGTTGGTTTTTGGGACACTCTACATACATACATATATATATATATATATATATATATATATATATATATATATATATATATATATATATATATGTATATACGAGTATATATATATATATATATATATATATATATATATATATATATATATATATATATATATATATATAGTGTGTATGTAATAGCCGATCATTTAAATTACGATTATTATTTACATAATTTTATTAAGTGCTATTGTTTTGTTATATTACTGATTAAGCTCACAAAAGAATGACGTAAGTTTTAACGATGCTAAAAGATACAAAAAAAAAAAAAAAATCATTAGTAGCTGTTGCTGTCAGGTTTTGACTGAACATCTAGAAAAGTTTGGTGTTTTCATCTCTAATTTGTCTGCTTTCTTATCTTCCAGGCAATTTAGAAATGGTGAGACACTGCCTCAAGAAACGTGTCTGCACAAGAAATACAGGCATTTTGCTTAGGGCTTGTGATTGGTACTGGTATAAGAAAATTTGAAAAATCCTTAAAAATCAATTGACGAACTTTAAAAATGAAAGACACAAAAACTAAATTTAAATGAAATAATGAAGGAAAATGGAAACGAATGGAGCACTAATGACTAATTATTACGAATTTGGAAAAAAATTAAATCGGATATCAAACTCTTTGAGAAACGTAGTACCGTTTAAAAGGTCTCCATTAAACGGAATCCACTTTAAAAGCTTTTCATTATTGGATATTCTGCGGTAGGTTTTTAACGTGTCCCCTCAAAACCCTCGTATTTGAAAACGACACTAAAAATCGCCCCGCGTACCTTTGCGATTCAAACTCAAAACCTGTAAAATAACATTTGAATTCCGTTTATCTTTTTTGGTGCGCTTTTTGTCAAAATTCTCTTTTTCGAACTGACCAATAAGAATTGATCATTTAGGCTGTTAATGTCGCTGTAGCGTTGTTTTTAAATACTGATTTTTAACTACTGAGGATACCCTCTTTGGGCACTAATTTGATTAGCGGCCTGAGTTTGAATATCGCGCCATGGCTCGAGTGTCCTCAAATGAACTAAATTAACAAGTTTTCCTTTTTATAGACCTGGTATCGGAGTGGTCTTTTATGGGTTTACTTAAATATAAGACTAAAACTTTTAAACTACGTGGAAAATACCTTTTGCGCCTAGTTAAGGGTTAAGCAATAAAAAATGCCTAACGCTTAGCAATAAGGAAAAAAGCCCGTCAAGTGTACAATTAGTGTTCCGTACAGTGATTGCTTTTAAAATAAAAAAAAATTGTTATGAGACATCAGTGACTTCACAAACACACCTCAAATGACTTTTCAACGAAATGTGTTTCCGATCTTTATTTTTATCTATCAGATAAAGGATTACTCGTACTAATGTTCATGCAACATAAGTACCTTATGGAGAATACTACAGAATTTTTTTGAATTTTTGTGATTATAGACGGTGTTGAAGGACCGAAATTTTTGGCAATTTCTAGCTCTCTTTTGACATCCTATTCGGTAATCTTGGAAAAATTGTTTTTTTTTTATATATACCAGATAAGTTATCAAAGGCAATGCACATTCAATTTCATATACCTTATAGAGAATTTCCAGAATTTTTTTCGAAATTTTCTGAATAGTATTCTCAGAGATAGAGTGGGGGAACAGCAGTTTTTGGCAATTTTTTTTCAAATAATATAAGGAAAAATTTGGGCAAGTATATATATATATATATATATACTTGCCCATATATATATATATATATATATATATATATATATATATATATATATATATATATATATATATATATATATATGTACTTGCTTTCATTAGACACTGCGCTCGATGATCCTGAAATGTTTTTTTTTTTTCACTTCCATTTTCACCCCACATAAATCAAACTTTGATTTTCAAAACTACGTGGCTCCGATTGGGCTATCAATTCCTTTATTTATGACAAATTTTAACTATCTACTTCAACTAGTTTCGGAGAAAATCGGTTGTAATAGACAGACGGACGGACACCGAAATCTTCCCATAAGTGTTTCGCAAGAAGGACTAAAAAAAAACAACAAACTTCACAAGATTACTACTGGAATAGTCATGGAGAGGAAATTTTAGTTGGTTATCCATTGGGATGTCGCTTATTACCGCTTACTTAAAAAACCATTAAATTTCACAAAGACTCCGAAATTAAAAACATTTTCAAAAAACATCTACACATTATAAAATACCAGGCCCGTAGTAGGGCTTCAATCTCATTAATGGAGTAAATAAATATTTGAATTTACTTATAAATTCTGCTACAGAATTTTTGTAAGTAAGTAGGTAATAAATACTCAGAAAGCAAACAAAACTCCAAAAAAAAAAAAAATAAAATGCCAAAATTTTTTAGAAAAATATTACAGTTACGAAAATGTTAATTTCACTTAAAAATGTGAAATGCTAATGTTGTAACGTATTCACTATTTTATAATATAGATTAATTTCGTGTATGTTGTAGGTAGTTTTCAAAAACCAAAACAGACTTAACTAATTTAGTAAATATCTTTTTATCATAATTACTTGTATTTTGGAAACCTAACCAAACTAAACCAAATTTTTATTATAGAACATCGTTAATGCTCATAATAAAATTTAAAATCTTATATAACAGAAGTACTAAAAGAAATAAAATTCAAAATATCAATTTACAAGTTCCATTACATTATGTCAAATTAAAAATAAATGTAAATTAAGATTATGATATATAGCAGAAGTGACATTTAATATATTTTTATTAATTTTTATGCTATAATAATCTGACGTAAACAAGCTAAGCTCACAGTTAAACTAATTGTGTTTATATAATTAGGGACATTTTTGTTTCTAATTATACGTTAAATGGTACAAATATTTAAAATGGGTGCTAATAAAAATTAATTTTTTTGGATGGGCATGAGCATATAAACAGATATTTTTATTATATAATATGATATTTTTGTAAAAAATTTGATTAGACAGATCCATTGAGAAATTAAACTTAATAAACGAAGTACGCCTTTTAAGTAATATAGGTAAAAATTCTTTATTCTTAACACTTTTATACCAATTAACAAGAATCTAAATACAATCATGGGATAGATATAAATAAAAAAAATGTATATTTAGTTAGCTATAATTACAGTATCTTTTAAAACTTACGTATCTATCTTTATATATATATATATATATATATATATATATATATATATATATATATATATATGTATATATATATATATATATATATATATATATATATATATATATATATATATATATATACATATATATATATATAAATATATATATTTATTTACATGTATGTATATATATATATATATATATATATATATATATATATATATATATATATATTTATTTATTTATATGCTCTAAATTCAGTGGGGCTGCAGTCTTTATTTAATTATTTATGGCCTTGGGTAGTGGAAAAAGGTTTTTTGTTAGTCGAGCTTTCGAAATTATATTTATTCTTCTTCAGGTCATCTGGAAAGACAAAATTTTCTTCTTTTTTATAATGTTAAGTGAATATTTTTGAGTATATTAAAATTATGAAAAACAAGAAAAGAAAGAAAAATGATTGACTTACCAAAGTGGTTTTTTATAACAAAGAAACAAATAATGATTAGCATTTGTTTCTTTGTTATAGAAAATCACTTTAGTAAGTCAATCATTTTTCTTTTTTCTTCCTATGTATATATATATATATATATATATATATATATATATATATATATGTATATATATATATATATATATATATATATACATATATATATATATATATATATATATATATATATATATATATATATATACATATACATATACATATACATATATATATATATATATATATATATATATATATATATATATATATATATATATATACATATATATATATATATATATATATATATATATATATATATATATATATATATATATATATATATACGAGGCATGTTTTTTAAGTAAGTACCGTTTTGCGATTCCGCCGCCGCAGCGATACGGTCGGCGTTCCGCGCATGCGCGCTGGTAACTTACATCTCATGTCTACGCACTGACGCCATTACAGTCTGATTCTTCATTGTATACGTTGTTTACTGAGTGTTTAAGATGCCTCCGACAATCGTGAGTCCCGCCGATTGTGAAGTACGGGCTGTTATACGATTTCTTAGTGCTAAAGGCGTAAAACCGATCGATATTCATCGTGAGATCTGTGAAGTTTACGGACAAAACATTATGAGTGATGGAATGGTAAGGAAATGGGTGAGAGCATTTAAAGATGGCCGTACAAATGTGCATGATGAAGAACGGAGTGGGCGTCCTTCGGTCGTTAATGAAGATTTGGTGCAGAAAGTGGACGAAAAGGTGAGAGAAAACAGACGCTTTACAATTTCATCATTGTGCGACTGCTTTCCTCAATATTCTTTCTATTGGACGATAACGAAGTCAAAACATTTGTGATACAGTGGTTAACAAGTCAGGCGGCAGAATTTTATGAGGGGGGTATTCAAAAACTGGTGCCACGTTATGACAAGTGCCTCAATATTCACGGAAATTATGTAGAAAAGTAGATTAAGGTACAGGCTTTCATGTAAAAATAAAATTATAGCGATATCTTTGCACGTCTTTTTTTAATTCCAAAACGGTACTTACTTAAAAAACATGCCTCGTATATATATATATATATATATATATATATATATATATATATATATATATATATATATATATATATATATATATATATATATGCATTAGCTTATTCCATCTATAGTCGGATGTAAGCTTCCCCAAACTGTCTCCAATGAGCTTTGTTGTTTACTTTTTGCATCCAATCATGTCCTGCTAATCTTTTTATGTCGTTCGTCTATCTTGTCCGTGGTCTACCTCTGCATCTTTTGTGTTCTCTAGGCATCCATTCAACTATATGGCGTGTCCATCTGCTATCATTTTTGATCTTCTTCGTATCTCGATGTTAGGAATAAGATCTTGGAGTCTAATATTTAGCAGTCTCCTCTCCGTTGCTCTTTGGGTTACCTGGAGTTTATTTATTATACTTTTATTTGAAGCTCACGGTTTAGGGCCATATGGTAATATCGGCAGTACATATTGATCGAATATTCTGGCTTTTATTGTATTTGGGATATCTAATTTAAATGGAGATTGTAACCTTTCAAACGAAGACCAGGATAAAGAGGCTCTTATATCCAAATCAGCCTTTAAATTATTTTTTGATATTTCGATTTCTATCCTAAATATATGAGTGCTTGTACCTTTCCTATTCTTTCACCTTCTATTAATAGTTCCGGGATGTTAACTTCACTTTCGTGGCTCAAACATTTGGTTTTGTTGAAGTTTATTTTTAGACCTACCTCTTGAAACTTGTTATTTAATTCCATCAGCATTTATTGTAATTCTTCTTTTGTGTTGGCGATCAGAGTGATATCATCTGCGAGCCTTAAGTGATTTAATTGTTCACCGCCCATTAGTATTCCTTTATTTTCCCACTTTAGCTATTTGAACAGGTCTTTTAGAGTCAAAGTGAACAGCTTTGGGATATCGAGTTGCCTTGTCTAATTCCTCTTTTAATTTTGATTTTATTTGTTTTTTCTTTAAGTGTTATTTGTGATGTGGCATTTGTATATATGTATTCAAGAAGAGTTGTGTACTTTTCATCTACTCTTCTGTTACTTAAGGCGTTAAGGACTTCCCGTATCTCTACCGAATCAAGTAGTTAACTATTTCTATCCACAAGGCGACCTCATATTTACTTATTTTTTCCACTAGTAATCTAATTGTTTGAAGATGGTCCAAAGTGCTGTATCCCCGACTAAATCCCACTTGTTTACATGGTTGATAACTCTAATTTGTTTGTTGATCTATATGTTGTGATTCTAGTGAGGATTTTGTTTAGTACCGATAACAGGCTGATGGATCTGTAATTCTCCAGTTTAAATTTGTTTCTCTTTTTAAATATACGCACAATCAAGGCGTTTACCCAAGGTGTTAGTATTTTACTTTCTATCAGGCACCTGCTAAATAGAGCTTGAAGAGATTGTTTTATCGATGCCTCTCCATACTTTATCATTTCTATAGTTATTTCATCGTCCCCTGTTTCTTTGTTGTTGTTGTGCATAATATGTTGTAGGGCGTTCATTATTTCATCCGTTGTTACATCGGGAATTTCAGATCCCACATTTCTTAGTATCGCTCTATTTCCTACTTCTTTCCCAGGCGGTGGCAATATTTTCGTGTCATATAGCGTTTGATTATATTTTTCTGTAGCTTCCTTTATCTCTTTGATTTGTGCAGTCTCTTGGTTATCGTTATTTATAAGTTTCATTATTTGATGTCTCTCTTCATTCATTTGTTTGTTTAAGTATTTCAAACGTTTTTCCTCTTTCAAAGGTTATTCTATTTTCGAGTTTCTGTACCTACTATCTGACGTCTTCTCTGATCTTTTCCTTTATTTTTTTTTTCTATATCTGCCAATTCTAATCTATAATTTGTAGGATCATTTTTAATAGTCGTCTCTGTTTCATGAGATATTGTGTCTCTTTACTTAATTTTTGTTTTTCCTTTTTTGAATGTTGCTATTTGTTTTATAGTCATGAGTAGACTGTTGGTTATTTGCGCGTTTAGTTCATCAAGTTCTGTTTGGTAGTTTAAGTGTTTTATATGATTTTCCTGGGCTGGTCGATATTCGTCTGTATTTTGCTTTATTATTTCTGTTGGTGTCTTTATCTTTGTATGTGTTATCATTCTACATCTCTCCTGCTTCAAAACTTTATTCTTATTTTTGCTCTGAGCATCCGATGGTCACTGCCAATGCTTATCGTATTCAGGACTGTTATGTCAATTACAATATTCTTGTCATTTGATAACATATAATCAATTTCGTTTCTTGTTATACCATGTGAGCTTTGCCATGTTCATCGTCTATATTCTGGCTTTTGGAAAAATGTGTTCATAACGTAGAAGTTATTTTCGTTTACAAAATTTGATAAGATTTCTCCTCTGCTGTTCCTCGTACCCAAACCAAACTTCCCGACACTCTTCTCATTTGTCTTCACTGGTTTCCCTATTTTGGCGTTGAAGTCGCCGATTATTATGATATATCTTGTTTTATGGTGTAGCAATACTTTGTTTATATCTTCGTAGAATTGGTCAATTTCTTCTTCCTCGCTGTCTGAGGTCGGTGCATATACCTGAATGATCTTACATTTGCGTCTTCTGTTCATCTACATGTCTGTCTACTGAAATCACTTTTTCCGATATGGCTTTGAACTAAACCACATTTCCTGCTATTCTTTTATGTATTAGTAAACCGGCTCCTCCAATTTTCTTACTTTCATTGCTTTTATAGAAAAATTTATGGCGACTCTTTAGGGTGATACAAGACTCTCCTGTTCTTCTTACTTCCGCTAAGCCCAACACTGTCCATTTTATGTTTTTTTAGTTCTGCTTTTAATTCGATCATTTTTTCTTCGGATCCTAAAGTTCTTGTGTTATACGTTGATAGGTACCATTATGTCATTATGTTCTTTTAGGTTATTTAGGTGCTGTGGGTATACGACTGTGTTGCATATATATATATATATATATATATATATATATATATATATATATATATATATATATATATATATATATATATATATATATATTAGGTTATTCGTGACCTAGCAGTTGGAAAAGAGAATTTTAGGGGCTTAGGTAAAAATAATGGAAATGGTCTATTGGTTCTTTATTGTGCTTGTCAAGCTACCGAGAAAATATGTTTACTTCTTCAGTATGCTAGCAATTAAAACAAGAAAGCTTTAATAATATTAAAAAATAAAAATACAAAATTGCAATGTCTTACCAATGCGAGTTATGCCACAGTGATGTTGCGTCACATAAAAATCACAGTCAGAAAACAGAAACTTTTTAATAGCGTAAAATACTTTAAAAAAATTAGCTAAACATACGAGTAATCAAATTTGTCATGAAAATTTTCTACAAAATTAAATAAGTAAAGAAAGAAAAATATTTACGCGTGCCTTGCTTCCATTTATTTGTTTTAATGACAGTTTGATTCATGTCAATTATGAATTTTTCGAATAAAAGGGAAACTGTAATATCGGTAGATTATCGACCCGAAAATTTATGTTAAGATGGAAATACAGCGATGTACTTAAGATAAACCAAGAAAAATACCAGAAGCAAAAAGAAACACAGCAATCATGAGACATTTTCATATTAGAAAATGTTCTCAAAATTGGCGTTAAAAAAATATGTATATGTTGAAAAAGCAAAAAGAAACACAGCAATCATGAGACATTCTCATATTAGAAAATGTTCTCAAAATTGGCATTAAAAAATATGTATAGGTTGAAAAGAAAAAATAAAAATTTTAAACAGATATGTACAAAAAATGTTACATATTTATTTATGAGAACTTTGACTTTGACTGAATCAGTAGAAGAGAGTTTATATTTATTCTTATATAAAAGCAAAGTGTAATTATAAATTTTGCTTAAGTTATCAATATCACTTCTTTTGAGACAGCCGTCAGTGGGGCATATATATATATATATATATATATATATATATATATATATATATATATATATATATATATATATATACACTAACGTGCATAGAAATCGGCCCACTGTAAACTTTTGACTTTAACTATATTTTTTTTTTTAAATTATTCATCAGATCAAAAAAAGAAATATGCTGTTTGAAGACAATTTAATGTGAGTATAAATTTATCAAGAAGGCTTATCGTTTATATGCGTAGCAACCGGTAAACAAATGAAACGTGTTTATGTGGTGATTGTAACGAAAATAACAAATTTGTCAAATATTAAAATTATTGCTTTTGCAACTGAAATTTGCATATTAATTCGTTTTTTATAATCTCAGTAGTGTTTAAGTGTGTTAGTTTAATGCATACTACACCACAAAAAGCCGCCCAAGTTTTTGCTTTAATCGAAAATGGACTTAGTCAGCGAGCTGTTGCTAGACAATTGAATATGACACGCGCAGCGGTTCGAAGAGTGTGCAAACGTTATGAGGAGACTGGATCCTTTCATAGGCGACCTGGAACAGGCAGAAGGCGATTTACAACCGCTCGTGATGACCGCTTTATTGTGTCAACAACATTAAGAAATCGTCACCTTAATGCCGTTCAAGTGCAACGACAGCTCCGTGAGGTGCGAGGAGTGGCTATTAGTCAGTGGACAGTAAGACGAAGACTGCAGGAAAATAACCTGACCCCTAAAACACCTGCGATTGGTCCAAAACTTACTCCAGCTCATCGGCAAGCCCGCCTGCGTTTTGCACGGGATCATCTGAATTGGACGTTGGAACAATGGGGATCTGTTCTGTTCTCAGATAAGACCAGAATATGCCTCCATGGTAGCGACCGAAGAAGGAAAGTGTATCGAAGACCAAGAGAGCGATTTGCAGATTGCTGCTTTGAAGAGCGGAGTGCTTATGGAGATGGTTCCTGTATGATCTGGTGTGCAATTTCTATGGGAGCACGAACCGACCCTGAGTTCATTCGTAGGGGCGACCGTGTTCACGGAAAAAGAGGTTTAACGGCTGCTAGATATATCGAGGAGATTTTAGCAATTTATGTGGTACCTTACGTCGACTACATTGGAGACGAATTTACCTTTATGCATGACAATGCAAGGCCGCACACCGCAAGAATCGTGCAAGATTACATTGCAGAAGTCGGTTTTCGGGTTATGGAGTGGCCAGCATACAGTCCTGATCTAAATCCGATCGAACATTTATGGGATGAGTTAAAACGAAGAATTCGAGCTAGACTTCATACCCCAAACTCGATCGCAGAGCTTATTGTTGCAGTAGAAGAAGAGTGGTTTAACATCCCTCAAGAAACAATAGCAAACTTGATTAGATCTTTGCCTAATCGTATGAGAGATGTTATTAGGGCAAGAGGAGGTCATACCCATTATTAAAAAATTAAGTTTTAAGTTTTAAATTGTCAATAACCCTATTTATGTTAATAATAAAAAAGCTTAATTTGCTTAATGCATTAATTTCACTATGTTAAACATAGGAAGTCGAAATAAGTTTTCGTAAATTTATACTCACATTAAAGCATATTAAATTGTCTTTCAAACAGCATATTTCTTTTTTTGATCTGATGAATAATTTTTTTAAAAAAATATAGTTAAAGTCAAAAGTTTACAATGGGCCGATTTCTATGCACGCAAGTTTATATATATATATATATATATATATATATATATATATATATATATATATAAAGGCAAGAAATCCTTAAGCTTACTACTTTCATGCCCATGAATTCGTAAAATTCTGTGAACATTAATGGAATAGAAGCAGTCCGTCATAATATCTATTCAGAAAGCCACAATTACCTTTTGCGTTTAAAACTCACATTTTATATAAAGTATTATCTAATTCAAATAAAGAGTCTGTCCATTTTTAGTGTCCGTCTGTCTGTCAGTCACACCCGATTTTTTTTAAAACTATTTGACATTATTGAAATTCGGCACAAATATAGGAATTGATATGATTTATATTTAATTTTAAAAATTAAATTTTGACTTAAGGGGCTAGTTTTGAGGGATGTTATTAGAAGTGAAAAAAAATTACCAGGTCATCGAGTGGGGTGTCAAATGAAAGCTTGTGAAAACACGAGTTCAAAAATATATATGATGCGCACACTTTTCTTTGCATTATTTTAAAAAAAAAATGGCCAAAGTCTCCTGTCCACCGACTCTATCTCCAAAAGTACTGATTAAAAAATTTTGAAAAAATTCTGGAGTAGTCTCCGTAAAGTGTATGTTAAGCGAAAATTATCACGAGTGCATTACGTTTGATAATATATCTGATATAAAAAAAAATAGTTGCCCGCCAAAATGGTGAAGGTTTATTTCGTGGAAAGTTGTAAACTGAACCGGCTACTGCTTTAAGCATTAGGTACCGAGTGAAAATAATTTTATTTTATTTGTTTACAATTAAACAAATATTTAGGTAGTAAATATTTGTTTCAAACTCTTACCACTAGATTCTAGATTGAGTTTGATTGATTTGATTAGATAGCTAAAATGCTATAACTATTAAACACGTTAAAATATATATCGGATCTTAAGATGTCAGAGATCTAATTAACTTAGCCTAGGTAAAGATTTTGTTTTATTTTAAAAGCAATTACGGTATGGAACACTCACTGCGCAAGTCCAACTTGCACTTGACCGGTTTCTTAAATTTAACTTTGTAATAACAGCCAACTGAACAATGGAAATGTCTTATGTATAATTCGAGTTTTGCCAAGTTATGTGTCTAAAGTTACGTGTGGTTTCTATCGGTACTTGACTTCATATAGATTAATTGTAATTATAAGTTTTTCATATTAACTTGACAAGTAAATGACTTGTTTTACTTTAGTTTTGGTTGGTTGATTGTAGGCAGGGTAGGCTATTATACCTGTTTGTGCTTGGCTTATTGAGCTTTCCTCTCTTGGTTATATGTGCGACGTTTCTCCAAGAAGGTTTATGAGGTTCCTTTCAACTCTTTATGTGGTAATTTATCGCCACGATGTAGATATTCGAACTATTTATGTCTATTCCGAGTTAAAGATGTACATTTACATATATAGGATGTGCATTTGACACTCAGAACTGCCCAGCAACCTTAATTCATTGGAATATCGATTAACAGTTGGTGACTTGAGTTTATTCTTCAAGTTATTTTATGGAAAGTATTCTATGGATGTAGGCCACTTAATTTCTCACAGATCGGTGCAGGCTAGAAATATATGTCGCGCTAATACTTCACATTCCTATAAGGTTCAGCTTGTTACTCCTGGTACAACCCTTTTCAAGTAGTCTTTTATATGGAGAATCTTATCCCTTTAGAGTAACTTGCCCAGGACTATGTTTCTGACCGAGTATAATTTACAGCGATTCAAAACCAACGTGAATCAATTTTGCTGCACACGTGTAGCTCCTATAGCGCTTCAAGGATTTCTCTGCAGCACAGTTTTGAAAATGAGTGATATTAGTATTTCTTTTTGATGTATTGGTTTCTTGTATTATTTTCTAAAAGTATTAATGGGGCTCTTTATAGAATTTCTTATATACAGAGTATCTCAGAGAGCAAATATGATATAATGATGATTTTGTGAAAAGAAACCTCAATTTTTAATTTCATTTTTTGATACTACTGAAAATAGATATAATGTACTCTACACCCAAATTAAACTATTATTGTGTATTTATATATAAACTGATACTTTTTCAATTTGACAAGTTATAGTAGCCTCCGGGTGGTCAAAAGATCAAAAAAAATATTAATGGATAGTAAAGAGGAAGTTTGAAATTTTAGAAATAGTATGAGAAACGGAAACACAAATCTTTTTTAGCGTTCCGTACGGAACGCTTATAAGATCACATCGGTGTCTGTCACACCCAATTTCCTTCGAAACTGACATAGAAAGTTGAAATTTGGCTCTAATATAGGAATTGCTGGCTCCATTAGAACCGTGCAATTTTGAAAGTTAAATTTTGACTTAAAGGGTTAGTTTTGGAAGATGAAATCGGAAGTGAAAAAAAATATTTTTTACTAGGTGATCGAGTGGAGTGTCAAATGAAAGCCTATGAAAGCACGAGTTCAGAAATATATAATGTAATACTTGTGCAAACTTTTTTTGTATTATTTTTAAAAATTGCCAAAAATCGCTGTCCCCACCTTTATCTCGAAAAGTACTGATCAAAAAATTTTGTAAAATTTCTGGAACACAGGGTGCATAGGGTGAGTCAACGATAGAGTAAATTTCATTATCTCATTTGTTCGGGAATGACGAAAAAATGTTAAAACAATAGTTTTAGGGAATGTTAAGGTGCACTGTTTAAAATTATTTTTGAGTATACAGGGTACTTGGAACATCCTATTTTCTAATTTATTTTTAAATTCTACGTAAAATTTTAACTTTTTTATTAATAATGTTATATACTTAAACCGAGTAATTTTTCTAATATTTCAATTTTTTTTTAAAAATACTAGTTCTCAGTTTTGTAAAAAATGGCCAGAAGCGCTATTGTTTCTGAAGATGGAATATTCATAATTGGTTATAGAGATGAAAAAAAGATATATGTAAAGAAATTTGAGTTAGATGCTATAGAGTGTTCAAAATAAATTTATGAATTTCGAATATTTTAGATTGAAAAATCTCAAAATTTTTTAAATGACACACCCTGTATATTATTATTATTTCTGATAGATTTTACAAAACCCTTCAACTTTTATCAAGTATGTCATATACCTAATTCTAATAGTTTTTGATTTATTTTGAATTTTTCAGTTTTTACCCTTTTTTTTAATACACTTACGCTATTGTGAAAACATAAACAAGTAGTTAATAATAATTTTAATATAGTTTAACTTACATAACGATTAATTATTATGACGTAATAAATGTTCAAAAATATGCCCGTCTACTCGAATACACATGTTTAGTCGTGTTACTATATTTTCCTTCACTTTCCTAAGCATAAAGGGCGTTATTGTCCTGCACCCATCCCGTATTCTATTTTCCATATCTACTGGTTTTGTAGGAAGATTCGGGGATTCACATAAACACGATCTTTAATGTAGCCTCACAAAAAGAAGTCTGAAGGTGTTAGGTTACATGATCGAGGGGGCCACTGAATGAATCCATCCCTACCGATCCATTTTCCCGGTGGTAATGAGCAGCAGCTCCATCTTGTTGAATCCACATTTGTTCCCTTTCAAAGTTATCAACTTCTTCAAGACGGTAGGGTAATTCGTTTTGCAAAAAAGTTAGATATCTAGGCCCGTTAAGCGGTTCGCGGAAAAATATGGACCAATAATTCGAAAATTTAATATTCCACACCATACATTAAAAGACCAATGGTTTTGGTTTTAAATTTCCCGGACCCAATATAATATTGTATATTGTGGCTGTTAACTGCTCCGTTACTACGAAAAGTAGCTTCATCAGAAAACATTGTTTTGGATAAAAAATTTGGATCGGCCTTTATTGTTCCATTCATGGTGGTAGGAAAGTTTAGTCGTCGTTCAAAAAATCACGGTCTTTAAGTTCTTGGTGTAGTTCCATATGAAAGGGGTGATACTTGTATTTTCTCGTTGTGCGATGAGCCGTAGATTGGGACGTGTCAGATAAGTCAGCTAGTTTACGGTTGCTGACCTGGGGATTATCTATAACATGAAGTAAAATCTCCATTTCTTTTTCCTCATTGGTAGCATTCTGGTTTACTACTTTCCGTTTCGTATACTCAACGCTACCACTACCATCAAACCGTTCCATTAAGCACTGAAAAGATTTTCTAGATGGTATATGTCTATTAGGGTACTTCGCTTCGTAAAGCCTTACTGCCAAAAGACAATTTTTTTCCCGTCTCGCCCAGTAAAAAATGAAAAATTCAAAATAAATCGAAAACTATTAGAAATAGGTATATGAGATACTCAATAAAAGTTGGAGGATTTTATAAAATCTATCAGAAAAAATAATAATATACAGGGTGTGACGTTTAAAACATTTGAGATTTTTCAATTTAAAATAATTTTAAACTGCGCACCTTAACATTCTCTAAAACTATTGTATTTAACATTTTTTTCGTCATTCCTGAAACAAATGAGATATTGAACTTTACTCCATCGTTGACTCATCCTGTACATTGAATGAAAATTATCATGAGTGTATTACCTTCAATAATTTATTTGGTACAATAAAAAAAAAAAAAAAAAAAATTTATATTATTACTCCTGAATATTGAAAAATTTGGTGAAACCATTTCAGACGTTAATGTGCTGTTGAACCAAGTTTCTGTAGCGGCGATAATTTCATAATTGCAACGTATATTTTGATAATCTTTTTTATTTTTTTCCAAATAGTCAGAACCTATATTGCAAAGGGGAACAAAATTAAAGTGTGGTTGACGAAATTGAAATAATAATAACCTAAACTATAAATAATTATTTTGTAATGACTAATACAGTAGCAGACGGTTTCTTATTAATATAATAATAGAAAAAAAAATATACCATTATTCAAAATTATACAAAAAGAAGTTAGATATATTTACCGTAAAAATATACTGCATTGTCCTGAAATCTCAGTTTACAACATTATTATTTCAATTCATTAAGTTAAAATACTCATTTGTTGTTAGATGTAATATTTTCTGCTTAGTATACATAATGTTATTATTTATATTCATTATTCTTAAGCTGCTCTAAATGTTTATTAATGAAGCATTGTCTTCAAATTGTGCTTGCCAAGTGTTAAATAGGTGCTCGAAAATAAAGTGTCTGGGCTTGTCAACTTCCTAGAATATATTTTAAAATAGATCTTTACATAAATTATAACAACGACATAAGAATATTAAAAAATATATTTTTAATACAAAATTAAAACCTATGAAAAAATTCACCAACTTATACATTATTTTAGGCTTATTTAAAGTAAATGTGCAAAAGTTTTTGTAAAATGAATAATATTAAAATACATACCGACAATTTTTGCATTTCGGATATTAATGCAACTTGATATAACTAGTCGCACGAGCAACTTTCTATACTCTATTTATTTAAAACTGAGAGTAATAAAAATGCCAGTTGACTGACCGGCGCACAAAGTGAGAATAGTACAATTTTTTGAACAAAAATCTGTTGACAGTCGGCATTTTATCCGATTTGAATAAATCAAATGGGAATATACTTGTAAAATATTGTACTTTAAGGTACTACTGCGGCGAATAAGGTAAAAATTAACATAACCTGTAAAAATTCCCTAGAATACGCATATTAGTGATTATAAAAAAGAATTATGAACAAAACAACTAAAACAATATACCTTTATGTTAACAGATAAATTTCAATAAAATATTTCAGAAAAAAAATGTTTTGGAAGTTTATTTTTAAATAATCTAAACGTTTAATGATATACAGAACATTTTTAGATATATAAATTAAGCGAAATTACATTTTTATCAACCTTGCAACATTTTAGGAAAACCTAATGTATAATTTTTTTGAATAATTTTTCAATAATCGCATATTATGATACTATTATATGATTCTTAAAATTATCCACTAGTAGTAATAGAAGTAACATAACCTAATTCATAAATTAATAATAATAATTCCAAAACCTGTATATAAAGCACATCAAAACTCAAATTTTCTAATGCGTTTAATATCATTTAGTGCATTTTTTTTTATGGGTCTAGCACACATGCTGCAGTAAAGTCCCTAAAGCGCTCCAGGAACGGCATGTGTGCGGAAAAAAAAAAAAAAAAAAAAAAAAAAAATCGATTTACGTTGTTCTTGAATCGCTGCAAATTGTACTCGGTGGGAAACAGAGCCCTGGGCAAATTATTTCAAAGGGATGATGTTCTCCATATAAAAGACTGCTTGAAAAGCGTTGTATGCGGAGTAACAAGCTGAACCTCATACGGATGTGAAGTATCAGCGGGACGTGTATTTCTAACATGCACCGCTCTGGAAGGAATTAAGCGGGCTACATCCTTCGAACACTTTCCATGAAAATACTTGTTTAACAGACTCAAGTCGCCAACCGTTCTTTGATGTTCCAGCGAATCAAGGCCGCCGGTCAGTTCCGGGTCTCCAATCAGACGAACAGCTCTTCTCTGAACAGAATCCAACAAATACAGTGTATGTTTGGGAACGGAGCCCCAAACATGGGAGCACTATTCCATCGTTGGTCGAATTTGAGCTTTGTAAAGAATTAACAGTTGTTGTAGAGTGTAAAGCTTTCTGGTTCGAAATAATATTCCCAACTTTTAAGAAGCTCTCCTTGCTAGGCCTGCAACATGTTCATGCCAGGACATATTTGCTCCCAAATTAACTGCCAACAAATTGAGTGACAATGCTAGGAGAATGGAGTGCCCCGACGTAACTATGTCGGGCTCAGCAACGTTAACTTTGTTAGAAAAAACTGCTGCCTGGGTTTTTGTAGCGATAAATTCCACTTGATTACTGTCACACTAAGATAGAATTTCTTCCAGGTCTTTGTTAAGTTGAACGGCCTCTTGCTGTCTGCGGATATTCGCCTAAGTAGCCGATGTCCGAGCGTTCAAAGTAAATGAAGAGATAAGAGTCATCTGCAAAGCTGTAAATTGGCTTCCCGGTCTTTTCCAGCAGATCGTTAATGTAAATGAGAAAGAGAGTAGGAGACAGTATGGAGCCTTGAGGCACACCGGCCACTAAAAATTGTTTAACTCGACTTGAAATCTGGCTCCACCCGACGAAAAAGATGTATGAACTGTAATTAAATCATAATTAAACCATCACTATTCGTAAAACAAATGACATTACCGGCTTTTAACCAATTTTGTAACTGTTATACAGTCTGTCAAGTCAAAACGTGACCTCTCGAGTTCTTGAAAACTGTGTTTCAAGAATATTTTTTGCCATCAATATATTCTGTAGTATGCTAACAACGGCGCAATTACCTTAGTAGGTTGTCCAAACGCTTCCTGCATCAATAATCGCCTGGCATCTTCGAGGCATGCTGTCGATGAGATTTTCTGCTGACTTTGAAAATTTTTCGAATTTCTCGAGACAACTGAGTTAAGTCAGCTATATTAGAAGAATGTAGCTCAGCCAGAAATCTGTCATACCAAACACGATCAAATGCCTTAGTGCAACAGCTCGAGATTCACCAAAATGTTCAATTGCGTTGTTTCAAACATGTGTAGCATAAATTAAAAGATCTTCTGTGAATCTGTGCTTACGAAAGCCACATTGATGGTCGATAATAATATTGAATTCTTCTAGATACTTCAGAAGATGCTAACTGATAGCCTATTCCATAATTTTCGTTGTTTGGCAAAATCTTCTTACTTTTTGGGTGTCGTCTAAACTGTAGAGCACTTTCAGCAGGAGGGAGATATTCCCTTTCTATGAAATAGGTTAAAAATCTACTAAAAACTAGTGTTAGTTCTCTCGCGCATTTTTGGAGTACTATAGCAGGTATTCCATCGGGGTGAGAAGCATTTTTTGTGAATAGCTTCATTAAAATATGTTTTGTGGCACATTAAAATTTATGTTTTGTGGCACATTGTATGAAGATAATATTTAACAGGTAACCTTGGCTGCACATTGGAAATAGTAGCCGGTATTTTTCCTTAGAAATCGGCAGTAGAATGTGAAATAAAGAGTTCTGAACTAACATTTTTTTTGGCATGCTAACAACGGCGCAATGACCTTAGCAGGTTGTCCAAACGCTTCCTGCATCAATAATCATCTGGCATCTTCGAGGCATGCTGTCGATGAGATTTTTGCAATGATCTCCAAATTTTTCGAATCTCGCGAGATAACTGAGTCAAAGTCCTCAGAGTCTTTCCCCTGAGCTTTTTCTTTACAAGGGACCAAACGTTTTCAATAGGGTTTGCGTCCAGCGATTGTGAGGGTCACTCTAGTACCTTATCGTGGTGACTCTTGCCCAGCAAAGGTTTTTTCAACATGCTTCGGAATTTGACATCATAAGCACGAAGCAGCGTCAATTTCGGGTCCCGTAAAAACAAAGACACGATTCGTTTTTTGACTTTCGGAGTGACTTTGCCTACCGAGCTACGTTTTGGCAAGTCCCTGACATTTTTCGTCTCTTTAAAATGATTTACTCACTCCTTCACAAACGATATCGACATTTTAATAGATTTAGCGGCCGCGAAATATGTCATTTTAGACTCCTTTGGATGGGAATAAAGAAAGACTGCCTCGAACCGATGCGCAAACAAGGGACTCATTTTGGATTTTAAGTGATTTAGACGAAAGTTCGGAATTGACTGATACTTTTACTAAAATGCGTCGTAGACAAAGGTTCCCTCTACTAATTTTTTGTTGAATCGCTAGAATCGTATCTACGAAAAATGAATTATTGCGGATACGTTCTTACTTGACAGACTCTAATTCAAGAAAATCAATATATTTTAATATTACGATTTAAATTGAATATCCTTCGGAATTATTTTTCACTTAAGCTTTCAGAGAAGTTATATACGTCTGACTTATCAAAAGAAACCCGATCGGCTCTAATAGACTGGTAGGGCAGTGACTAGATGGGCACGTAAAGCATAACTAGTTGATATAATTAGCTTTGTTAGTCAGACCGACTCGGCTAGTACCAGAATTTTAAAATCAAATAACCCTTTAGTTTTTAAAATCGCCAGAGGCTTTAACCCGCTGAATTACTTAGAGAGTCAGACCTACCAAATAACAATGAGTAACACGAACATCTTTACTATATGAAAAAAAATATTTCGAATAATTTGCCATACCAAGCTCGATTTAAGCTTCAGAGCAGTCCGCATGGGTACTCAAACTGAAAACTAGACCCGGGTAAACCTTTTTCTCTAAAAGTCTTCAAATATTAGTAAAAATCTATTGCAAGTAATTTTAAGCCAGTCGAAAAGAAACGTTCTACTTTAGACGTGAAACATCAGATATGATTTGTTGCGTTTAGTGTGGTGAGCAGGAGTAATAATGCAATGTAATGCTGCAATATTGTAGCAAATGACAGCGTTGAATGGCATTAGTATCCGAAAGCTTTAAAGTCCGTTGCTTAACATTTTATTGTCAATAGAAACATATTTGTAGTAAATTTTATAATAAGCATCTACTTCAATAAAATGTTACCAACAATTTCTTTTTGTTTTTACTTGACTAAAATAAGCCGATGATGAAATTTAAAAGTTTGAAGCGTACTATGTAAAATGTTTCTTCGTACAAAACACCGCGACATGCCTAACATAAAAGAACGAAAAAAAAAACGAACCAAACCATGACAAAGCCAAAATAAATCAAAGGCACGAGATATTTCACACGAGCTATGGTACACGCGGTGCTTGTGATCATTTTTATCTATCCGATTGATCAGAGCGATTTGCCACATTAATAAGGGCTGCAGGTACGATTAGCCATAATATCGATCGATGGGTATCGATAAGTTGAAAGGCGAATAATATCGACGTAGATTAGTATCACTACGATATTGTTCTGCCATTTAGTTGAGCAAATTATGATATTTAAAAATTGGTATAAAGAGAGGTGATTTATAGTTATATTGTCTTAAAGATTAGTAACAAATTGTCGTGATTTGAATGAGACGTATTTAGAAGGGCATACTAAGGTGCAATATATATATATATATATATATATATATAACATATATATATAATATATATATATATATATATATATATATATATATATATATGTATATATATATATATATATATATATATATATATATATATATATATATATATATATATATATTCATGTAAAGAAGAAGACTAAACACAAGATCATAAGCAAAAACTCTGTATTACAAGGACAAATCTATATTAGCAACCAAGAGATTGATAGAGTCAATAGCTTTTGCTACTTGGGTACCACAGTAAATGAAGAATGGGACCACTCACTCGAGATTCGATGCAGAATAGAAAAAGCCAGAGCAGCCTATACAAAAATGGCCAAAGTGTTCAGAAGTCATAATCTCAGTTTAAAAATCAAAATAAGACTTCTCACTCTTTCCAGTGCTTTTGTATGGGCCGGAGTTTTGGACTGTAACTACGGCATCATGCAGAAGGTTGGAAGCATTCGAGATGTGGCTTTACAGACTCATGCTTAGAATATCTTGGACAGAGCACACAAGAGAGTGCTAGAACTCTTGAATAAAGACCCATAAATTGTTAATACAATTAAAAGAAGAAAGCTCGAATATCTGGGCCACATCATGAGAAACGAGGAAAGATATGGTCTACTCCAAGTGATACTGCAGGGCAAGGTGGACGAAAGACGAGGACCAGGCAGGATACGTGTTTCGTGGTTGAAAAACCTGTAAACATGGTTCTCAACAACAACAACGTGACTAATCCGGGCAGCTGTACACAAAGCCCTACTATCCAGGAAGCTCGCCAATATCCAATAACGGGTCGGCACAAAAAGAATATGTATATATATATATATATATATATATATATATATATATATATATATATATATATATATATGTGTGTGTGTGTGTGTGCGTGTGTGTGTGTGTGTGTGTGTGTGTGTGTGTGTGTATATAGTCCAAAAAGTTGCTTTCTATACTATTAATTGGAACTATGAGAAAACCTGTTTAAATTAATATTTGAAACCAACCAACAATTACAAAACATTTTATTTAGAAGTTACATCATTGTTATAAAAATGTAAACAAAACTAATGTCAAAAAATTCTTCATACGCTTAACAATTACCAATAATAGTTTGACGGAGTTTAACGGAAAATAACAACTTCGTTTAAACTAATATTTAGTGGGACCGCCATTGGGCTTGATAATCTTCTGAAACCTTTTTGTCATGCTTTCAACCAGCTGTCTAGTAACTTCTTCTGGCATGTTATCCCATTCTTTCAATATTTTGTTTTTTAATCCCACTCTATTTGAAACATTATATTTGTTCCTCCCATAAATGCTCGATGTGGATAACATCAAGTGATTGTGGAAGTGTATGAAGTTTGCGGTATGTTTCGGATCATTGTCCTGTTTGAAAATGTATCTCTTTTCGGGTGCTAATTTTTGGACTCCTTCTCTTAAGCTAAATTGTCTCTCAAAATGTTCAGAAAAACATGCTGATCCATGGTACCATTAATAAAAGATAAATTTCCTCCCCCTCCAGAGGACATGTATCCCCAAAGCAGAACACTGCCACCCCCTTGTCTCACCATGTTTTTAATATCGAATGCGGTAGTCTTCTTTCTTCAAACTTTAGTTCTGCCATTAGACCCAAAAAGGTTAATTTTAGTTTCATCACTAAAAATTACGGATTCTCAAAATTCAGGAGGTAGTAACGTATTCCCTAGCAAAAGCTAACCGCTTTTTGCGATTAGCTTCCGAAATTGACGGCTTCTTCCTGGCTGCACAACTCTTATAGACTGCCCTGTGTAAACAGTTTCTCAAGGCTTGTGAACAAACATTTTTCGAAAATAGTTCCCTTACTTCTTTTAATTTTGGTGCACTTTTCTTGGGATCTGTAATTATTTGTCTAACAATAATGGCCTCTTCACGAGGAGTCAGTTTCTTGGGACGACCGGGGAGCGTGGTTGAATTTTATAGGAATCCGTAGATTTATACTTGTTTACAATATACTGAACAGTAGCACGCGGCTTTTTAACAATTATTCCTGTATTTCTGTACAATTTGCCATTTTTCCATATATCAAATGATGATCTTTGGAACTCGAAATGGAATTTCATAATTTCTCATTTTTAATACTACTTTGAAAACCCACTGCAAAATTACTAGCAATAAGTGACAGATTATAAAGTACGGCCGAAAATTATTCATTTGTTTTTAATTTAGCGAGCAATAGATAGCTTGATAAAATGTAGCTGATTATAACGTGTTTTTTTCAATGCAGTTCTTGAGTGTATGGAGACTTTTTTGACATTAATTTTGTTTATATATATATATATATATATATATATATATATATATATATATATATATATATATATATGTATGGTAGTAAACCTATGTTCCAGAAATTAAATATTCGCTTTAATACATATCTTACAAGTGAAAAGAACACATTCGATTATAACAAATATTCTATTATATAAGAAGGAGCACATGAGGGGAAACCAAAAGACGGAGCAACCACGAAAACCTATGGACCAGGGCTGTAGCCTGGTGAAGCAAAAGAAATCGAAAATTAGAATATATAATATATATATATATATATATATATATATATATATATATATATATATATATATATATTTAAGTATCGAAAAGAAAATACAATATGACATATAAGATTAGAAAATAGGTTGAGTTTTAGTAAATAATGTTGATTTGTCTACGCAATATGGGCTCATGCATTTAATTTTTTCCTTTTCTACGGTTTCATTAACTTTTTAAAAACTGTCATAGTTATGAATAATAAAATTTTTTATTTCAAAATTAAACCGCCCATTATAATCATTTTTTTCAATCTTTGCCCTAAGGTTTAAAGGTAGCATTCCTAAAAACTTGGGAAGTAAAAATAGTATGTTTTTTTGCAAGTGTGATTTGTTGAAAAAGTGTGACTGTAAATTATAATTTATTTTAGAGCGGGTGTTGTAGTGATGGTCTAGTTCTCCAAAGGTGTGTTTAATTTTTTTATAGAAAAAAAGGCTTGTACTTACAAATAGTCCTCTAAAATTTAAGATAAAGGCCAACTGTAGGATATTGATTGTTTTTGTTTAAAATGATTTTGAGAATTTTGTTTTGGCAAACTGTTAAAACCTGCATTGCATTATCATTAAGACCTCCCCAAACTACTACACAATACTTTAAAATTGACTCGACTAGTGAGTTGTATACTATTTTTATTGTTTTTTTTTTTAGATAAGACATTCTTTAGTTGATAAAATTTATAATAGAGTTTTCTGAGTTTTTTTGAGGTTTCGATAACATGTTCATTCCAACGAAGATGTTGATCAATGTATAGGCCTAAATATTTAATTTTATTAGTTTTCTGAATATGTGGACAGGGCGCAATTATTATTTAGTAATTTATTATTATTTAGTAATTTACATGATGAGTCGTGAATTTTTTTTTGGTTGATCGGCAGCTGTCAAGACCCTGTTCTGCCTTCAAGTATGCACCCTCCCAAGTTTCATCCGTAAATATCACTGCAGTATCATCGGCGTAGCAAATAATTGACCCATTCTTTATTATGGTTCCTGATTCATTTATATAAATCAAAAATAGAATAGGTCCCACGACTGTCCCTTGAGGAACTCCAGAACTCACCCTCCTTGCAGTACTTAAGTATATACATATATGTATATATATATATATATATATATATATATATATATATATATATATATATATATATATACACTATTTACACCGAAACAACTGTGCTGTTGCTGATCTGTTTATGTACTCTTGTAAATAAGTTAAGTAAAATTATACCAACAGCAGAAGTAAAAAATTCATAGATACTGTATACATTATTTTAAACTACATAATATAAGTCTAATTTTTACGCAGTAACGATAGCATCAAATTGCTCAAAAATCCCTCATAAAATTCACATCTTCTCAGCGCTGTATTTTCAAAAAATATGCTCTAATGATATGTAAAATTTCTAGTTATTTTTCATTATATGTTTGTACAACAAATCATATCTTCTATTCTTCCTTTCCAGGTTGGCAATAAGAAAATTTAATTAGTTATTCTCTGATTATGAAGTGGGAGGCGTAAAAACGGAGCTGTAGGCTGGATGCTGTAACTTGGTTAATTCACATTTGTCAGTAATGGCTTGAACTGTGCGAGTCTAGTGGATCCAGCAGTAGTCGTGCAGCAACAGAAAAATTTTGGCTCTACATGAATTCTGGCGATTTTGTCTAATGGCCTGCTGAGAATCGTACTTTTGAAAACCCCTCGATTAAATGTGTACTCTGTTTCCAAATCTTCAATAAGCTAAATTTCATCGCATTAATAAAAACATCGCCTCCAACTTTCTAAAAAACTGCCGAGTTTTCGCTTTCTTTGAACATAGAGAGTCTTTATGAACCCATTGTGTCTACTTCTGCCACATGGACGAATCCTAATAGACCACCCAAGGCTCGTCGCCTTAGACAATTCACAAGAAATAAGTCGCATCGGTGTCCAAAGCGGCCAAACATTCTTTAGAGATTTCTTTTCTAACCAGTTTCTGCTCTGATGTAAGAAGTTTCTATTGTGCAGAATCTTTTGTCATCCCTAAACCTTTATGCACAATCTCGTAAAATACAGTTTGAGAAACCTCAGCAGCAAATTATCAAGTCTGGTAATCATGCACGTCCTTTATCATACTATTTAGTCTACTCTTCTGCATAGTCTTAAACTTACTGGTCTCAAACTAATTTCTTACATTAAATACCATTATTTCAGTTTATTTAATGAAACGGGCAATGCTATTATATGGGTGACCTATTTACATCTCACTTTCCTCAGTATCAATTTTATTAACTTGGTTTTACTTGTCATTTTTTATTTTATAAATTGACATGTTGTTTCATAAATCATAATGTATTTTGTTTAATAATAGACTCTTATTAATATTACTTTTTAATGTTCCATACGGATTACTTATAAGATCACTTCGGTGTCCGTCTGTCTGTCTGTGACACTCGATTTTCTCCGAACCTATTTGACATAGAGAGTTGAAATTTGGCACTAGTATAGAAACTGATGGACTCATCAGAGCTGTGTAATTTTGGAAATTAAATTTTGACTTAAGGGGGTAGTTTTGTGGGGTGGCTCGGAAGTGAAAAAAAAAAATTTACTAGGTCATCGAGTGGGGTGGCAAATGAAACTTTCTAAAATATATATATGGGCACACTTTTCTTTGTATTATTTTTAAAAAATTGTGAAAAAATCGCTATCTCCCCTCCCTTATCTCAAAAAGTACTGATCAAAAAATTTAGAAAAAATTTTGGAAGTTTCTTCACAGAGTTGAACGTTGAATGAAAATTATCAGGGTGCATTATCTTTAATAATTTATTTGGTATATAAAAAACAAAAACTTCAAGGTCATCAGTTTTCAGTAAAAATCGGAAAAAAAACTTTGTTGAAAACTCATTTGGAGTGTGTTTTGTCAAGTCATTGATTATTTTGTACCTCCATAACAATTTTTTTTTCTAAAGCAATCAACGTACGGAACACTAATTCCGCAAATCCGGTTATTTATTCTATAAATTATCACGTTGTCTTATAAATCAAAATTTTTGATAATAGACTATTATTAGCATTACTTTTTTTTCTTTTGGTTCACGCTTAGCGGTTATAAAAAAAGATGTAGGCTAGTAAGTAGCAAGACATTCGCTCTATCTATTGAATGTCTATTGATTCAAAACTCTCCTAATGATGTTGCATAAAGCTAGTACTACCGACTTTGAATCTCTAAATAATTATTTTCGGTTTGCCTCAAGATTTTCTATCCATTCAGTACATTCTTATGGATTTCTTCTGGGGCTCCAATGTCAATTGGGATAATTTACACCCTACACACATTCCAGATCCTTTTAAGCTCATATGTCAACGGCGAATATTCTTTAGTTGTTCAATGTGCTTTTTAATAACATTTGCCGGTGCCCATTCTGCTATATCCATCAAATTTATTTTATTTTGTGATTTGTCCAGTAGGGTAGTTATTCTGTATAGGGTTGCCTATAAGAAGCATTCTGTCCCAATATATTAATACTTTTTCATGCTCCATGGGGCTGTAGGTGTAGTAGGATCTCCTCTTTTTCAATAAGTCGTGTATGTCGATTAGTGTAGTCTTTTGGTGCTAATGTTGTACAACTGCTTAGAATATGCTCAATGCTTTCATTTCCCTGTCTAGATATCCTGCCTATTGTGTCAATTATTGTCGGATCTTTCACATTATAGTATATTTAAAATAGGACCTGGTAGGTGCTCTCTGGTCCTTTATAGAACACAAAAAAACCATCTGTCTGTGGAATGATGTTATGTAACATTTATCCTAGGTAGCGTTTTTATTAAGATCTTCTTTTTCTAATATGTATGGGTATCTTCTACATAATTTTCCTCGCCAGGTGTCGGTTTGGTTTGCAATTGAGTAATCGAAGTCTCTTTTCTTAAGCTGAAGTCGTGTAAAATTTGAATTTAAATTGATAAGTGTAGTATAATATGGTGGGATTATGGCTTTTTTAAGGATACTATCCCGTCTTTTCCCGCCTTTACGATAAGTGTTAAAAATTTTGTATTCGTTTCTTAGCGTATATAGCAATTATAAACGGAAAACAGATCGTGCAAAATGGAAAGAGGATGACATGAGAAGAGGAGTTAGCGCTGTTATTTCTAAAAAAATGGGATTTCTTCGAGCCTCAAGTTTATACAATGTGCCGAAATCGACTTTAGAACGGCGCATTAGGAAAGTGCGGAATAATGAAAATGAAGACGCAGATTCAGATAATGAATATGGAAAAAAGAAGTTTAGGACGCTACAAAACAGTCTTTAATAAAGAGGGGGAGAATGAGTTATCACAATATATAATAATAATAATAATCTTTATTGTCTAACAGATAAATACATCCATTAACAAGACAATGTGACTAAAGCTAAGTTAAATCTAAACGAGTCTGTTCGGATAAAACATTACAATATTAAGTTTCAGCTCTAATAATATACGCTACAATATTAGTTAATAATATTCCCAAGACAACGATCCCGTGCAACCTTCAAAAACTGAGAATATGTTAGATTGGTAATATCAATGTCGTTGCAATTCACATTAAAAATCTTCATAGCTTAACTGAAAATTTGAAGCATGGAACGGTAAGTTGAACACGGGATAATGTCTTAACGCACGAGATGGTACGTTAAAGTTTAGTTTTGACAATAAGTAGGGACAGTCGATAGCCGAGTTGCAAATTTTAAACAAAAACAAAACCAGGATAAAATTGCGACGATCGGCCAATGACGATATCTGAAATCTGCGAAGCAGAGTTTCCTGTGGCGAGCCTCGTGGTGGGAAAACACCCTCCATTTTATATACGAGAAATTTTTCGTTTTACCCCTTCTATTTGGGAAGTGTAGTTTGAGTGTATAGGATGCCACACTATTGCTGCGTATTCTCATTTTGATCGAACATATACAAAGTATAGAGATTTAATTGTATCAATGTTTGAGAAATCACGAGAGTTTCTAAATATGAATCCCAGCGTTTGCATTGCGCTCTTGTAAACCTGATTTATGTGTTCCGAAAATGATAGGCGCTCGTCAAAAACTACGCCAAGGTCCCTGATGGATTTTAAATTCTTCAATATCTCAAGATTTATATAATAGTCAGAATGAGTTAGGGTCTTTTTATTAGCGTACGTCATTTTGTAGCACTTTTCGGCATTTAGAGGTAAGTTGTTAGCTGTGCACCAGTTGCTAACTAGTCGTATATCATCTTGCAGTGCAATGCAATCAGAAACGCAATGTATTTGTCTGAAAATCTATAAATCATCCGCAAACAATAGAATATTGCTAGAAAACATTTATGCCTATATCGTTAATAAACAGAGAGAATATCAGTGGAGCCAATATACTGCCCTGAGGAGCTCCACTTGTAGCTTTGAATCTGAAGGAGTGATTACCACGAATATCGACATATTGATACCTGTCACTCAAATAGGAGGCAAACAGTCGAATAAGATTGTCATCGAAACCAAGCCACCTCAATTTAAGAAGGAAGACAGAATGATCTACTCGATCGAACGCCTTTGAAAAATCCACATAAATAGCATCAACCTGACCACGAGCATCTAAGATCTGACTTACAAAATGAGTGAAACTGGCCAGATTCGTGATCGTACTGCGACATGCTGAGATTCAGATACAGAATGTTTTACTTGATTAAACACATCTTCGTGAATCAGCCCTCTAAGGCTTTCGCAAATGGCGATAGCATCGATATGGGCCTATAATTAGAGATGTTATTTCCATTGCCTTTTTTGAAGAGAGGAATTATCCTAGCTTCCTTCCATACCTGAGGAAATGAATGTGCTGTGAGTGCCATGTTATAAATGAAGCTCAATGGCTTCGAGAACGCGGATGCACAGTCTTTGACGATGAAACTGGGAATATTATCAGGACCCATAGACATTTGTTTTTAGATTTTTTCAAGAACCTACTGACTGCTTCCTCTGATACACAATTAAGAGTTACAAGAGAGCTTATATTAAAATTATTGTTTGGAGGGTGTTGGAAAGCATTACTCTGTGCAGAGTTGTTATAGACCGAAGAAAAAAAAATTCGCAAAGAGGTTAGCAATTTCAATAGGATCTGAATAATAATCTTTTCCCCCCTCAGTAAACAGGGTCGGAAAAGGGCTTGAAGACCTTTTCGAGCTAACGAAGGCCCAGAATGTACTGGGATATATAAAATCTATGGAAGCACGACTATTTGGTATAACTGGTAAAGAGCTTCGTGTTTCAGCTTATCAACTGGCCGAAAGAAATAATATCAATAACCCGTTCAACGCGGAAAATGGAATGGCTGGAAAGGACTAGTTTTCTGAAGCGACATCCAGATCTGACATACAGGCGCCCAGAGCCCACTTCTGCCGCGAGAGCTATGACCTTTAACCAAGTGGCAATTACTGAGTTCTTTACATTGTTGGAACAGGCTGTTGACAAATATTCACTGACACGGGTGTCAGCACAGTACCAAAGAGTCAATCAAAAATTTTGTCTTTGAAAGGCCAAAAACAAGGCCAATTAGTAACAGTCGAAATTTGTTCTAAGGCAGCAGGAACTTATGTTCCACCAATGCTCATATATGCTCGGAAATGCATGAAAAATGATTTGCTGGCTGATGCACCGTCGGGATTTTAGGGAACATGCAGTGATAACGGCTGGATAACTTCCAAAATATTTTTTGATTGATTTAAATCGTTTGTAGAGTTCACAAGGCCCACGAAAGAGAAGCCAGTCTTACTACTACTGGATGGATATATGCATTACACACTAAAAATATTGAGATAATTGACTATGCAAGAGAACACCATGTTATATTATTATATACACCGCCACACTACATCCATAAATTGCAGCCATTGGATGTTGCCTCCATGTGACCGCTAAGCACTTACTACAGTGCAGAGGTGGTTGCGAGAGCATCCTGGTCGCGTCATTACGCCTTATCAAGTGGCAAAGCTTTTTGGAAACGCTTACCTTCAAGCCGCAACGATGCTAACTGCCATAAATGGTTTTAAAAAATGTGAATTATGGCCAGTGGATAGGAATGTATTTACAGAGGTGGACTTCATAGCCGCACAGACTACTAATACCGAAAGAATTGTACCTACTGAGGATATAAATGCAACAACGACCATTGAAACGCCATACCGATCTATAGGTTCCACTTCAGACATTTTAGAGGAGGCCACTGCAAATGACACATGTAATAAAGAAAATCAAAATTCGGCAACCACTGAAAAGACTTCCCAGCCTAGTGCTTCAAGTTCAGCTATTTTAGAGGACTACACCGCAATTAATAACTGTAATGATACAGTGCCAAAGATCTCTAAAACTGAACATTCTTTTAAGCCTGCTATTCCTCCTTGTCAAAATGAAAGAAATCTTAACACAGCCATAACTAATCAGCCTAGACCTTCTATGTCAGTTACTGTGGAGAAAGAAGAAACTCCGGAAAGACAAATGGCAAATACCTCATTTCGGGTCAGTCCGGCACACTTCATAGCAATACCAAAAGAAGTTAGGACTCAAGAAAGAAAGACTAGAAAACGAGGTAAAACTGTAATATTCACGGATTCTCCTTATAAAAATGAGCTTAAGAAAGAAGAAAATAAAATTAAGAAAAAGAAGATTAATGAATGATAGAGTGAGAAAAAGAAATTTGGTAAGAAGACTGATTTACAAAAGACTAAAAAAAAGGAACTTGACAAGAAAAAAAAATTACAAGAAACCTGGAAAGAATAAAATTAAGAAGTGCAAGAAAGAAAATGAGACGAACACTGATTCATCCCAAGATGAAGATGATGATGACTGTGTTTACATGTACTCTGTCAACCGAAGGATGGGTGATTTGTAACATGTGCCACGGTTAGGCCCATAATTCTTGCTCTGGAGTTGAAGACGAGGACTATTGTGAACGCTGCCTGTCTGACTAAAATATCTGCTCTTTTTACCCCGTGCCATTTCCCATTATACCTCGACCACGGGGCAAAATGGGAAAGTTGAGTTACTTATTGTTGTTCCTAATTACCAAAAAATTAAGTAATTTAGCCTGTAGAACAGTCTGATTATATAAACTTGTTTTATAAATGTTGCTATTTGAGTAAAAGTTATTCCATTTTTTTGTTCTTAAGCATTCCATTTTGCCGAGGTCTCCCCTATCTGATGTTATGGTAAATTTAATTTTTCAGAGCAGCGTTAAATATTCTAGGCAATTATTCAGAGGATGCGCTACTTTCAGCTTTCCTAAGAGGTGAAGAATCAGTTCGTGAAATGTTGTGTCGAACGATATCCTATAGGCAATCCATGCGATGGACAGATTTCTTTTGTATTGTACGGGATCGTGGGTCAGAAGATTCTCCTTGTAAATTTCAGATCCTTTTCCTCCTCCATGCTGCTTCCTGATATTATGAAGAACTGGCTCAATCGTGCTAAATAATCTATTGTAGAAAATGGTAGTGAATATTTTATAACCAGAATTTAAGCACGCGATCAGTCTATAGTTTTTAGGGTTGGTCCAGTCGCCTTTTTTGGATTAAATACCATTCTTTCCTCTACAAATCATTTAGGAATTAATTTAACCAGATAATAAATTTTCTACAGAGACGTTCGTAGGTGCTACAGAATTTTTTCCACCAAAAATGGTTGATGGCATCTGATCCTGGGGGCGGCAGAGCTCTTCGTGCCTTTAATGCATTTGAAACCTCTTCTTCTATAATCGTATGATTAACTTCGTTCTGCTATTAAAACTGTAAGCAGTAAGTCCCGAAGTAGTCTAGGGCGAAAGTGTCAGCGTTTAATTATTTCTTTGTTTCATAAATGTCCTTCCAGAATGTGGTTATTTGTTCTATGGTTGGCAGTGTTTCAACTTTGGGTGTCTCTTCCTCTGGTGAGTGAGATGATTGTGTAAGAAAATGTATATTATCGACAATAGATATTATTTGCTTTGCGAGGCGTTTCTTGACCACGACTAGAGCTCGTATTCGTTCTAGACAATGCTGTTTGATGGTGTTCAATGAGTCTTTGGAAAGTGTGTGATAGGTATGACGAATTTTCTGTGCTATTTTCCTCACCTTGGTCGTGAATGCTCGTCCAGTTGTTATATCACATACTGAATACGAGATGCTTGTTGCCTAGTATTCTGAGTTTTTCTTGAGACCTGTTCTACTCGCTATTTATTGTTGTTTATTCTATTATCTGCATCGACATGTGGTTGGTTGGCATTAATTCTGAGGCACAGCGGTAAACAGCGTTATTTAGTGTTTCGATCGAAACATTTTCTGGAAATTTAGTTCCAAGACGTTCATTAGCATTTGCAGGTCTTGTGTCTTTATAAAAACTTTTCCAGGTATTTTATCATCCGCTTGTGAAGTCCAACATCCTTGCTCAGAACCATATCGTTCACAGGGTGGTTTATTTGCAGAACCACTGCCTCAGGTTGTTCTTGAGGTGTTCGAACGTAGAAGGATCTGCGAAGATATGCCACGTAGTATTTTCTCCGAAATTTTTTGATGCTCTGGTTGTTTGTGGCACCCGTACGGCCCATATATCCTCTACGCGTCAGCTCAGACTTTTGAAGCAGTCACACAAGTTATCCCTGAGTCTATCAATCTACTCGAAGCATCCGTGATCGTTGCTAAGGTCGTCCTCTAGGGTTATCCGTCCTGCAGCTTCTCCACCTTGTTTGTATTCAACTGAGACGGGTTGTTGATTATAGTATTATTATTATAATGTATACAAATGTGATTCATGTATACAATGTGATTCAAAGAAGTAATCATAGAGGAAGTCTTATGGCAAGTAAAATAAAATTGTAAAAAATAGTACTTCTAGAGAAAGATCAAATTTTCGCTGTTCTCTTCAATTAGTATTCATTGAAATAATGAAATATAATAAGTGGGTATTTATGGCTTAATTTTAATACATGATCCTCTGTTAAATAAAGATTTAAAATATTAATGACTCGATTCATAAGCTCATTCGTGCAGCTTAATTTTAAAATAATTTTTACAAAATGCAATTAGGGTGCGTATTTATTATTTTTGGCACACCTACCAAGTGAAGCATCGAAAATTTTTAATTATAGGTTCTCACGAGGTTTTGCAAAATTTGGTCCGGTAATTTTAATCTCATGAAATGTAAATTATCACGGACATACGTGTATAAGTAATGCATAAATTTATTAAAATTGGGTTGGCATTTTCTGATGTCCATTTATGGATTTTCAAAATTAAATATTTTGATCTACATTTCTTCTTGCCATTCGCTGTAAAAAGGGTAAAAAGAAAGAATTGTTAAAAGAATTTACATATATTTTTTTATGGGTCTAGCACACGTGCTGCAGGGAAGTCCCTAAAGCGCTACAGGAGCGACACGTGTGCGGAGAATGCGATTCAGGTTGTTCTTGAATCGCTGTAAGTTGTACTCGGTGGGAAACACAGTCCTGGGCAAATTATTCCAAAGGGATGATGTTGTCCATATAAAAGATTGCTTGAAAAGCTGAACCTCATACGGATGTGAAGTATTAGCGCGACGTGTACTTCTAACATGCACCGCTCTGGGAGGAATTAAGCGGGCCACATCCTTCGAACACTTTCCATGAAAATACTTGTAGAATAGGCTCAAGTTACCAACTGTTCTTTGATGTTCCAGCGAATCAAGGCCGCCGGTCAGTTCCGGGTCTCCTATCAGACGAACAGCTCTTCTTTGAATAGAATCCAACAAATGCAGTGTATGTTTGGGAGCGGAGCCCCAAACATGGGAGCAGTATTCCATAGTTGGTCAAATTTGAGCTTTGTAAAGAATTGTTGTGGAGTGTAAAGCTTTCTGGTTCGAAATAATATTCCCAACTTTTGAGAAGCTCTCCTTGCTATGCTTGCAACTAGTTCATGCCATGACATATTTGCTCCCCAATTAACGCCCAAGAAATTGAGTGACGATGTTAGAGGAATGGAGTGCCCCGACATACCTATGTCGGGTTCAGCAACGTTAACTTTTTTAGAAAAAAACTGCCGCCTGGGTTTTTGTAGCGTTAAATTCCACTTGGTTACTGTCACCCCAAGATAGAATTTCTTCCAGGTCTTTGTTAAGTTGAATGACTTCCTGCTGTCTGCGGATATCCGTTTGAGTAGCTGATGTCCGAGCATTCAAAATGAATGAAGAGATAAGCGTACTGTCACCTGCAAAGCTGTATATCGGATTCTTGGTCTTTTCCAGCAGATCGTTAATGTAAATGAGAAAAAGAGTAGGAGACAGTATGGAGCCTTGAGGTACACCAGCGTTGATAGTGAAGTTGTTAGAAAGAAATCCGTCTCTCGTAAAGAATGCTCTCTGAGGAAACATGACAGCCATAAACAGAACTTTTCAGACATACCATAAGAGCGTAGCTTAGCCAACAGCCCATCGTGCCAAACACGGTCGAATGTCTCGGATATGTCAAGAGCAATCGCTCGACATTCTCCAAAGTGTTCAATTGCGTTATTTAAAACGTGTGTTACATAAGTCAGAAGATCTCCTGTTGATCTATTTTTGTTGGGACAAGCGAGAAGTTTGTTTCTAATTCGTCGATAATTTATTTGCATCTGATGTTTAGTGGCAACAGCTTCTTTGCATTTTCTGTCAAACCAAGGCTTGACGGTGGAAGGGCATTTCTTCGAAAATGGGAAGTAAGCCTCCCGACCGGCCAAAGTAACATCGGAAACCTCCCTGGCGCAGTCAGATGGGTCGTCGGAACGAAAAACAAACGTCGAACCAAGGAAGACTTCGAAAATATTCCATGAGATCTTCCCATTTAGCAGATTTGTAGTGCCAAATCTAGCGCGGTTCAGGCGCCTCTCTGTCACTGATTGGTAGGATACTAGATGTCGAAAGTAGTTTATGGTCAGAAGAACCTGACGGCGAATTTACGCTGACCGTGTAAATCTCCGAATCAAGTATAGATCGTCAGTATTGTTATAATATATTACATAATTAAATACCCTATCAGTCGGCAACACTAACACTAGTTTTGACATTTGTTGCAACGACATATTACGAGAATTAAACTATACAAAAGACCATTCGTCTTTTCATGTCGTGCAGTTAACTTTCTGTATCCTGGATACGATTCGTCGTCCGACTGAGACGTAACTTTGGAATCTGTGTATCTTTCTTTGTTTACTAGAAAATGCTCTTAAACTTAGAAACTTTGATCATATGTTGTTAAAAATCACAAGGTTTAAACTTTTTGCGTCTCTTCCGTCCACCAATGTTTTTTTTTTCAGCTTAATCATAGAAAATATCTTAGATAACTTTAATGTCTCCAACAGAAGCAAGATAGTGTCACTTGATGTTATTTGTGGATTTACTCAGCTTATCGATGAACCATGGATGCCTCTTCTTGATCTCTTTTTCATACCAATATGGAGATCGACACAGTAAATCTTGTGGTGTTATTTTAAAAGGAAGCTTCACTCAATATCGAATGTCTCATGGTAATAAGAAAGCACCTAAACTATGCAAAATTTGCGCTACAAATCGCCTAAATAGGAATAACTCAAAGAATATTTTTAGAGTTCCATTAACTGAGTGCTTACTTAAACAGCGAAGATCAATCTGGTTGTTCTAAAGATGTCTCTTATATCATTTAGGCTAGCATTGAGGCTGACATCTCTACTACATCTAGCATATCGACAGTTGCCTGACAACTTTATCTTAAAAATCACTTGATGGTGCGTTTAAGTTTTTTTTTGGTCGATTACTAAGTCAAAATTTCATTTATTCTACTCTATTACTACGAGGATGGATTGAAAAGTTCGCGGCCTAGTCAAGAAAACAAAATAAAATACGACCAAAAATATTTTTATTTTTCGACGTAATCTCTCACCTAGCTATGTACCTCTTCCACCTGCTTTCCAAAGCTTCCACAACTATTTGAAAAAAAAATTCCTCAAGGTCTCCAAAATACTGGTTAACTGCAGTTTCAACTTCTTCATTTGATGAAAGTTTCTGGCCACCGAGGTGAGTCTGGGGACCCACCTAGCGGAAACCTTAGAAAATCCGAGTTCGTTGGCAATGATGTTTTGTGTTCGCTCATACGAGATGCCTATAGTATCTGCAATCTCCCTAATAGTTAATCTACGGTCTTTCAATATGAGATCACACTTTGCCAATGTTTTCTTTAGTCCTAGACGTCGTGGGCCTGCCGGAGCGAGGGTCATCTTCGATGCTCTCTCGTCCACGTTTAAATTCTGCCCATTTTTTTACAGTGGTATATGACGGAGCAGATTGCCCTAGTATTGTTTTCATATCATCGTGGATCTCCTTTGGTGTTAATCTTTTCTTAAACAGGTACTTGATGATCACACGTTGTTCCATTTTTTCCATTTTCCAAAAACGCTGCACTTGGTCTCACTAAACTAGTTCTAATCTAAAAACCACAAATTCTACAGCAACAAAATTTTTACACTGTGACAACCAAAGAAAGTATAAACTTATTGAGGGTACTATAATAAAAATATTATAATTATTTTTTGGTGAGGCCGCGAAGTTTTCCATCGATCCGCGTATTTATAGTATTCGGTCAGAGAATGCAAAAATTGCAAAAATGTATGTTGAAAAATGAAAAAATCTTGTAAGCTGTACACTTTGCTTCACACTCTATTGTCATTTTCTAGGGATAAACGGCATTCACTATTTCAGTCATATAATGGCAGAATAGCCGATATGATTTTCAGAGCGCCATAAAACGTAACCTTTTGAAGTTAGATACGAAAAAGCACTTGGTGCTAACGAGATACATATTATCGTACACATGAAATAAGCCGGTGAACTAACACTAGTGTTTTGTAGACTTTGCAACTTATCTAACAGGAAAAAATATTTCTCTTGCTCGAAAATATCGACTAGCGGCATTACTCTCAGTAATATTGAATCCTTTAAAATGTTTGGAAGTATTATAGCGACTGACAATATGGCTGCCTGATAAGGAATCTTGGCACTTAACCTTAAATAGCATAATATATTGTTAACTAAGCTTTGTTCCTATGCCATCTTTGAAATAATTATGGAACTCGAGTTTCCTTACATATCGTTCTTTCCAAGTGACACCTGATGGATTTCTTTTCAAAACTTTCACTAAGAACTGTGTTACATTCCAGGGCTCCAAACTATCTTCTTCTCTCTTTCCTCTTTAGATTAATATATCTAATATAGATCTTTGCTTATGACGGCATTCTTGTTTCTTTATTCCCTTTGAACGCTTAGCAACGAGCTGAACGAACTTGTGTCTTACGATGACAGTAATCAAGTAGAATTTAACACTAGAAAAACTCAAACAGAACTTTACAGAACCAGATATAGTTACTTCGGGATACTCTATACCACTAGCATCGTAACTAAACTTGCTGAGCGTTAATTCGGGAGCAAATATGCCTTGATGGAACCAAGTTGCTTCCATAGCAAAGAAATATTCTTAAATGCTCAGAACATAATTTTGTACTAACAAATTACTCCACTTATTATATATGTAAAGCTCAAATTAAACCATCATTGCATACCCTTCTTTTATTAGATTACGTTTATAAAACTATGCAACAAAAAAAAATATTGAGTTTACAGTATGAAATACCGTTTCCTCACCGTCAACTCAATTAAAATTGAATAACAAAATAGATATATCAGGTAAGGCTTCATAGAGAAAAGCTTTTATTGGTTTATTAAAAAATACGCTAAATTAGTCACAAAAATTTTTATTTTTCATTAAAAAACTTATATTTCTTTGATCGATTGACTTTTCTCTTGTAATCAGTCCTCGCAGCATCCCTCTGAAGACACCAACATAAGTCTGCAAGCATGGCTGGTTCCCATTTACCTTGATAACGCTTCTCAAACTCAGCTATTCCTTGGTGAAAGCGTTCTTTATGTTCATTGTTAACTGAGCCTATGTTTTTCGGAAAGAAACTCAAATAGGAGTGTAGAAAATGGATTTTTAATGACATATTGTATCATAGTTCATAATAGGCATCCAGCATTAATTTTATTTTTTCATTGAAATCTGGTGATTTGTTGTCGCCGAGGAAATTTTTAGTGACATCAATAAAAGCCAACAATGCCTTTTTTTCTATGGAACTTAGACTGGATAGAAAAGAGGAATCATCAATATCAGGCTCCACAAAAGAATTTTTGTGGAGCCTTCTTTTATTTTTAGCATCACTGAGCCCAGAAAATTTATTTTTGATAAACTGAAATCTAGGTCCATTCTTACGTAAAGCTTTGACAAAATTCTTGATTAAATCAAGATTGATGTGCAATGCTGATAAAATGATTTTCTCAGGTGTTACTAATGGTTCACTTCTAATATTTTCGGTACAGGAATTTCAGGAGAATAAGGTAGCGGCATTGACATTGATGGTAGATTAATATATTTCACGAAACTTTTTATTTTTTTAGAAAAACCCTTCACACTTGTCAAACAGAAGTAACAATCGTCTGTATACGAAACCGTCATATTTTTCATAACATTTCAAACAACATACTAGGAGTATGATTATCATGATTTACCTTAATTTGCAATTGTGGTCTTAAAATAAGCTTCATAACACTTTCCAAGCAGCGGCAAAATTGGCTTTATTTCACTTTTAGGGGTAAATTTACTACAAACAAAAACAAACTAGGCAAATTAAGACAAAGGCGTGGAATTTTATGTATTTGGCACTAATCTAAATGTTTTGCTCAGATTTATACACGAAAAAATTATATTTTTATGACCAACTGATACCAAGTGATACAAATAGTAAATTAAACAAATTACTAGTTTTCTAGGTTATGCGATGTGATGTTGACATAAAACCTTTTTTTTTTTGTGTCATGTACTTAGTACGAATCATTATTCGAGATGTCCGTAAATTTTTTAGTGTTGCATAGTGTAATAGACACCAAAAACTTTGATGTTTTGAAACAGTAAAGGCAAATTGATGACTTGAGTTTATTCTATATATACTATCATGCCCTTAATTCCTTTCAGAGCAATGCAAGCTAGAAGTAGACGTTGCTTTAAGATATGATATTGTCAGCTTGCCAATCCTCTCACTACCCTCTTTAACAACCATTTTATACTGACAGTACTATTGCTCTGAGATAAACTGCCCGGAACTATCCTATAGAATATAACCTGCAGCGATTTCGAACCCTTATGTGCCACTACTTCCACGCATTCCTCGCTTTTGTAGCCATTTAGAGACTTCCTTGCAAGGCGTGTGTCCATTCAAAAACGAGGGAAGTTCAATAACTCAGAACGAAAAGATACATAATTAATGATTTTTCTTTTAAATTGGATTAGGTTTCTAAAAAATATTAAAAACGCGTCTGTGAAAAATACCACAATATGTTTGATATATTTCATAAAACCCATTCTCACGGTATTTTTCTTTTCTTATGTCGTTTGTGAAGGTTCTTGAAAAGTCAACATATTTCATCGTGAATAAAATTTGTCCCCTAGAATGTTCGTTTCTTAAATCATGACCTTTTTTCGAAGTCTCGAGGCGAATGATTAAATCGAATCTTGGGTTTGGGTGAGTGAGTAACTAATCATTTTTAGGTTTCGTGGAACTCGTAAATGTTAGTGTTTTTGTAACGATTTCTATATCTAACTACCGAATAGCAATAGTACGGGTAATAAAGGCTTGTTAAAGCGTTGGAGAATCCTTTAGTTAGTAACCCGTTAAAGATTTTATGTTTAAGAACTAATATGTAAATGCAATTTTCCGATTTTAGGGAGCGCCAATAAACGTGTAACATCCTGTATAATATAAATAATAGACCTGTGAATTCCCACGGACTTCTTCATATGTCTTGCTGCGTTTGCAATTAGACACAATTGACCCGCTAACGGCTCTAACACCTTCTTTGAGACTTATGTTATTTATCATAGTTGAGAACTCATTAAGTTTCTATGGGAAGTTTATTTGTTTTAGATTGATTTCTTGGTTTGACTAGAGATTATACCATATTGTTTACTTAGATGAATTATTATGAAACATAATTTGATATCTAATTTATTATGTCTAATATTATTTTAGCTTACGAAGATAGAGAACATGACTACGTAAGTATTCTGTCCGATACGGTTAAGTTCATTAATTTAACTAAAAATAAACGAATATTTAGTTCTTCTTTCTGTCATCTTCTTTTTAGTGTTCCGTACGGATCACTTCGGTGTCGGTCTGTATGTCCATGTGTCTATCAGTCCATCTGTTTGTCCGTCTGTCACACCAGATTTTTTTCCGAAAATATTGGACATAGAAAGTTGAAATCTGTCACAAATATTGGGTTTGATGGCCCAATCACAACTGTGTAGTTTTGAAAGCTAAATTTTGACTTAAGGGGTTAATTTTGGGGGGTGGAAATGAAGAAAAAAATTTCAAGGACATCCAATGGTGTGTCAAATGAAAGTTTGTAAAAACACGAGCACAAAAATATATATGATTCTGGAGCAAACTTTTCTTTATATTATTTTAAAAAACCTCCAAAATTCGCTATCCCCCACCCTCCCTGTGAGAATACTAATCAAAAAATTTTAAAAAATTCTGGAATATTCTTCATAAAGTGCAGATTAAATGAAAATTATCGCAAGTGAATTATTTGATAACACTATGCAACACTAAAAACTTCACCGACACCTCGAATAGTGATTCGTTTTACGTAAAGTCCATATATATTGTGAAGTAACTGATTCCTAATAGTGCAAGCTGTAAAAGTGAAATATGATTTAACAGGTCCGTACTTTGCGTACAATTTAATGATTTTGGTTTTTGGAAAGACATATAACAATGTTTATACTATGTTTTATTTATGTTTATTACATATCATCTTATTATTACCAGTTATTTTTATTACAAATACAAATTATTACTTTTCTCATTAAAATTAATTACATTATTTAATTAAAATAATATCACTATCGCTGTCATTATCATTGGTTCTAATTATTAGTTTTTTTTATATTATTACAACATGGATATATGATTTTACAACTTTTTCAACATGTATGACAGAGTTCGCCCATCTCTGTAGCGGTATATTAAAAACTTCGGTTTCCATAAGTTTCAGTACACTGGAATTAACAATGGGGCAAATATTATTACGACGAATGGCAGATTTCAAATGATGCCAAATATGCTCTATAGGGTTAAATAAACAGTGGTATGGTGGAATCCTTAAAACTATATGCCTTATATCCTTTGCATAATTGTCGCAGACATATTCCTTTTTCATGTTTAAACTCTTCAAAACTTCTATCAATTACTGTTTGGTATAATCTTCGTGGAAGTAAATGTCATTATCATACAGGTAGTTTTGAATTGTTGCTTTTGTATCGTTTGAGCAGGGAGCTTTGATTAACTGCCTACTATGATATCTTGCATTATCTATCACAATTGCACTATTTAGAGGTATGTTCGAAATTAGCTTGTCTTTGAACCAATTTTCAAATAATTTGGCAGCGGTGTCTGATGGTAATCGAGAGAAGAATCTTTTATGTTCTTTGCAGACAGGGAGAGTGCATTCGGAATTCATCCCTCTTTAGATCCCGCATGCAAAATCGTAATCATTTCACATCTGTTTGAGTGCTTTTTGTTTTACAGTTATCACTTGAGTCAACCCAGCTCCTTTCCGGAGTATCGTATGTGTCGAACAATGTTTCATCCAAGTAAATAATTGGCCTTTGCTCGTCGCTGTAAAACCTTATTTTTTCTAAATAGTCCAGTCGCCATTCCTAAATTCTCTTGGACTCCATTAAAACTTTTATTAAGTTTTTTAAATTTGAAACCCATGTGTTGAATACACTTCCATAATGTTGTCCTGCTACATTTATTCACGGTTTCATCTCTTTTAAGCCTTTTCATTAAATTATCCAATGTGGGCACACTTTGTTCCTATATCTTGTAAATTTTACGCCGTATTATATCTTGATCACTTCCATCTCTCCTTGAGAAAATGCCAGCATTACTAAAATAGAATTGTTGACAATTTTCCATACCGTTGATGTTGAAATGTTCGTTAATGTGGCCGTTTCTTCTGGAGCTGCTTGCTTGCTAACATTACCACGTGCCATTAGGGTTGAATAAATATTCTTTACAATTTCCTTTGCATCAGTAGATAAGTATTTTCTACTTTTGCACGGGGTGACCTGTTGAGATACAATTGACTCCATGACTAAGCTGCTCTATCGCACACGAAGTAACAATAATTATAAAGCTTAAACTATGTGGCGGCTGTATTTATATTACTAGACAGTAAGTGCCAATATGGATTATGCAAGTTATTTTCGGGTAAAAGCCATGTTTTATAACCACCATTAAAATCATATTAAAGTTTCATTAATAGTTATTTAAGATCCACCTTTCCTGTTTACAAGCAGGTAAAACCAACAGATATCATAATTTTAAGTACGGTCCATGATTTACCTGCTTCTGAAGTGCCCAAAGAAAACCACAAAATTTTATTTAATTGTCTTTTTATGGTTAATGGTTTTTACCCTTTAGGATTAAGTTCATTTCACTATATGTATGGACGGACTTTCCATCTAGTATAAAAGAAGGTTTTAAGTCCACATCACGTCCCATAACCTAGAAAACTAGTAATTTGTTTCATTTACTCGTCGTATCACTTGTTTAAGGTTAGCCATAAAAATATTACTTTTTCGCGTATAAATATGATCAAAACATTTAGATTAGTGCTAAATATACAAAGTGCCACACGGTTGTGTTAATTCGTCTAGTTTATTTTATTACGTTTGTGGTAAATTTACCCCTAATAGCTTGAAAAGTGTTATGAAGCTTATTTTAAGACCGCAATTGAAAATCAAGATATATCGTGTTTTCCCGAGTGTGTTGTTTGAAATGTTATAAATATTTGACTGTTTGGTACAAGGGTACTATAAAAGAAGTGCTTTTTGGCGTACCAATGCAGTGGCGTTAACCCAAGAATCACACAGACTATTATTATTTCTGTTTGACAAGTATGAAGGGTTTTTCTAAAAAAATAAAAAGTTCGTGAAATATGTTAATATACCATCAGTGTCAGTGCTGCTACCTCATTGTCTTCAAATTCCTGTTCCAAAACAACCTTTGAGTCCATCAAGTTCATCAAGTTCTATAGCAGAAAAAACTGAACTCATTCCTTCTAGTGGAGAGCTATTTTAAGATCCAACTACTGCATTAGAACCCCATTTGATTAGTCAATCAGAACTAAACGATCTTGTTCTTTTACAGACTGATGTTAAAATTACAGCTTATCGAAATCATCACAACTCCTTAACTACCTTTTTCTCGAAAGAGAATAGTTTAGTTTCTTTTAATTATATTAATCGTTTAATGTCAGCATTAGGCCAGCATCATTCGCCAGAAGAGTGGAGACTATTTATTGACGGATCAAAACAAAGTCTAAAAGCAGGCCAACATTTAGATGTACCGGAACCAGGTATTCAAAATGTTAGTCTTGATTATCAAGGTATATGGGATTGATATTCATATTTGTAAAAATAATGTACATAATAAATTGTTTATCAACGTCTGGGTGAGAAAAGCATCTTTACTTGCTTTTTGAAAAAAAAAATAGTCATATTGTGGAGAAAAGTGAGCATCTGAATTTATTTCAAATGAATAGTTATTTTTATTAAGCCAATTTCGGATTTTCAGCGAATCTAGTTGCCGTAACCACCAAAAATGCTGTATAACAAACGCCGAAAAGTCTTACAGACGCTCCTAGGAAGAAAAAGAATAGAGCTACAATAAAACAACTCGAAAAAACTCGCCAATTTCGAAAAAAAATTACGAAAAGCAGAAGAGCCGAAAAAAATTGACGACCTAACGTATTCTTGTCCTAACTTCCCGAAATCTTTGATATTAAAATTGTTTACTAGAGTTAAATTATATTATCTACTAAAATTTGCTAGCCAAACTTTCAGAACTCAATCTGGGCATGCAAAAGTAGTAACTCTCCAGCACGAATTAGTTTGAATAAATCAGTGCAGCAATCAGCAATATTCATTTTTATTCTACAGAATAGGATTTTTCTTCAAAGAAGGAATTTGAATATTTTAAAAACTCCCGGGCATATGACGACAGATCATTTGATTATTACAAACTCGAACCTCTTGAGATCAAAATTGCCGAGTAGGACTGCCACTACTGTGTTTTATGTTTACTGTAGTATCGATTTGAGAGCCAAGAAATGCTGATTACTGTTGGGCTCATTTTTTTTTTGTCACCAGTTTTTCACTATAAAGTACTCCTTCATTAAATGGTTTACTGAACTTTTACTCAGAGCGTTATAGATTATATATTAATATAAAAAGTTAAATTTATTATTTACTCAACAACTTACTCAGGAAAAATCCAGTAAATAACTTATATAGACTTATTGGACATTTTTCATACCTTATATTTATAATCGTACATGTAAAAGAGTGAGTAAGGAAATGTGAAAAGGAGTGGGACAGGGTAGCATCAAACATTTAAAATTTTGTATAATTTTTGGTGTTGAATATATAATATTATGCTCAAAATTTCATTATAAAGTGTCTTAAGTTGGCAGGAAAAGGGATGGTCAGCTTGTGAGATTTAAAGTATTACATGCTTTCTGATTTTTTTTTAATTCGTTAGTTGTTTGAAGGCAGGGAAGCCGATTGTGTCTCTTTGTGCATTGCAGCCTTTTGGCTTATTGTGCTCCTCTCTCCTGGTCACATGAGCGTCGTCTCTTTAAGAAGATTTATTAGCTTTCTTCCAAGCCCTCTATGCAGTAATTTATTGCCCCGATGTAGATATCTAAACAGTTTTTGTTTGTTCCGAGTTAAGATCGTACATTCATGTGAGATATGCATAGAGGTTTCTTCCTCTTCACTCTGCATGTCATGGAACCATTGTGGATACCTATTTTTGTAAAAATTTCCTGTAGCAATAGTTGATAATTAGTCTGACCACCAGTCTGGGCTCTTGTTAAACAACGCATGTCTTTGACCAGATTTCGAGCCAACGGTCTAGATGTTGCTGATATTACCACGTAGTAATTGTCGCTTTTCCACCAGTTTTAGTATACCAAGCGCTGGTTCTGGAACCTCATATTGTTTTGTAGCTCACAATTTTACTAATTCGTCCACTTTCATTACTTTTTATCTTCAAATTTCCTGGAACTCTAACAGATCACGTTTACAATCCGTCATGACCTCGAAGTTGACTCGATAGGCATGTAAAATCTTTAGAGCAGCTTGACTGTCTGAGAGAATATATATATCTTAGTAGCTGTCAATAGATTACTAACGAAGTAACAAATTTCATAAACGACGTCATTATCTTTGGTACCACTGTTTAACGATTGTATGCAGGGGAAAACTTACCTTGGTATAATTAAAGGATATATACATTAGAAATGGAAACTAGCCCTTGATCACTCTTGGTTCAACCATATATTATTATATGGTTAAATTCTACAGAGACATTCAAAGAATTTTGAAGTACCATTTCTAATCTCAGATGTCAATACTCTTTGAGATAATGGTATATGTGTGTCTGCCAAAAACATATATATTTTTACGATTTTCATATGGTACCTAAAGTTCTTTAAATATTAATATAACTTGATGCAACTAATTACATCCCCAGTTGTCAACTTATAACCTTCATCTATCTATCTATCTAATAAGCCTTCCATCCAGTGTTGGACATAGGCCTTCCCTTTGTTTTTTTTCCATTCTCCATTCTTCTCGATGCGTCTTTCTGATCTATCCTAAACCAGCCGTTCTTTTCATCTTGTTTGGGGCCTTCCTCTGGATCTTTGTCCCAATCATGGCCTCTATTCTTCAATTTTTTTATTCCATCTCTCTTCTTGTTTTCTCATTGTATCACTTGCCCATCTCCATTTCAAACCTGCGACCTGTTCTCTTATGTCTATTACTTTGGTCTTTTGTCTTATACTTTCGTTTCTGATTCTGTTTTGTACTCTTATATTCAGCATCTGGCGTTCCATTGCACTACGTGTTTTACTCAATTGGGCCATCATCTTACTAGTCAGTGACTGGGCGCGTAGATAAGAATCGATAGAATGCATTGATCAAATACCATCTTTTTTAGTTTCAGAAGAATTCTTTTGTTGGTGAGTATTTTCCTTTGTTTGCCAAATGCTGCCCATGCCAGTCTGAATCTTCTCTGTACTTCTGCTGTTGGATTTGCTTTTTCACACTTTATCACTTGTAGATGTATTCCTCTACATATACAAGTATTCTGCCCTCTATTTCTCAAGCCTTGTGAACTGTCTTCGTTTGTTATAGCCTTTGTCTTCAGCAGTAATCCTACATTCTCTGATTTGTTTTGTAGTTCGGTAATCATTTCCTGTATGTCATCAAATTTATCCGATATTAGCACTACGTCATCAGCATAACGCAGATGATTTAACTTTTGTCCAATTATACTGATCTCCTTTTTTCCCATTCAAATTCCTTGAAAACTTCTTCTAATGCTGCTAAAAATAGTTTTGGGTTCATGGAATCTTCCTGTCTTACTTCTCGTTTGCTAGGTACTGGAGGCATTTTAGCCTTGTTGTAAATTGTTCTTATGAGCTGAGTATACCTATAGTCTATTCTGCTATTATACAAGGCTCTTTCGACGGCCCAGCTTTCGATACTATCAAAAGCCTTTTGATAATCTGTAAGTACCAGGTACAACTTTAAGTTTTGTTTTGTTGCTTTCTCTATTAAAGTTCGGATAGTTAAGAGATGATGACAAGTACTAAAACTCTTCCTGAAGCCGGCCTGTTATACAGATTGGCTTAATTCCATCTTGTTTTCTAATCTATTAATTATTATTTTGGTAAACACTTTGTATATTTGTGAAAGTAGTGATATTGGACAGTAATTGTTTAACTTAGTCTTATCACCTTTTATAAAAAGTAAAATTGTTGAAGCTGTGTTCCAATTTTCTGGTATCTTCTAGACATTTATTGAATTGGAGTTTCAGCACCTGTATTACCAAGTCCCCTCCTTCTTTCAGTAATTCTGTTAATACTCCGTCAAGTCCTGGTGTTTTATTGTTTCTCGTAGTTTTTAGTGTTTTTAATATTTCTTCATCTGTTATCTCTGGTATTTCTAACTATTTCGACGTTCTTTGAGGCCATCTGATGGGCAGTTTTTTTGTTCATACAAGTTCTGATAGTATGTTTGAATCATGTGTAGTATTTTTTTTCGATCTTTTATATCTTCTCCATTTTCATCCTTTAAGTACTGTATTTTAGTTTTTCCTAGGCTTTGTCGGAGTGCTTTCATCTTCTTGTTCTCTTCTACAATTTTTTCTGTCTTTCTCTCTAACTGTTGTCTTTTATCTTCTTTGGACTTTTAAGGGTTTTATAGTTTCTACAAACTGAATAGTATTTCTCTTTCCCTGGGCTAGCAGTTTACGTCTTTCTTCAAACAGATCTTCCGTTTTTATGCTCCATATTTTTGTTTTGTTGCTCTTCTTTCTAGCTATTTGCTATTCTGTTTTCACCAAGATATTCGTCAGTATTTCATTAATTTTGTTTATGTTTTTGTTACCAAGGTCATCGGTTTCAGTTAACTCTTTTCTTATTTCATTTTGATACTCCGCTTTCTTTACTTTTAAGATGTGTGTATCAATTTTTGGATTCATTCTTGTTATAAATTTTTTTCTTTCTATTCGTTCATTTATTTCTATTCTTACTCGGATTATTCTGTGGTCACTTCCCGTGTTTATCCTATTTATAACTGTTACATCCTTTACTACTTCGTTTTTTACCACTCCGTTTTGACTTATCCATGTCCATTTTCTATGTGGTCTCTTGGAGTAAAAAGTGTTCCTAACGAATAATTGTTGTTGTTCTAAGAAGTTTATTAACATTTGATCACGTTCATTCCTGGTACCTAAACCGAATTCTATTTTCACTTGCGTCAACCTGACCGCCTATCTTGGCGTTAAAATCACCCATCACCAGTGTATAATTACAACAATCCCGTTCAGTGGCACTTCTTATTTCGTCGTAGAAATTTTCTAATGAATCGTCATCGTATGATGTTGTTGGGACATATAATTGAATTATTTTTATTTTACAGTATTTTGTTTTCTTTAGTACAACATAGCCTACCTTATTTGATATTGCGTTACATGTTATTATGTTTGGAGCTATTTTTCTATTTATTATAAAATCTACTCCTCCAATGTTTTTTTTTATGGGTGTAGCACACGTGCTACAGGGAAGTCCCTAAAGCGCTACAGGAGCGATACATGTGCGAAGAAATCGATTCACGTTGTTCTTGAATCGCTGTAGATTGTACTCGGTGGGAAACACAGTCCTGGGCAAATTATTCCAAAGGGATGATGTTCTCCATATAAAAAACTGCTTGAAAAGCGTTGTACGAGGAGTAACAAGCTGAACTTCATACGGATGTGAAGAATTAGCACGACGTGTACTTCTAACATGCACCGCTCTGGGAGGAATTAAGCGGGCCACAACTTTCGAACACTTTCCATGAAAATACTTGTAGAATAGGCTCAAGTCGCCAACCGTTCTTCGATGTTCGAGCGAATCAAGGCCGGCGGTCAGTTCCGGGTCTCCAATCAGACGAACAGCTCTTCTCTGAATAGAATCCAGCGGAGCTCCAAACATGGGAGCAGTATTCCATAGTTGGTCGAATTTGAGCTTTGTAAAGAATTAACAGTTGTTGTGGAGTGTAAAGCTTTCTGGTTCGAAATAATATTCCCAACTTTTGAGAAGATCTCCTTACTATGCCTGCAACATGTTCATGCCAGGACATATTTACTCCCAAATTAACGCCCAAGAAATTGAGTGACGATGTTAGAGGAATCGAGTGCCCCGACATAACTATGTCGGGTTCAGCAAACGTTAACTTTTTTAGAAAAAACTGCCGCCTGGGTTTTTGTAGAGTTAAATTCCACTTGGTTACTGTCACCACAAGATAGAATTTCTTCTAGGTCTTTGTTAAGTTGAATGACTTCCTGCTGTCTGCGGATATTCGTCTGAGTAGCCGATATCCGAGAGTTTTAAAGTGAATGAAGAGTGGCATCTGCAAAGCTGTAGATTGGATTCTCGGTCTTTTCCAGCAGATCGTTAATATAAATGAGAAAAAGAGTAGGAGACAGTATGGAGCCTTGGGGTACACCGGCGTTGATAGTGAAAGTGTTAGAAAGAAATCCGTCGACTGCCACTCGTAAAGAACGTTATCTCAGGAAACATGAGAGCAACTGTTCCGACATACCATAAGAACGTAGCTTAGCCAACAGCTCATCGTGCCAAACACGGTCAAATGCCTTGGATATGTCAAGAGCAACCGCTCGAGATTCTCCAAAGTATTCAATTGCATTGTTCCAAACATGTGTCACATAAGTCAGAAGATCTCCTTCCTATTGATCTATTTTTACGAAAGCTATATTGGTGATCGCTAATAATGTTGAATCCTTCAAGATATTTTAGAAGATGCTGATTGATAGCCTTTCCCATGACTTTCGATATTATTGAAAGCAGTGCGATTGGTCGGTAGTTATTTGGCAAGGTGCCTTTTTTAGGTATCGGCTGAACTGTAGCACATTTCCAGCTGGAAGGAAATATTCCCTTTCTGTACGATAGGTTGAAAAGTCTACAGAAAACTGGTGTTAGTTCCCTCGCACAGATTTTAAGAACTATGGCAGGTATTCCGTCAGCACCAGAAGCCTTTTTGGTGTCTAGCTTAATCAGAATATGTTTTATGATACGCTGTCTGAAGACAACTTCGGGCATCCTTGACTGCACTATGGAATAGTAGGTGGTGTTTTCCTTGGAAATCGACAGTAGAATGTGAAGCAAAGAGTTCAGCCAACAAGTTCGCTTTCTCAACAGGTGTCGTTGCAATAGAATTATCTGGCCGTGTGAGTGGTGGTATGGTGGATTTGGTGAAATTTTGACTAACTGCCTTAGCGACCGACCAAAAGGACCTTGAATTGCCGGACAGGCGAGAAGTTTGTTTCTAATCCGTTGATTGTGTACCTCCTTGGTTTCGTCGATAATTTCTTTGCATCTGTTCCTGGCACGAACAAATGTGTTACGATTTATCGTGTTAGGATTTTCGCGCCATTGTCGGTATGCAAGATGTTTAGAAGCAACAGCTTCTTTGCATTTTCGGTCAAACCAAGGCTTGCCGTTGGAAGGGCATTTCTTCGAAAAAGGGATGTAAGCCTCCATACCGGCCAAAATAACATCGGAAACCTCCCTGGCGCAGACAGATGGGTCGTCGGATCGAAAACAAACGTCTAACCAAGGGAAAGTTCGAAAATATTCCATGAGATCTTCCCATTTAGCAGACTTGTATTGCCAAATCTTGCGCGGTTTAGACGCCTCTCTGTCATTGATTGGTAGAATACTCGATGTCGAAAGTAGTGTATGGTCGGAAGAACCTAACGGCGGATTTACGCTGACTGTGTAAATCTCTGGATTGATGGTTAAAAAGAGATCAAGAAGACTGGCAAACTCTCCGTCTCGATCAGAGATCCGTGTTGGTTCGTCAATAAGCTGAGTTAAGCCACAACTGATTGAAAATGATTTTTCACTTTCACTTTCTACCTCTATTCCCATGTAATATAGTATATTTCCTGAATGTAGTGTTATGCATTGTTCTTCCCTTCTTTTATTCTCACTCAGTCCCATTATGTCCCATTTCATCTGTTTCACTTCCTCTTCCAATTTTTCCACCTTATCATCAGTACTCATCTTCCTTATGTTATATGTCACTATTGCCAGTTTCGTTTTCCTTTGGCAGCCTTTCCTCACGCAAGTATTCTTAGCACCCTTTGTCCCTTCTTCACATCGATTGCTGCCGTAATCGCGGGTTTCAGGACTGCTACAGACTGAGAGCCGTTCATTTCTATATCTATCCATATCTCATGAACCCCCATATAATATCAAAAATATTGTAAAAACAAACGCATGCAAAAGTTTAAATGTAATATGTAGTAATTCCATTCAAGAGATGGATCGATTTACTTAAGGACGCAACATAGTTATGTAGAGTGTGCAGTGCCCCCTCTGACCCTCAAAGTTGCAACTCTGACATTAAGGTTTGATTTTTACCTTTTAACCTTTAAAATCCTACAATTTTCGTACTATACATATACAGTTTATCCAAATTTATTTCTAACATGTGTGTAGCATTAATGCAAACAAAGATATGGAAGGTTAAAACATTTATCTCCTTATTAGAAAGAATCAATGAGATAATGGTGATCATCTCCTTCATATTTCCTTGTTTGGTATAAACTTGCTTAAGCAGTATTATAACAATTTCAAAGAATCACCCATATATCTATGGTCTATTTTTTAACAGCTTTAAGGTCGGTAATTACCATTCTCTTGTGTTTAATTGCGAGAGACGTCATACTTAATTATGATGTTAACTATAAAGTTTGTCTTAATGCGTTCCTTTATTACACAAAGAATTCTTGACAAGAAAAAATCGCGTTGTAGACCATCTTTTGAAAGTATTTTTTTAAGATTATTAATGTGCTTTTAAAGATGAACTTGTTCTCACACATTAGAGAAGGTTTTGTTTATCAATTTTCGGTTGAATTGAGTAATTATGTACACGAATGGTTACTTTGGATGATTTAAAATGATTTAATGGTATTTTTTTAAAGAATGAAGTTTCGCCTTGATTCTGACGGCTGAAATAAATAAATTATCATAGTTTTTGTAGTAAAGTAAATAAATAAATCAATAAAAAATTTGCGTATATAATTTACAGAGGCAACAGGTAAATTTATTACGAAGGATACTTCTTTACTGGATTGTGATGTTTTAGTAATCTTTTATATTTAACGAAAATTAAAGTAGATAATATCTTCCCTTAAATATAAAGGTTTATGTGATGTCAAACTTTACTGATACCATTCTCAGTTGCAAGAAACAAAAATATTATGTCCAATATAAAAATAATACTTTCATTTCAGTACTACTGTAATAAATACTCGTTCAAGGAAGTACTTATTTAATTTACGAGGGTCATTTAATAAGTAAAGGACAATTGGTCTCAGCATAAACCCATTCAACGAAACCGCTCCATACTTCTAGGAGTGCAAATTAGAAACCTTATGATGAGTTTTAATCAGCTGTTCGATCGTGTAATGTAAATATAACTTCAAAATATCGAGTTTACCATGGCGAGTCCATTCGAAGACTGCGCTTTAGAAGAGCTGCACTCTGTCCTTACAATTTTAATAGCAGAAGGTGTTAAACCAAGTGAAATACATTCTAGAATATTATTACAGTATGAACAAAGTTGCATCAACCAGCGAAGTAGACGTCTAGTCAAAGTTTCCGGTCCCTTTGGAATCGAGGATTGATGGACTTATTCGTGATAACAGATGAATTACTATTGAAATGGTAGTTCAGGAGGTTGGGGAAAGGGTTGGAACTGTTCATAATATTATTCAGAGCAATTTATAGTGCCCGCTCCCCATACCCAAGAAAAGCTTCAAGAACTGGATTGGGAGATCTTGCCTCATCCGGCATATAGCCCAGAACTGGCTCCGTGTGATTTTTACCTGTTCGGACCTCTCAAAGATGCCCTACGTGAAAAGAGGTTCACCGACAATGAAGAAGTGAAGGAAAAAGTGCAAGAGTGGCTTCGACGTGAACCGAAAGTATTATTTGCTACAGGAATCAAGAAGCTAACAAAAAGGTGGGACAAGTGTTTTAACGTTGGGGAGGATTATGTCGAAAAGTGGGCCAAATTTTATAGCAATCCAATGAACCGTTCTTGAGCTAGAGCTATTTGTCTCTTTACTTATTGAATGACCCTCGTACTAAGGCATCCATAGGACGATTGTTGGAGAAATCTCTTTTTAGTTATTTATACAATCTTTGTGCGGAAATACTAATATGTTGAGAATTTGGAATGTTTGGCACAATGACACTACTCAGTATATATCACCACTATACCAAACACTTTATTTTTGCACTCGACGTGCATTTCGCTAACCAGGTTAGCTTTATCAGAAGCGATGATTAAGATTTGAGTGAATCGTCGATCTAATGAAGCTAACATAGTTAGCGAAACATGCGGCGAGTGCAAAAATAAAGTGTTTGTTATAGTGGTGATATATATTGAATAGCAGAAATTCTAGCTAGAAGATTTTGTTTTTAGAATTGATCTCTGTGAATTTTAATGACTGGCATAACGAAAATAATTAAAATAATGTTAAATGTTATAATTGTAATACAAAGAGTGGTTAAATAATAATAATAACAATTTAGCTGTTGCTTTTTAATACTAAATTTATTATAAATTGATTTATTTTTAGAAGATATGTTTTTTTTTGATAAATTAAAATAATCAATTGAAATTAATTGGGGAATAAAGCTTTGCCTTGGTTTTAATAGCGGCAATAAATAAATCATTAGGAAGTAACGATATAATTGTTACTAAAATAAACTTAAAGGATTAACTAAAAATAAATTAACACCTTTTAAAATAATATTAAATTAAAAAATTAACAAATGAAGATACCCGTTCAGAAAAGCAAATATGATTTTAGTTGTACGAAAACCTTATCGATGGAATATTATTTATCTTCTAATAATTACACAATGAGTATATGCTTTTTCTTCTTCAGATGCGACATGTCGTTGATCACATATCCAGTCTAGTCGTCATCATTTATCACAATTTAGCTAGTCTGTCTGAATGAATATGGTCGCAGCATCTATAATACCGCACTATTTTCTATATTACGGAGCTACGAACGATGTTCTCGATCGGACGGAAGTAGTGGTATGGAGCATCTCAAAATACTTCTTAAGTACAACACCTGACGCTGTTTTACATTATTTATAAGTTCTCTTTCCAGATCAACTCTTCATAAAAATTCATCGTTCGCTATGTAAGCTATGCAGGGATTACCTAATTCTCTTCCTTTTTTTAAAGTGCTTATTCGGTTCGAATTTTGGCAATCATTCTGGCTATTGTTACTTTATCCACTGCAGCTCTGAAAAGACTGGTATTATTTGTCGAGAATCAATTTCGCAGATTTTTTAGCTAGGAAATACGTCTGCGTCCTGGTTCCCTTTTTCCAAATACCTTCCCTTGGAGTATTTGCTGTAGTAATCCATATCTGTGGGGATTTCTCATTATGTGTCCTAAATACGCCAATTTTCCTACTTTAACAGTTTCCATAATTTCAGTTTCTTAATTATGCGACATACGACATCCTCGTTGGTAATATGGTCAGTATAAGAAATTTTCAAAATTCGGCGATATCGCCATAATTTAAATGCTTCAATTTTCTTAGAAGTGGCTTCAGTTAGCGTCCAAGATTCCACGTCATAAAGAAGGACATTGAAGACATAACATCTTAGGAGTCTCAGTTTCGTGCTCAATTTTATTGCTGAACTTTTGAAAAGTGATGCCATTTTGAGGAACACCGCTAGTTTCTTCGATACGGCAACGAATTTCCTGCGAATGATCCCAATGTTCGTTTATTATGGTACCTAGATATGTATATTGTGAAGTTCTTTGCATTTGTTGATTGTTAACCATCAATAAGGTAGCAGGAACTAGAGGCTTGCTGATTACCATGTACTTTGGTTTGCTGATATTAAGTTCGAGGCCGTATCGATTACTGACTTCGTTTATTTTTGTCATAAGATGTTGTAGACCCTTTAAGTTATGCCGTATCGTCAGCATAACGAATATTATTTATTCGCTACCCATTAAGCAGTATTCCTTTATCAGCCTCTTCCGGTGGCTCTCTGAAGATGTTCTCAGGGTATATATTAAACAACAGTGGAGACAAAACACAACCCTGCCTTACTCCACGCTCAATCGATATTGCTTCTGAGCGCTCCCCTTCTGCTTTATTAAATGCCAGTAGCCCAAGGTCTTTCAGAATTTCGACCATTTTGTGACGTAGGGCTCTACCAAAGACCTTTTGGTACTCGATCAGGCACAATTATACATCACAATTGACGTCTCTAAATCGCTGAATCAAAACTTGCATAGAAAACAAGGCTTCTCTGGTTCCTATGACGTCACGAAAACCGAGTTGTGTAGTTGACATGTTTTCTTCACACAACTTGTATATTCTTCTGTGAATGATTTTCAGAAATGTTTTTAAAAGATGGCTTATGAGGCTAATTTTTCGATATTCTCCGCATTTTTTAGCTCCTGCATTTTTTGAGATTGTTACTACCTAGTTCTCTAGGTAATTCTAATATAGATGACAACCTAAGAGTATCAAGTGCTATTGTTAGTGCTTATATACAGTTAGTAGTTATTGTAGAAATGCAATAACGTCCAAGATAGTACCACCGCATTATCTAAAATGTGTCTTGAAATATAGACGGGAGAAAAGAATTGATAGGTGATTTACTTCCATTGCAAACACTAAAGTAAGCACTGTCTGTGACTTTTTCACACTAAAGAATAAGAAGATATTTTATATGGCAGGTGCTTTATGTTGATATATTAATCACGGAAAAGTTAATTGATTTAAAATTAATAATAATGAAAAATAATGCAATATTTATATTCCTCGATTTAAGAGTCCTGAAAAGGACGTATAACATGATATATATGAAGCAACTACTTTTACCTACTTCCCACCTTATATGTCTGCCATAGATAATTGAAAATAATGAAAAAATAGGGGAATTTTTATATTCCTCGACTACAAGTACCATAAATGGGACGCACAATGCAATATATATATATATATATATATATATATATATATATATATATATATATATATAAATATATATATAAAATAACCTCTCTAGTCCTCCCCTCAATCCTCCTATAGTCAAAAGACTATAAAAAATGCTTAAATTTTTTTTTTATTATGTCAACTTAGAACCAAATTAAATTCCCTGTGTATTTGAAAATATACAAAATTTATAGACGACCACCCTTTATAACCTGTTCCTTTAAAGAGAGTTTGCTCAAAAGCTGTAGGTTTTATTCTTACTTCAAGTATTAAAAGTATATCAAATTGGAAATTGATACAATTCATTTTTTTTGACAATGACAATTAATAACGAACTGGCGTTTGATGGCATATGTTTACCTTCCAAAACACTATAGATATCACTAGTCTATACCAACAAGTGTATTAGCAACGCCATCTCTTAGCAAAATCGACATTATTAACTGAAACATCTATTACATATTTACAAAATTAAATGTTTGAAACTTAAATAATAAAAAAAAAACATCAAAAGAAAAAAAATTGTTTTCATTAACGCTTGATGAGTGGCTTTGTAAATAATTTCTCCACATATACTATTGCATGCATCTGATATTTTTTCCTTTAAGTGCTCAATATCATTTGTCGCAGTTTTGTATTCAATATCTTTAAGAGCCCTCCATTAGAAAAAATCTAACGGCGTGAAGTCTGGTGACTAGATGCGAATCCCTATCTAACTTCATTGAAACCGTTCATTCAAATACTTCTAACAGCAGCAGTTGTATGAGGTGATGCTCCATTGTATTATACTACATATGTATTCTTAAAATAAGGGGAAGATTTTCTAATAAAACTGGTAGAGTATGAACCAAGAAATTAAGGTATCTATTTCCAGTCAGTTTTCACTCAAAAAAGTATGGTCCAACTAAATGTCTCCCAATTATCCCACACCATACATTTACGCCATAATGGCCTTGATTCTGAATTTAATTAACATTGTATGGATTCTCGTCAGCCCAGTAATGATAATTTTTAGGTTAGCCGTTGCTGACAAAAAGAGTTTCATCTGTCCATAATATATGATTCAGAAAATAACATTCTTCTGCATATTTAATCATCATTTCTGCTACAAACCTCACTCGTCATTGTATTAATAACTCACGGTTACTTATTTTATAGTCATGGTATTTGTTAGCATTAAGAGATTTCTGAATAGTCCAATAAGATACATTCAATTGCCTGCTTGCTTGTCTGATTGAATTAAATGAATGATTTTGAAAATACTGCATAATTTCAGTTACTTTTTCATCTGCTAAAACAGATTCTCGTTTAGAAATATCTTTCTGCCCAGACAATGCATCCCTCATCCATCCATCCACCTCAAATTTCATTCTAACCGAAAAAACAAAATGTTATCCGGGATATATCTGTCGGCATACCGTTCTCGATATAGTCATAGTGTAAAAAATCAACGGCTTCCCGAGAATTTCTTCTTGCTTCTCCATAAATAAAAATCATATCCACTTTTTTCAGAGTGGGAAACCACTTCAACCAGAAGCTATTTACATACTATTTACTTAGTTTAACTCTAGTGAGTTGAATAGGTGTGTAAACAAGAGCTGTCAGATTAAAGTATGACAGCCGCCAACTAGATAAATTGTTTGAAAACCGCCAAACATACAATCCATGACAACTCCGATGAGTAAATAATAATATTTTAAAGGGATTTTGCTGCATAACAAATTAAAAAAAAACAGTTTAAGGAAAAAATGTTGAAAAAAAAATAGAGCTTTCCAATGCCGTTTTAGAAAAGGTTTGTCGATGGAAAAAAAAAAGCTGTTTGGCGTCGCGGCGTCCAGCGTCGCTTTCACTACTAAATGTCAAATACGTTAGTGTACTCCTTGACATGCACTATACCATTCTACATTTTAAAAGAATAAATATCCTACAGTTTTCGATAAATCGGGGCCTAGCGTCTAAAAATGATCACCCTGTACATGGTTTCTTTGACTGAAATAGTTCATTTTTTTGTAATAAGGCAGGTAATATTGTATGTATAAAAATAGTCTACAATCTTGTAGAAACTTATTTTAAACAACAATTTTTTTTATAAATTCCTAAAAATATTTACAAATCATTTATCGTCAAATCATATCCAAAGAGCAGTGAGGGCTAACCAAAAATAAGGGACTGGTTTGTGTATCAAATAGGAAATATAAAAAATATATAATATATTGGACATGTTTCAAATGTATGCCAGAAAGTAGCAAAAAATCAAAATGCATTTTGCAAATATATTTATTAAGATCAATTAAGAAACATAATTTTGAAAAATCTCCCATATAAAATAAGAACTCAGAGGGCAATATAAAGTTATTCGGTGCAATAGACATTACCTTCAATACTCCGCCTAAATATTTTAGAAAATAGGTACAAACATACTAAGAGCAATAATTTGAGTTATTGCAAAACGGAATATAAATAATGAAAAATGTAAACAGGCAAAAACTATTTTGTCTTGTCAGTCAAACTTAACACATGTAGGTATATCTTTCAAATAGGAAAAATATATAAAGAATATTACAGTTGGTGTAAAATGGGTTATTGTTACCTCGTAGGTTTATTCCTTCTATACAATTACGTTTTTTTTTTTTATTTTGGATACAACCTTTCAACTCCTTACCTACGCGTGACTTGTGAACATGTAAAAAATTATTGTAGAAATTAAATGTAGGTTACCAAGTCGGTAAAGAACAATGAGACCATTAATCTTACGTTCTATAATTTATTAGTTACAAATTATTTTTGGCAATACGCCTTATACGCTCTAATGCATTAGTATTACGATTTACAATATACAATATAAAATAACATAAGGAAAATAAACAGAAAACAGAAACATCTTTGTTTTTATCTATAATATATATAAAATGCAACGTCTCTTTGTCTGTCTGTCCGTTAGTGCGCTTATCACTGGAGAACCACCTATCCGATTTACATACATACATATGTTCTCTGGAGAGGTTATAGGCTATATTTTATACGATAAAGAATGAGCAGTGACGATAATAGTGAATGAAGTCAGAAAAAAGTTGGCCTCTAGCGCGTTCCCTTGCAATACCCAGCCTAAACCATTAAATATGAAACTATTATGTAGCAGAGAATATCTATAATCTATAATATATATAAAATGTAATGTCTCTCTGTCTGTCCATTAGTGCGTTTATCACGCGAGAACCACTTATTCGATTTACGTATCTTTTTTTAAATTCATACATAAATTCTTTGGCCAAGTTATGTAATAATAATAATAATCTATATCTATAATATATATAAAATGCAACGTCCCTCTGTCTGTCTGTCTGTACGTTAGTGCACTTATCCCTCGAGAACCACTTATCCGATTTACGTAATTTTTTAAATTCATACATATGTTCTCTGAGCAGGTTATAGATATATATTTTATTACATCTATAATATACATAAAATGTCACGTATCTCTGTCTGTCTGTGTGTCTGTTTGTCTGTTAGTGCGCTTATCACTGGAGAACCACTTATCCGATTTATGTGCTTTTTCTAAACATACATATGTTGTCTGTCCAGGTTATAGGATATATTTTATTACGTTAGGTGACATAAGGAATAAGCACGAGAATAGTAAATCGAGTCGGAGAAAAATTTGCCGCTAGCGCGTTCTCTTGCAATACACTGCCTAAAGCATTAAATATGGAACAATCATGTAGCAAAAAATATAATATATATATAAAATGCAACGTCTCTCTGGCTATCTGTCTGTCCGTTAGTGCGCTTATAACTCGAGAACCACTTATCCGATTTACGTGCTTTTTTTAATTCATACATTTATTCTCTGGCCGGGTTATCTATAATCTTCTATTTATAATATAAATAAAATGTAACGTCTCTCTGTCTGTCTGTCTGCCTGACTCTCTACCTGTCTGTCTGTCTGTCCGTTAGTACGCTTATCACTGGAGAACCACTTATCCGATTTACGTACTTTCTTTAAAACGTACATATATTCTCTGGCCAGGTTATCTATCTATAATATATGTAAAATGCAACGTATCTGTCTGTCTGTCCGTTAGTGTGTTACGTACTTTTTTTTAAAACATACGCATGTTCTCTGGCCAGGTTATAGGATATATTTTATTGCGTTAGGAAACATAAAGAATAAGCAGTGACGATAATAGTAAATCAAGTCAGAAAAAAGGTTACCGTTAGCGCGTTCTCTTGCAATACACTGCCTAAATCATTAAATATGGAACAATATCATGTGACAAAGAATATAATATATATAAAATGCAACGTCGTTCTGTCTGTCTGTCTGTCTGTCCGTTAGTGCGCTTATTACTTGAGAACCACTTATCCGATTTACGTGTTTTTATAAACTTATACATATGTTCTATATAATTCGATATAAGCCTAGGTAATGGGAAATAAGGTGAGATAATGGGAGATAAATATAAGTAATGGGAGATAAGGAGAAATAATGGGAGATAAGGAGAAATATTGCGAGATAAGTCGAGATAAGCCTAAATAATGGGAGATAAGTATAAATAATGGGAAATAAGGAGAAATAATGGGAGATAAGGAGGAATAATGGGAGATGAGCAGAGATAAGCCTAGATAATGGAAATTATGTAGAGATAATGGGAGATAAGGGGGAAATAATGGCAGATATTTTATTACGTTAGGTAACATAAGGAATAAGCAGTGACGATAGTAGCCAAGTCCACTCGAGCGGAGCCGCGGGCACGGCCAGTTATAATATAAACATCGGTTATTTATTATTTTTTTATGTCACAAAATGCTCTATATAACCATAAGTCTCATTACTGGTGGAGAATTAAATTATTTAAAGTCTGTCAAGTATGAACACGACCGCTCGTATTTTTGAAAAAATGTGTTTCGAAACATTTATTGCCATCAATGTATTCTTTGGTGTGTTACAGGGAAATCCTTACAGCGCTACAGGAGCGACACGTATGCGGAGAAAGCGATTCACGATGATCTTGAATCGCCATAAATTGTACTCGATGGGAAACACAGTCCCGGAAAAATTATTTCAAAGGGATGAGATTCTCCATATAAAAGATTGCTTGAAAAAGGGTTGTACGAGAAGTAACAAGCTGAACCACAGACAGATGTGAAGTGTATTTCTAGCATGCTCCGCTATGGGAGAAATTAAGCGGGTTACATCCATCGAACACTTTCTATGGAAATACTTGTAGAATAGACTGAAGTCGCCAATCGTTATTCGACGTTCCAACGAATCAAGGCAGCCGGTCAGTTCCGGGTCTCTCATTAGGTGAACAGCTCGCCTCTGAATAGAATTCAACACACGCCGTGTATGTTTGGGAGGAGAACCCCAAACATGGGAGCAATATTTCATAGTTGGTTGAATTTGAGCTTTGTACAGAATTAACAGTTGTTGTGGGGTGTAAAGCTTTCTAGTTCGAAATAATATTCCCAGCTTTCGAGAAGCTCTCTTTGCTATGCTTGCAACATGTTCATGCCAAGTCATATTTGCTCCCAAATTAACGCCCAACAAATTGAGTGGCGATGCTAGAGGAATGAAGTGTCCTGAGATAACTATATCGGGTTCAGCAACGTTAACTCATTTAGAAAAAACTGTCGCCTGGGTTTTTGTAGCGTTAAATTCAACTTGGTTACTGACACCCCAAGATAGAATTTCTTCCAGGTCTTTATTAAGTTGAATAACTTCCTGCTGTCGGCGGATATTTGTCTGAATAGCTGATGTTCGAGCGTTCAAAGTAAATGACGAAATAAGCGTACTGTCATCTGCAAAGCTGTAGATTGGATTCCCGGTCATTCCCAGCCGATGTTAATGTAAATGAGAAAGAGAGTACGAGACAGTATAGAGCCCTGGGGCACACCGGCGTTGACAGTGAAGGTGTTAGAAAGAAATCCGTCGACTGCTACTCGTAAAGAACTCTCTTTGAGGAAACATAAGAGCCAGAACTGTGGAACATTTCCAGCAGAAAGGAAATATTCCCTTTCTGTAGGATAGGTTGAAAATTCTACAGAAAACTGGTATTAGTTCCCTTGCACAGTTTTTGAGTACTGTAGCAGGTATTCCGTCAGCGCCGGAAGCTTTTTTGGTGTCTAGCTTCACTAAAATACGTTTTATGATATGCAGTCTCAAGACAGTATCGGGCATCTTTAACGACACCTTGGGAATAGTAGGTGGTGTTTTTCCTTAGAAATCGACAGTAGAATGTCAAGCAAAGAGTTGACCCAACAAGTTCGCTTTCTCAACAGGTGTTACAATCTGGCCGCGTGTGTGGTGGTATGGTGAATTTGATGAAATTTTGACTAACTGTCTTAGCAACTGACTAAAAGGATCTGGAATTGTTGGGACAAGCAAGAAGTTTGTTTCTAATTCGTTGATTGTGTGCCTCCTGGGTTTCTTCCATAACTTCTTTGCATCTGTTTCGGGCACGAACAAAGATGTTACGATTTATGACGGAGGGAAAGGGAAATTCTAAAAATATTCCATTAGTTCTTCCCATTTAGCAGATTTGTAGTGCCAAATCTTGCGGGGTTTAGGCATCCTTTTGTCGCTAATTGGTCGACTCGATGTCGAAAGCAGTTTATGATCAGAAGAACCTAACGGCGAATTTACGGTGTAAATTTCTGGATTGGTGGTTAAAAACAAGTCAAGGAGACTGGCGAATTTACCGTCTCGATAAGGGATCCGTGTTGGTTCGTCAGTAAGCTAAGTTAAGCTACAAATGATTGGGAATGATTCAGCTTCACGACCTTGTTCATCGGTAGTATTTGCATACTTATGCCAGTTAATGTTGTGGACATAAAAGTCGTCCATTGCAATTTCGGCATTTGGATAGTTAATTTGTAAATAATCGATGGTGTCTGCAGGAGAAGCGAAAAGTGTTCTAAAGTTCACTAAACATCACTGGTGATCGATAAAGGATGCAGATGAATCTTGTGGTTTCGGAGCTAAAGAGTCTCCTCTCGTTAGCAAGAGAGGTCGCTTTTGACAAAAAGACAGATTCCAAAGTTACGCCTAAATCGAGAATAGAAGTCGTACCCAGAATAGAGATAGTTGACTGTGCTGATCGATGAACTGGCCTTGGTATCACAGAGAGCGAGTACATGAGGTTTGTTTGATTGCAAGTGTTGGTGCACTCAATTTATGTTCGAGTTTAAACCTCGTATGTCGCAAGAACCTATTTTAAAATTATGATCTTTTTGAGAACTTCTGAAGTTTTTAAACCTGCTCAAAAGCATAATTTTTTACTTTTTTTCAGAAAGAAATCTTCAAACCTATATGGTCCACTAAACTGCCCAACCTGAAACATGGATGTTGTCAACCAATAGAGCTAGTTATTTTTATTTCTAAAATCCGACAGGGTGTTTTGCTACTATGTATTTCTGTACCATGGTACCACCTCTGTTATCGCTACCGTACCTGCCACAATCAATCTAACTCTGCCAGTATTCTCCATCCTCCTTCATCACTTTTCACCCCCTTTCCTCGTTTGTTCCTTTCATATGAATCAACACGTGAATTTTTCAAGTGGCCTTTTTGGGTACCTGCTAGTTCTCAACTCTCTGTTTAGTTCCTTAACCTGCAAAACTACCATGCTTAAGGTGGGTTTATTTGACTTTGCAAAGGAGCAGTTCCTGAGTGTGATCAGTTTACTTCTTGATTTGTTCAATACATGTGTGTTATTTACGACATTTGGTCTGGCTTCACGGGTTTTAATTCTTCAGGATAAAAGGTAGATTACTTCTTGAAATGTAGGTTCATGCCACATGACCTTCTCAAAATTTTTTTAGTGGATCTCTTCATTATTTTCAAAACTTTTCAATACCGAAATCTTCCCTTCACGAGAAGTTAACTCTTGGATATGTAGTATCATTGTCTTTTAGTATTCAGAAAACCCTTCCAAGATGGGTCATTAATAAGACTAGTTTTTCAGTCTAATTACATTGATTTCTTACATACCGTTTAAGAATCGTAATGTGGCTTTCAGTTTTGAAGACAATAAGCCAATTTAAACTGTTATCAGTTTCAAGGTTTGTCTGAAAAGAAACGATAAGTTAAAATATGCAACGGTTTGTTTGCTAAGACTTGACACATGTTTCGCTTTAAACAATTCTAAAAAATAACAGAAGAAAAGGAAATAAAGCTGCCCAAAATATGATATTTAATTAAACTTTGTTATATTGGAATTCTCATAGTCTCATATATCATATAAAGTTCAGGCATCCCTAAGTGCGATATACTTTATAAGTTTTTACATCATTACCAAAAAGTATAAAATGTTTTTTTTTTATCTTTCAGATTGGAAAGTTAACAATGGTTCTGCTGCTCGTGCTTATAACATAGACCGTTTAATATAGTATTAAGGACAAGTAAAAAATTTCCGTAATTGTGTACTGATGATGGTAACAATCGAGTAGCCGTCCTCAAAATGTCAACACAGCATTCAAAACAGAACACTCAGTAGAAAGTTTTTTAAAAAATTATAAAAAACAAACCGATAAATATAATAAATCAGGTGTTTATGAATTAATCTGCGGCACTTGTCCTAAAATATACATAAAACAAACAGGTA
>CM032451.1:37658367-37712973 GCA_019049505.1 Pachyrhynchus sulphureomaculatus | reverse complement strand
AAGGGTGTACATTGAACGAAAATTATCACGAGTGCATTACTTTTAAGAATTTATCTGGTATATAAAAAATCAGAAATTCCAAGGTCATCAGTTTTTCGCTGAAGATTGGAAAAAAAAAAAGACTGTGTGGAAAACTCATTTGGGATGTATTTTGTGAAGTCACTGATCATTTTATACTTCCGTAACGAAAATTTTTATTTTAAAATCAATCAACGTACGGAACACTAATTGCGCAAATCCAACTTGTACTTGACCGGTTATTTTTTTTTAACATCGTACGGCATCTTTACAAATATAATTTTGAACTGTCCTTGTAGTGATCTGCTTTATTTTTATAAGCTTTACTCTTATCTACATTTTTATCGGAATCGGTTCACGAGATGTTGCTGTCCTGGCCTAAATTTAGTGTTTTATTGGAGTGGGTTCTTTTTTAGAAGCGGCGGCGGGTTTTTAAAATATAAAAGGGTAACAAATTAGCATGAAATTTGGGTTTAAATGTGGTTATAAAGTGTTCTAAAATGATTTTATTTCTTTTTTTAATGACGGTTGTTTATTATGCCATTATCTTAGAATTTATTTCACAAATAGTAGTATTTCAGGCGACATTATATTAAAATGACAAAAAATAACAACAAATAGTTGAAGACAAATAATAAGTTTTGAAAGACATATTCGTATCAGAATAAGCGGCTAGTATGAAAGGATCAGGTCGCCGCCTCCTCCAAGAAAGCTGTTCCACCTCCTTAACAAATTCAGCAAAATGTTAATCTGCAACAAGTTGACAATTTACAAGATGATTATCCGAGCCGGATGGACCTACTCCAGCCCGGCATGGTGCCAAATATTACGTTCCCACAGATCCATCCCCCAGACCGTTTAAAACAAAGCCCTTCGTATCATCGCCAAGGTCTCATGGTTCATCCGCAACACCTAACGCCATAGGACCCTCCAGATGCCAACAATCCGGGAATTCACCCTCAGCTCAAATTCTTGAACAAAACTCCACTACACCTCGCCCTCGGATCCCCTCCTGCCGAATTGGCTTAAGTTAGTCTTAATTAATTTTAAGTTTATGTTCATAAAATATCTTAAGTTCAAGTAGCTTAAGTTTTTCTCAAGACAATTATATAAATTCCTTATTTAGGCTAAGTCAGTTAGGTTAAGCGATTCAAGAATAACGTGAATCGCTTTTTCCGCACACGTGTAGCGCTTTAGGGACTTCTCTGCAGCACGTGTGCTAGACCCATAAAAAAAAAGAAAAAGGTCTCAATCTTAGGACCCAAATTGTATACTCTGTTTCTAACCATATCATTGTATAATAGTAACAGTGTAAAAACTAGCTAATTTGTCAATAAAAGTATCAATATCAGGATTTTTTAATATAAGTAAGCAGGATTTAATTTTAGGAGTATAGAAAAAAAAACAAAAAGCTTTCCTCTGTACAATATAGTAAACACAAATTATAAAGTCGCTGCAGAATCTTGACATCTTACCAGCCCAGGGGAAGGGGGGAGTACTTTCTAACAATAGAGTTTCATAAAATTTAGGCTCTTAGATAAATCCAAGCTCGAAATAAATGCTACAGTTTCAGTATAGCGCAGGAAAATGTAAGAATATGGTAAATTAACACTAACAGCTACTTTTAATGGGTGATTTTTTAAAAATTTTAGCTCATCTTTAATGGGAATGAATTAGCATGATGACTTGGAAATTAAGACATCCATCAACAACTATTAGCGCATGTAGCTTTGAGACTTTGCTGACGTTTGCTGCATAGAAGTATGGTGTGTATATATGTATGTGAGCAAGTATTTCCAGGAATATCTATAGAATGAGGAATTCAATTTTCAAACAGTTTTCTTTCAGGAATGTAAGTTGTTAGGCTAGGTTTTCCACCATATTTCTTTAGAATTGATTCTGAAATAAAGAAAATATGGGGATGATAATATAGAAGTATTTTCTTTTCAAAGTAATTGAAACCTTTTATCTCGTGAGACATGTATGAACATATTTCGGGAATAATTATATTGCCATATCTATGGACCTTTTTCAACATTAATAAAAAGAAATTCAAAAGATGCAGTATTTCAAAATTAGTAGATTAAACAGAGAAGAAGATAAACGCAGCTCAAAATAAAAAAGCAATTTCAAAAATTTATGAAAATATCGCACATATTTAAATAAGTCTGATGTAGATGGTGAAACGTTGACTATTTTTTTACTTAGCAATTTTAGCGCAGTCGTTAAAAATTATTTACATAATTCTTACTGCCGATTTGGAGGCTTGTTTGGATTAGTAGCAGATAGAGATCGTGACTTTTATGGCTTTGTTATGTCCTTTACTCCTTCAAGCAAACGAACATGGAATAATGGACATAACGAGAGACAATTAGCTATATACGAGATTGATTGGAGAGACAGATTGGAGAGAAGGAAGCTGTAGGATCTTCGTATAACAGGTAGGCTGAAAAGTTTTTAGTCTAGTACTTAAAACATATTTTTTGCAAAATTCGACATTATTCATCAATATAGTCTCCTTCAAAAGTGATACAATCAGTCCAACGCTTTTCTAACATTTCTATACCTTTCTTGGAAAAAGATTTGTATTTGTCTTCAAAATAGGCCTCAGTCTCGGCGACAACTTCTTCAGTGGAGCCAAATCTCTTTCCCGCGAGCATTTTTTTGAGATCCAGCCGACTCTTGTGTCTTTGGTCGCTTCGGGCAGCTTTCACCGGCTGCTGTCCAATTAACTGACTGTTGGTTTGACTTCGGTGTATAGTGGTCGATCCATATTTCATCCATTGTCACATATTGCATGAAAAAATCCTTTTTATTGCGCTTAAACAAGTCCAAACCGCGCTCAGAATCATCAACACGTTGTTTTTGGCCCACTGTGAGCAAACGCGGTTCCCATTTTAAACCAAGCTTTCTCATGCCTAAATGTTTGTATAAAACATGACCAACACATTCTTTTTATATCTTTAGGGTGTCAGCTATCTCACGCAATTTCACTTTATGGTCATCCAAAACAATTTTGTGGATTTTTTTTTTGTTTTTCTGGAGTAACCACCTCATTTGGGCGTCCAGAGCGTTCAGCATCATTTGTATTTGTAGACCCCATTTAAATTCAGCATACCAGTAAATGATGAGTGATTTTCTAGGGGCGAAGTCTTCGTTACACTTATCAAGCCATTGCTTTGCTTGAACGGTATTTTTTCCCATCAAAAAATAGTGTTTAATCAATACACGAAATTCGATTTTTTCCATTGTTTTTGAAAATATCAAAAGTAGCATCACTAAAACCACTGTAACTTGTAAACTAATCGTCGAAATGTCATGAAATTTTGACACGTATCATTTCAAGGTTGATACTTCCTAAAAATCATATAGATTTTTTTTAAAAATGGCGACATCTATATGTTAGACCAACAATTTTTCAGCCTCCGAGATATATATATATATATATATATATATATATATATATATATATATATATATATATACGAGGCTGGTTTGAAAAGTCCGTGCAAAGTCCGAGAGATGGCACCACCGGCGCGTATCGAGGTCATGTTTAGTTAGTAGCATCTCTTGAAGGAACGCACACCAAGTTTCAGCCATATTGGTCTATTTCTTTGTGTTTGGCATTCGTGTGAATCAAGGAAGTCGAGTGATTTTCAAGAAATGGACGAAAAAGAATTTCGTGTGGTGATTAAACATTACTTTATGAAAGGCAAAACGCCTCAGGAGACTAAAGAGAAGCTTGATAAACATTATGGTGACTCTGCACCTTCGATTAGAACAGTTTATAAGTGGTTTCAAAATTTTCGGACTGGCCATATAGGCACAAGTGACGCTGAACGTTCTGGACGGCCTGTGGAGGTTACGACTCCAGAAATCATTGATCAAATCCATGATATGGTGATGGATGACAGAAGAGTTAAGGTGCGTGAGATTGCTAGTGCTGTGGGCATCTCGACTGAACGGGTACATAATATTTTGCATAAACATTTGGACATGAGAAAGCTATCCGCAAGATGGGTGCCGCGATTGCTCACGCTTGACCAAAAACGGAATCGTGTGAAGTGTTGCAAGGATGGTTTGCAGCTGTTCCAGAAGAATCCGGAGGACTTTAAGCGTCGTTTCGTCACTGTGGATGAAACATGGATACATTACTATACTCCTGAGACCAAACAACAATCTAAACAATGGGTTACCAAGGGGGAATCTGCACCAAAAAAGGCGAAGACCGTTCCTTCGGCCGGAAAGGTTATGGCGACTGTCTTTTGGGATTCGCAAGGGATAATCCTCATCGACTATCTGGAAAAGGGTAAAACTATTACAGGTGAATATTATTCATCGTTACTGGACCGTTTGAAACGCCCGCGATTGGCCCACAAGAAAGTCCTTTTCCATCACGACAACGCACCAGCACACACCTCAGCAGTTGTGGTAGCAAAATTAATGGAAATAGGATTCCAACTCATTTCACATCCACCCTATTCTCCAGACTTGGCTCCCTCGGACTACTATTTGTTCCCCAATTTGAAGAAATGGCTGGGGGGACAAAGATTTTATTCAAACGAGGAGGTGATTGGATATTTTTGCAGACTTGGACAAATCCTATTATTCGGAAGGGATCAACAAACTAGAACATCGTTGGACGAAGTGTATAAGCCTAAAAGGAGACTATGTCGAAAAATAAAAAAGGTTTACCCCAAACACATAAGTAGTTTTTATTTTTGCACGAACTTTTCAAACCAGCCTCGTATATATATATATATATATATATATATATATATATATATATATATATAAGGTCATTTTTTTTTTTCAATCTCCGGTGAGCCCGTGGAAAAACTCTAGATGATACACGAATCTGGTTTTTGCGAGGTTAGATTGACAGGCCCTTTGACTCTTCCTCTACCATTGCTTGTTGTCTTCTTATTAGTATCGCTCGAGCGGCCAGTCTATAAACATGATGGTTACGATTGACTCTCCCGAGAAGTGCGAAATGTGAAGTGTCATTCCTTTTTTGCTGGCTGAAGCAGTTGGTGCAGCTGAAATTCGTCGAAGAATGAGTGTTGTATACGGTACAGACTTTATAGGTGATGGTGTTGTACGCGAATGGTGCCGGAAATTCCGGCCATTCCATTGATGCACACGACGAGTGCGGCCAAGGGAGGAAGTCTGTCACATGTGAAAACATTGTGCAGCGTGTTGATCTAGTTGTCCAAGAATGGCGTCGTTTCACAGTTTCCAAACTATCCGATGACTTCCCTCAAATCTCACGGTCTACTACGTATAAAACTCACAGAAAACGTTGGGTACCTAAAGATACGTATCCGATGGATGTCGGAAATGCTCATTGACATTGACAATCACAAGACTCAGCATGCGGATAACGTCAATGTTTCTTGACGCTATAGTGAGGTAGACGCAGAAGATTATTAGAGGAGAGAAGACTTGGGTCAGATTCGATAATCCGGAAACAAAGGAACAGTCCAAGCAGTGGAAGCACACGTCATCTCCAAGAAGTTCACGCAAACCTTCTCAAACAGAAAGTTGATGGTTACAGTGTTCTGGGATCAAAAAGTAGAACCAAGAACAACAATCAACGTGGACAGATATTTCAAGACACTGTCGAAGTTGCGAAAAGCAATCCGAAACAAATGAAGAGAAATATTGCCATCGAGAGTTGTGTTGCTGCATGATAACGCGTGATCACACACTGCAGGGCCGACTAAGGCTAAGTATTGGGTCACCCACCGTACAGGAGTGATTACCACCAATTCTCCAAATTGGAGTCAAATCTGGAGGAAACAAATTCAAAGACGAACGAGGAGCGACAAGTAGTCATGACAAAATAGCTACAGTGACAGGCGGGAATATTCTACCTAAAAGGTATAAAAAAACTTGTTCTGATATGAAAAGTATCGTGACCAAAACGACAAATCATGTGTAAATAAAATTTTTGCCAAACTAATTAATGTTTATTATTACGACCCCACCGGAGGTTGAAATAAAATAACCCTCGTATATATATATATATATATATATATATATATATATATATATATATATATATATATATATATATCATATATATATATATATATATATATATATATATATATATATATATATATATATATATATATATATATATATATATATATATATATATATATATATACAGTCCCTGGCCAAATTATTAGACGCACTGCAAGATTTCATGTAAAATATTAATTACCGAGTGATATTGTATCGTTTTATTATTTTAAATTGATTTGTTTTTTATTTTTATATTATCCAATCAATTACCTATTTATTTGACATAAATAAAACAGCATTAATTTAGAAAAGCATAAGTTTATTAAGTTTTAAAGAAAAGTGAAATTAATGTTAGTAAAAGTCAATATTTAGTTGAGCCACATTTAGCAGCTATCAATGCTTTAATTCTGCGCGGCATGCTATCAATGCAAGATTGTACTGTCTCCTGCATTTGAGGATGATGATTCCACACATGAATAATCTTTTCTAGGAGCTGGGTTTTGTTGGTAATCACATCTTTAGCCACTTTCTCTTTTCATCAGCTCCCACACATTTTCAATGGGGTTCATATCAGGGCTATTACCCGGCCAATCCAACAGAGGGATATTTTTTTCTGCCAAAAAAGCTTTAACAGACCGAGCAGTGTGGCAGTGAGCTCCATCTTGCATGAAAGTGAACGGTTCCCCATTTGGAAACCATTCTCTGAGCTGCGGAATCAACCGATTTTGTAATACTTCTTTGTACTGATCTTGCCTCATTATTCCTTTGACGACGTACAGACGTCCAGGGCCCTTGCCGCTGATGACTGACCAAATCATCACTTTGGTGAGATGTTTAACCGTCGGGACGACACAATCAGGATGAAACTTTTCTTCATGACGACGACGCACATACTGAGCTTTATTCTGCAAAATTTCGAATGTGCTTTCGTCACTGAAGCAGACCTGTCAAAAATAGGAAAAATATATAAACTTCCATGTTTATTTGCTTTATTTAACTGAAAATGATAATAATGTATCAATTATTGATTAAATTGCTGTATCTTACCGATCTCCAGAAGTCCACATCTTTGTCTTGCCATTGTTTGGCCCACTTCAGGCGCTTTGCTTTCATTGCAGCTGTTAACTTGGGCTTCCTGGCGGGGCGACAGGCCTTAAAAATCTAATTCTTTCCATTTTTTTTCGAACAGTGCGCTCAGAAGCATTTACGCTAGCATCCTGGATTTGTGATTTTATTACCTTTGTGGTAGCAAATCTGTTTTCTACACAAATTTTCTTCAAACATCTCTCTGACCGTGGTGTGAAAATTGGTTTTCTACCGCATCTTTTCTTTCTTTTCGGGCTTAATTTCCTTCCCTGACTCAATTTTCTTTTTTATGCGTCGTACACTAGCTTCAGAAACCTCCAATCTTCGTGATATTTCTCGGTTTGTAAATGTTTTCGCAATCACAAGGGCCTTCACTTCAGCTTTTTTACGTGGTGAAAGATCGCCTTTTCTACCCATAATGAAAATAGTCCCAATTACTTTTTTAAAACACTGCATACAAAATAAACTAATAACTGAGTAGTATAAAACTGTTAAACAAACAATCACAGTCCATAAAGCCACAGAAACACGTCCGTACCTGACTCGATTCCGATCGCGACTGATACAGGTTTGTACTTGTTTACGTTCATGTATCACTTTGTCAACACAGTGTTGCCATATGTTAAAAATAAATACAAATATGTAGTCTACAACAATTCTTTTAAATAAAAATCAATAATATTGTAGTTTAAAATATACCATTATTGCATAAAAACTCTTAAGAAACATTAAAATTACTAAAAAAATACAGTGCGTCTAATAATTTGGCCAGGGACTGTATATATATATATATATATATATATATATATATATATATATATATATATATATATATATATATATATATATATATATATATATATATATATATATATATATATAATATATATATATATATATATATATATATATTCTATATATATATACAATACATTTTTCTGTTATGTTTAACTAATTAATTGGAACTATGAGAAAACATGTTCAAATTAATATTTGAAACTTAACCAATGAGGTTTAGTATTAAAAACAACTACGGAACATTTTATTTAGAAGTTACATCATTGTTATAAAAATGTAAGAAAAATTAATGTCAAAAAAATCTCCATAAACTCAAGAACTGTACAGAAAAAAGCATTATTAAGATTATAGTCAGCCGCATTTTAACAAACTATCTATTGCTCGCTAGACTGAAAACAAGGGAATAATTTTCGGCCATACTTTTTAATCTATTACTTGTTGCTAGTAATTTTGCAGTGGGTTTTCAAAGTAGTATTAACAATGAGCGAGAGAAATTGTGAAATTCCAATTCCAGTTAGAAAGATCATAATTGATTTGTGGAAAGATGGAAAAATCGTACAGAAATATAGGAAAAATTGTTAAAAAGTCGCATGCGGCTAAACCAGTATAAATTAATGGGTTGCTATAAAGTTCGACCACGCTCCGGTCGTCTCAAGAAACTGACACCACGTGTGGAGGCTAGTATTGTTAGACACATAATTATAGATCCCCAAACCAAAATTAAAAGAAGAAGTGCGGGAAATATTTTCGAAAAATGTTTGTTCACAAACAGTGAGAAATTATTTACACAGGGCAGGCTATAAGGGATGTGCAGCCAGGAAAAAGCCATTTATTTCGGAAGCTAATGGCAAAAAGCGGTTAGCTTTTGCTGGGGAATACGTTACTAAACCTCCTGAATCCGTAATCTTTAGTGATGAAACTAAAATTAACCTTTTTGGGTCTGATGACAGCGAACTAAAGTGTGGAGAAAGAAGAATACCGCATTCGATATTAAAAAACATTTGTTCCATGGTGAGACAAGGAGTTGGTAGTGTTCTGCTTTAGGATGCATGTCCGCTGGAGGAGTTGGAAATTTTCAGTTTATTAATGGTACCATGGATCAGCATGTTTTATCTGATCATTTTGAGAGACAATTTAAGAAAAAGTGTCCAGAAATGAGATACATTTTCCAACAGGACAATGATCCGAAACATACTGCAAACTTGATGCGAGAATGGATGATCCATAATATGCGACAGCAGCTTCATACACCTCCGCGATCACCCGATGTTAACCCATCGAGCATTTATGAAGGAACTTAAACTGCCGTTCGCAAACATAATGTTTTAAATAGAGAAGAATTAAAAAAACAGAATATTCAACGAATGGAGAACATGCCAGCAGAAGTTACTAGAAAGCTGGTTGCAAGCATGACTAAAAGATTACAGGAGATTATCAAGGTCAACGGCGGTCCCACTAAATGTTAATTTAAACGAAGTTGTTATTTTTCGTTAAACTCCGTCAAACTATTATTGGTAATTGTTAAGTGTATGGAGACTTTTTTTTTACCTTAATTTTGTTTACATTTTTATAACAAGGATGTAACTTCTAAATAAAATGTTCCTATATTCCTTCAATAATGAAAATTTTGTAATATATTAGTGCAGAGCAGCGGGTACATGCAACAACAAGGAAGTTGTTTGGCCTTGGGCTACATGCAGGCTTTACAATATTTGAGGTGCTACTGTTCCTGGTAATTCTTACACACCAATGAGGGCTTTATTTCAAAAATAATTAAGGTAATCTAAGCTTTTTATTGGTTAGTAGTGTGTTCTACTGGACAAAATGGTAAGCAGGTGATATACCAAGGAATTTCGGATGCCAGTATGTGTAGGTACGTTAGTTAGTTATCTTATTTATATAATATATTTGTATATTATTATTGTATGATATAATATAGAGGTATTTTATTAAATGAATAAATAGTTCTAGAATACAAAATTAAAACAAAAGATGTGAAATTAATTGATACAAATTAGTGTTCTAACCTATCCCCCTTTAACAGACAGATAGAAAGGCTATAAAAAGTCAGATATAATTACCTCGACACTTATAATACATCAGTTGTGAGTCTTGACATTGACTAAACGAGGCTTAGGTTTTAACAAAGAAGGAATTAGAACTTTCTGAATATAAAATACGTTGAGCCAGAATTCTGATATTGAATAAAAAGAAAAAAGGATAACATATTGAAACTTTAATCTGTAATGTAACGGTAACATTTCATATATGTTGGTTGGACACATGCTGAGTGATCTTTACTCATTTGTAGGACGCTTTATTTGTCTCTCTATTATGAAAAACTTTGAAAGGTGTTTGGATAAAAAACATTTGGCTGGTGTAATTAATAAGAGATTGGTATAAAAAAGGTTGTCGTGGAAATATTTTTTTTTAGAAAATTTAATCATAATAGACATAGCGGATACTAGGACATTCTAAAGCAGTATGAGTGTGTTCAATTACTAACGCAATGACCCGATTCTAAGATGTTTTTGAAATTGAAGACTTCTGATATATTACTTCAAATAGGTTTTTTGGTACTGAAAGTTTTCAAAATGAAAATGCTTATACCTATTTTGTTTTTAGATGATTTTGAGCAAATTTAAATAGTAAATGTCTGATTCCCAAAAAGGTTTTCTTGACATTGACAACTACAAAAAATTATATGCTGATATCTTCGTTCTGTGTGAGCTGATGTTAATAAAATTTGAATAGTAGCTATAAAATTAACGTAAAAGATTTTTTTTGGATACAGATAGTTGTCGAAATATAAATACTTATAAATCCGTTACTAATAGAGAGATGTTGATCTAGTCTGTACTGCAGAAGTAAAATTGTTTAAAAATGGTCTTGTGATATTAACAGACCGCTGACAGTCGTTAATTAAAATCTCCTTGAATTTATGAACAGATTTGGAATAAATTTAAACAGTATATATAGAATCAGACAAAAGATTTTTCGAATTAAAGAGCTCTCAAAATCAAAATAGTTAAATCTCCTTGGGTTATTGAGACATTTTGATCAAATATGAAAGGCAGATGTAAAATTGGTTAAAAATGGTCTTATATCATTAATAAAATGTATAGATTTTCTTCAATTAAGGTCATTTGTGTTCAAAATTAAACAGTAAACGTAAAATCTACTAAAAAGTTTTTTGACTTTTACAACTGTTAAAACTATAATGCTATATCTGTTTTACTTATTAACCAATTTTGAGCAAATTCGTATTCATGTAAAACTGCCCAAAAGGAATTTTATTTCATGTCAAAAACTCTCTTGACAAATTGACAAAACTATCAAAATAAAAATACTTATACCACGTTTATTTTTTAATTAAATTTAAACTGTGATATTTTTATTGACGGATTACGATCACATTTGAGATTTGTTAACAATTTTGAAACTGTCCTTCCAACATTAGCATTACCATTCAAATTTTTTGTATTTACTCGCTTAATTACAGCTCTTTACATCATATTATAATTTCGATAATTAAATTTTTTAACTATTAAATAAAATATTATATCGACATCTGTTAAAAGACCACAGCTTTAAAATTACATAAGATGATACTAGTTTAGTTCAGGTTATGTTACTTTAGAATCATAACCCTTGCCGATTTTCGTTTTAAATTTTACCTCGAAAGATAAATTTTGGTTACTATTGAAAATGGACAAAATCGATATTTCGGCAGTCTGTCTACTGTTTTCTCATTAGTCAATCCATCTTGAGATGCATTTCATCGTAACACGGCTTGTTAGTCGAGCGAAGATCATTTGACGAGAAAACAAATCTGTACTTATTTTCATATTAGCGTAACATCGTGGTAAGATACAATAAATTGTATCTAAAACTGAAAAGTATATCTGGCCTCAATCGCAGGCTATATACATTCACCGCAGGCAGCGCGATTCGACAATCCCATACATATGTGATTCAATGTAAACCTACTGAAAATGGATATTTTAGCAGTTTCTCATTTGTTATACAAAATAGATATCCCAATGAGACCAATTGTTAGTTTTATACAATCACCATTTGAATTTTTATCTGGATTTCTAAAGGCTATTCTAACAAATGTAATAAATAAAAACCCCCCATTTATCAGAGACTCGTGGCAATTTAAAGACAAAATTCAAAATATTACTATTTCAAATAATTACATACTGATTTCGTTGGATGTTGTCTCACTCTACGTAAATACACTAATCGATTTAATACTAAGTATTAACAAGAAAAAATGGAATAATGTTGAAAAAGTAACGGATATCCCTTTTAAAGAATTTTTGGTAGCTTCTGAGAAATGTCTCAAATCCACGTATTTATTACAACAAAATGTACAAACAAACTGAAGGTGGTGCCATGGGATCTGCAATCTCATGTGTTGCGGCCCAAATGGTACTCGAGGAACTAGAAAATACGATCATTCCAAAGCTAACATACAGCATTCCATTTTTCTTTAGATTTATTGGCGATTGTATCACTGCCATACCAGAAAATATGCCAAATGATATTTGGAATAACTTCAACACATTTCATCCAAATTACCATTAAATCAGAAAAAAAAAAATTTCTAGATATGACCTTACATCACACAAATAACAAAATCAAGACAGAATGGTACACCAAAGAGACCTGGTCAGGAAAATACCTTAATTACTACTCTCAACATCCAATGGTCCAGAAGAAACTAATCAGTAATAATAGGATTAGCTGACAGAGCCATAAAATTGACTTAGAATACAAATAAAAACCAATTCAAAAAGCAAAAAAAAAACTTTGTTTAAAAAAAAGTTACCCACTGAAATTAATAAATAAAATATTCAAATAATGAATTGAAAAACTAAAAAATACCCACAAACAAAATGACCAAAATGAAAAGGAAAATTATCTAGTTCTACCATAGAAAAAACGGTCTATCAGAAAAACCTTCAAACTGTGTTCCAAAAATATAATATAAAAACATGCCACAAAAGTAATTACTTATTACAACAAGATTTCACCATATTAAAAACCAAAACACACAAAAATAAAAAAACACATATATGAAATCCCATGTAACGACTGCTCGGGTGCATACAATGGTCAAATCTTTCAACACCTTTTTAATAGATTAAATGGCCATAAATTTGACAAAAAAAAGACAGCGTTGAGTAATCACGAATCTTTCGATTTCACTAATATAAAAATATTAAAAACTGAACCAAACCACCATAAACGTGAATTTCTAGAAACGATTTGTATTAAAAATAATAAAAATGCCATAATTGATAAAAAATATATCAAGGGTTTAAGCAAAATATACTCTAAGGTCATCTAACAATATTAATTCAGAAAAAAATTACATGATGCTACACTAGCATACTATGTAATAAAACAAAATAAAGCCATGGCTATGATACCATAAATACATTGATATTCCCAATAAATCAAAAAATAAAAGCCAACAAAGATAATGATAATAATAAAATAAATAAGGGAAGGGAAAAAAGGAAACATATCATATATAAAGAATTTTGTATTAACCTAATGCTAATACCAAATTCAATTGTAACTGCCTATGCAAAATATTCCGTGTAATATATCGTTTTAGTTTATTTTTAATTTATATGTGTATAGTAGTTTAAAATAAATCACAGGTAAGTCAAAATGATAAATATTATGAAGGATGAATAGAGTATAATTAATAAAAAAATTACTGAAGATTAAACTACTGATGAAGAATGGAAAGTATTGTCAAAACGTTTTGTCATAAATATACACTATGATATAAAACAAATTTTTTAAGTTCATGAACATTAAACCCAAGAAAATTATAAAAAGAATATAATTGTTACATGTTCAAGAAAAAAAAAGAAAAAAGTATATATATATATATATATATATATATATATATATATATATATATATATATATATATATGTATATATATATATATATATATATATATATATATATATATGTATATATATATATAGTTGAGTTTTGGATCGCGAAGTGCGTACATGTAAATCGAACGCCCAGCAATAGCCAACTCGTTCAACGAGCATTATTACGGTAGTGTTTCGTGCTATTTAATTATTTTGTCGAGTGCAAATGAGAGGGACTAGAAATAAAACAGAGTTTAGTGTTGTGAATTAAAACAATAAGTAAAAACTTTGGAGGTTTATGAGAATAATTCTGTAAAATTGTATGAAGCTAACGAAACGATAAGCGACGACCTTGATCATTTTACTGTTTACGGTGATAAGAAATATAAACAACAGTTTTTTTTTCCCGTGTTTGAAAATGGAATATACGGGGAACACACGTAAAGTTTTTATAACAGAAAGAACAATGGATAGCGATGATTATACCTCAGGAGACTCGAAAAGAGGAAGAGTCGAAGAAAAAAAGAGCCAATGGGATTATTCAAGAAGAGTAAGAAGCTGATAAGAACACCACAGAAAGACAAGCAATTTGTTAGAAATGATCAGAGAGCTAATGTCAGATATAAAGGATATAAAACAAGATCAGAAGACATACTAACAAGAGTTGAAGGAATTAAAAAAGGAGAACGAAGTATTGAAAGAGGAAAATAAGATAATTAGAGAAAACATGAGAAGTATGGATTGGAAGATGAGTAGACTGGAAAAAGACAACGTAATGAATAATATTGTAATATCGGGAATGAGATTTGAAGCGAATAGCCAACCAGATCTGAAAATAGGTGTAGAACATGTATGGACACAAAAGTACAGATTAAAGATGTGACAAAAACAGGAAGGGACTATATACAAGATAGAACTTGGAAACACGGGAGATAAAGAAGCTGTAATGAAAAATAAAAACAAACTGAGAAACCTAAGGGAGAGAGTTTGCATAAACAACGATTTAACAAAACATGAACGAGAAATTCAAAAGAAATTAAAACATATAGCAGAGAACGAGAGAAAGAATGGTGAAAAGGTGAAAATAGGATATCAAAAAATCGTAATTGAAGGAAGAGAATATAAATAGGACATTGAGGAAGAAAAACTGAAAGAACAAACAAAGAATACTACGACCATCAAGTCAAAAAACTGAGAAAAAGGAGAAAGATTGGTAGATTGACGACGAACCTGGCAAAGATAAAGGATACGGAAGAGAAGACTAGTAAAATGAATATAAACAAGAAGATAATCAAAGAAATAGATAGGAAGAAATAAATGGAAAATAAATATCGAGTTATTAGATTAAGAATACAGAATAATAGGGGTATAAACGGAAAAGAGGATGAACTGACAAAAGAACAACAAAAGCGCTCTGTAGGAATCACTGAAACGGAAAGAACAGGAACTGGATGCAAAAAATTAGAAGGAAACGCATACAAAAATCAACATAGAGACATACCGAAACAAGATACAGAACTCGCACAAACAGAAGAAACTAATACAGAAGAAACAAAAGAGGCAATCGGCAATTTAAAACAGGATGGAAGGATATAGAAGGAAATATGGAAAAGACAGATATAGAATAACTCAACGCTATGGGCCTTACACTCCTAACAAAATGGGTAGAAAGTCATAAGGATTAAGTAAGTAATAAGTGAGTATATATATATATATATATATATATATATATATATATATATATATATATTATATATATATATATATATATATATATATATATATATATATATATTTATATATATATATATATATATATATATATATATATATATATATATTTATATATATTATATATATATATATATATATATATATATATATATATATATATATATATATATATATGTATATATATATATATATATATATATATATATATATATATATATATATATATATATATATATAGATATATAATGTGTGTGTGCGGAAAATATTTATCAGATCTCCGTTAACATCCGAGCGGACGCCACAGCAATGAAATTATCTTAAATATAAAAATAAACTATTTTTTATGGTTAATATTTTTATACTTGTGCAAGTCACCAGGTAAACTAAGCTCTAAAAAAATCAATCTAACTTTAAGTATATCTGTTTCAGAGCTGTTAACCCAATAAAGTACCCATTAAAAAAGGTAAACATAAAACGCAGGCATCTTGTTATAGATAGAATCTACATAAGACAAATTTAAAGCAGTGACTGGCAAATAAAAAGCTAAAAAAGAGGCTCTCGAAATTCTTGGGACATCCGTTTGGATATGGGAAAAAGTGTTCGAAATACCATTTATTAGGTGACATTTTATTGAGGTGATGGTGCTTATTTTCTGGACCACCCGGGATTTATAATTTTTAGTTATCATTTATTATAACTTCAATGTGTAACCCCAGTGATTAAACTGGTATCCATGGCGCCTTTGAAACGGTTTTAGTTAAAATGAAACATCTGTTATATCCTTTGTCTAATGGCAATGATTTTTGAAATACGGCAATTTAAAAATTTGCTGATTATGAACTTTACTTCAAATATTTGCATATTTTCTAAATATTGCTGCATAAGATGTTAGAAACTTTCATCTTTTCTTAGCTTCTGTTGAATTTCTTTATTAATGTATATTTTAGTTAGTTAGTTTATTTTTATGGTTACTAATTTTGTAATGAAAGACTGATTTTGTCAAATTTCCACTTTATTTAGTTTCACTGAAACTCTATGACGCGTTTCGCTTAGTTTCGCTTAGATTTTCGCTTAGTTTCAGTGAAACTAAATAAAGTGGAAATTTGACAAAATCAGTCTTTCATTACATTCGTTATGAATCAAGTAACAGCCACAACAATTCAAAGTTACTAATTTTATTTATTGATAAAAGGAAGTTGAGTATTGTCTGTCATATAGAATTATAAAAAGAATATAATTGTTACACGTTCATAGAAAAAAAAAGGAAAGGCGTATATATATATATATATATATATATATATATATATATATATATATATATATACATATATATATATATATATATATATATATACATATATATATATATATATATATATATATATATATATATATATATATATATATATATATATATATATATTTATATATATATATATATATATATATATATAAATACATATATATATATATATATATATACATATATATATATATATATATATATATATATATATATATATATATATATATATATATATATATCTATATATATATATATATATATATATATATATATATATATATATATATATATATATATATATATATTATATATATATACATATATATATATATATATATATATATATATATATATATATATATATATATATATATATATATATATATATATATATATATATAATGCCAAAAATAAGTTCAATTTTACTAACCGAGGACCTGGTGATAATTATTAGCAAAAAGAAGCGATAATTTCGGATGAAAAACCATATAGTACTTTTGTGAACTCAATCGATATCTGTGAAATAGGCAAAAAATTTAAAAATATGTTGGTATCTTGTGATTTTCAATATTTTATCCAGTTTGAGCAAACATAAACCAATTTCAATTAAGTTAACTGATAATTGAATTAATCTTAAAAATATTTGTGATCAATATTGTTGTAATCACGAGCCTGTTCTGTTGTTTTATTTCATAATCCATATTTTACCTTTTTTCGCTCATACTTTTTAAAATATGGGGGATTAAACTCTGTAATAACTCTTAAATATTCTAATTCAAAAGGTTAATATTCCTTGGAAAATAAATAGCGCTTGTCTTCTGAGAGTTCTTAGACGCCATTTTTATAATAAGGATAATATTAGAAATATTGTGGTTCATTTATTTCCCAAGAAACTATATAGTTTTCTAAACTATTGGCGTTAAATACAGAGGTTGGTACACAAAAATCAATTGTTTAGAGTTCGACAAAGGATTCAAAGAATGGAAATATACAGGGTGATTTAATTAAATTAACGAAGCTGGTGCCCTACCTGATCTAACTGGTAGCGATTGTCGATATTTTTTTCTGTCAACTGAAATTTCATAATGTTATGTGTTATTGTTATTATTAATTTTATCCGTAACCAATGCATTTCCATGCAATGATAACCTGGTAAGTTCGAAACAAATCATATCGGACATGTTTTGTGGGTAAAGTTGTAGTAGAAACTTATATCCTGCTCTAGCCATAGCTCCAAGCTCTATATCTAGTCTTTTGAAAATATTTAATGCTTGGTTAAATTATTCATCTTTAGCTAAACTTCTCAGAGATTTAAATTCATCCTGATCTATTGCAGTCCAAATATTCACTAATTGCATGCAAAAACAATATATTTTCTATAAGTTACTGGACAAATATGTTATATTTTTTTTTTGGTAATTTGTGTTTTCCGGGCTTTCAGAAGTAAATATTATTAGGCTTTGTTATCTGAAAAAAATGAATATTTATAATTTTCAAAATGTCTCGTGTATATTTGAATTTACTGTTAGCGACTAAAATGACATAAAATATTTCAGATAAATATTTATGTGTATTTAAAACCAACGAGGGTATGTATACAGGATATTTGCTAGAGGGGTTTGATTTAAATCCATAAACCAAGTTATCGGGATAATTCTGTGTGTGTCTACTCACTGCAGAGATTGTCGGATTCTGATCAAGCACACTTAGGGTTAGTTTTCAGATACTACATCTAGTTTGGAAAGTCAATATGCAATAGTTCCTTTTGCAATATCTCTTGAAAAATTCTGAATATAGAAAATAATCATAATTGGTAAAATATATATAATATTCGTAGGGCTTAGGAAAACAGTGCCTAGAACCTACGACACCCAAAATGTGTTATTTGTATGAATTATATCTTTGAATTATTATTGAAAAGTTCTAGCATTACGTCAATTTAATGAACACTTGGTATTATTAAAAGTGCGTTTCTCGTTTGTAAACTGTAACTTAAACATCTGTTTGATGGCACAATCTTATAACGACATGCCAAAGATGGTGGAAAACTTAGAACGTGAAGCAAAAATATTCAATAAATGTGGCCAAAACTAAGTTCATTAGAATTAATACCCACATAAATATACCATTCACTATCTCTGGATCTGACGCAGAGGACTTGGAGGAATTCATATACCTAGGCAGTATCATCAACAAAGAAGGAGGTGCTACAGCAGACATACATAATCGAGCAAGCCTTTGGCCAACTAAGAACTACATATATGGGCATTAAGACAAAGCAACACAGACACCAAGCTGAGGATATTTAAGAGTAAAGTTAAGTTGGTGCTATTATATGGTTGTGTAACTTGAAAAGTGACAAAAACTTTAACAGGCAAAAAAAGGTTTAATATCTATTGTACGCTTATTGTTAGAATGTGCACTAAATTGATATATTATGGAAGCTTTAAGTAGATTGGTTTCTGTTAAGTTTTAAGAACTGTAAAAGTTTTAATACGTTAATATTTTGTAGGTATATCATAATAAAATAAATGTGGATTATATAATATGTGGAAATGTAAGATATGTAAAGTAAAAGAAATCATTAATTGAAATAAATTGTGATATTGTAAATAGACCTAAAAATAATATTAAGTGATGTTTGCTAGGTTTTTATTGTACATAAAAATAGATATTATTTCTTAGCAATATTGATTGTGAAAAAAAAATTGTTATATCTACACTAAAATTCTTTTTATATATTGTGCTAAACTATTTTAAGCAATTTTATTAAAATTTATGGTAGCAATAGAAAAATATTTAATCCATCTCCGCTTGTCGTAAAAATCATGAATGTTTTTTACCACATACTTTCGATATTTTCCAGTAATAAAGGTTTACGTCGAATTCTCCGCATATTCTGGCCGAACATCATTCGTAATGAAGACCTCTGGCATCTTAGGAAATACACCGGATATATTACTACGGGGATGGGGATGGATAGGTTACATGTTGGTAAAATCAAATGACGATATAACAAAAAGCTCCCTGGACTGAAATCCACAAGAACAACGAAGATGTGACGACCAAGACAAACCTGGGGAAGATGTATCATCGAAGAACTGAGTAGAACTAACACTACATAGACAGAGGCAAAGACATTAGTAGCCAATCCACCTTGAAGACAGCCTTGAAGCAAACCTTGAAGAGTTTTCACAGAAGCTCTGTCCTTCACTTAGAAGTTTAAGGATTTAGTATATATATATATATATATATATATATATATATATATATATATATATATATATATATATATCTGTCAATTAAAATAACACTATCAGTAATAGAATCTCAATACGTCTACAAAATGCCCAAATCAAGCAGCTGCTTCTAAGAAAATTATGTGTTTTTTATAATAATTTTTTCTCATTTTTCAATGAAAATGGGACGCTTTTTATTTAAACTATATAAATAAAGGGAAAAAATTGGTTGGTTCATAATACATTATGCATTACCTTATGTGGCGAGAATCAATTTTTAATACGGGTATTAGCGTTCAAGTTCTTTAAATCCTAACGATCTAAATAGTTAGGCAAGATGGCATTCAGGTCTATTGCTGGGCAACCTTGCCACAAATACCGACAAAAAAGGAGAAAAATAATTCAAAAGAATTAAAAAATGGACCCGGACCCAAACCGTACAAAAGAAATATCTAACGAGTCATTTGAATAATCCTCAAAATAAATTCTTTGTTAAAAAATACCTTAATAAAGATACAATTACTACACTTTATCATTTCAAAATCGGCGGCGATAGTCATTAATTTCCGAGCTAAGCTTTCAGAGCGAGGACTGTGTGTAAATAACGGATAGATAAGATCTATGCGCCGAATGTGGCTCATATATATATAGTGTGGAATTTCCACCAATGGTTTCGTGCGAGTTTTTATGGGTTATTTTTTCTTGTAACCGTATGAACATGCAAAATATCAACAACAATTTATGTTTATTTGTTTTTTGGATTTCTATGTTGAACCTCGACCAGAGTTTTATAACGTGACAAGGTTAATCGAGTAACTATATTAACAAAAAAAGTCCTAAATCGGCTTAGAATTGCATAGAGTTGACATAAATCTAGATTATGGTAACAACTTTGAGCTGCTTAAACTTAGTAGCAGAGGTATAATTTAAATCTGGTTTAAGACGTGATGGAACTGGGGTTCTTTCATCTAATGCCGCATGTAACATGACACTGTTTCACCTATTTACACAAAAAGCACTCCAAAACAATAAAAACGAATGTTTTAGTGCTTAGTTAACTTGTAATTGGTACAAATTATTGGCATAAATGGAACACTTTGCGATTATGATTCCCGAATAAAAAGGATTGAAAATAACAAGAGAGAAAAAGAAGTAGGCCGTGAATAAGCTACTATCAAACCGACCATATTGCTGTTCTATGGTTTCGTGTATGTCCATTTTTGGATCGAGGTTTTTTGGACCCTAAAGGTGGGTCCAGTCTCAGCGGCGTCTGCTCTTTGTGGCGTTCGACTTTTTTAGTGTCAACAAATCTTATGGTACTTGATTCAAGTGGTTAAAGAACAGTGTCCTTTTTGGATGTAGCATCTTGGGCCTTACCTTGGCATTCCAGGGCACGGAAAGCAATGTTAAATGCTTTTATTCGACCCGCCCAATAGAATGAACAAATACGCAGACGGTTAGTCGACAGGTCGCCCTCTTGGTCTATAAGATAAAGGTATAAAACCACAACGTATACGGCATCACGTGTGGTGGTACTTGCAATGGGTTTACGTAAGATAAACCTTTAGAGGATGTTTGCTAGACTTAAAGAATAAAAACTGAGTATCCACAACACATAAATCACTTATCGACAGGTCATAAAATACGTAATAAAATAATTCGTCAGCAGCCAACAGAACAACGTCAAGACCATAAATTGTAGTCTGGAGAGGAAGAGCTAGCTCCGACCAATCACAGTCATTATAATTCATTAAGAGCTTGCACAGTTTAGAATTTCTCAGTTTACCATTAACCACAAAGAAGTAAACATCGATAATGCCAAATGAGATTTGGCGAAATTTCTGCTACTACCAAATCAACATTGATCAACGGATGTACTCCGGTGTCTACAAGGAAACACATTTCTCCATCCGTGAATCATTACGCACTATCAAATACAATATATCTATCTATATATGTATACATATATATATATATATATATATATATATATATATATATATATATTATATATATATATATATATATATTTATATATGTATATATATATATATATATATATATATATATATATATATATATATATATATATATATATATATATATATATATATATATATATATATATATATATATACATATATATATTTATATTTATATATGTATATATATATATATATATATATATATATATATATATATATATATATATATATATATATTCCAGAAATGATAGCCTTTGTTGAATCTACAATCAATAACTTACCATGTAACTAGAAGGATGAGATAAGAGCCAATTTTTGTAACATATTAAAAAATTTTAAAAATAAAATCACCTCAACAAAAAAAAAACAATACACGCAACAACATTATGCAACGTACGAATTAAAAAAAAACAAACCACTTTCTAAAACAAAATCCCAACTTAAAAATCTTAAGGCCGGATAAATCAAATAAAACTGTTATTATGGGAAATCATGAGTAGAAAGAAAAAATGCTTTAAAAGAGATATTAAAAAAATAAGTAATGAGCTAACCAACATTTTTCAAAAACAAAATAACGACCTAATAAAATAAAAACCGGTCAAGTGCAAGTTGAACTTGCACAATTAGTGTTCCGTACATTGATTGTTTTTTAAAATAAAAATTTTTGTTAGGGTGGTATAAAATGATCAGTGACTTCACAAAACACACCCCAAATGAGTTTTCAACAAAGTTTGTTTCCAATCTTTACTGAAAACTGATGACCTTGAAATTATGTTTTTTTTTTATATACCAAATAAATTATTAAAGGTAATGTACTCGTGATAATTTTCGTTCAATCTATACCCCGTGGAGAATATTCCAGAATTCTTTCAAAATTTTTTGATCAGTACTTTTCGAGATAAGGTAGGGGACAGTGATTTTTCGCTATTTTTTAAAAGTAATACGAAGAAAAGTGTGCGCAAGTATTACATTATATATATATTTTTTACTTGTGTTTTCACAAGCTTTCATTTGACACCACACTCGATGACCTAGTAAAAAAATTTTTTTTTTCACTTCCGATTTCACCCCTCAAAACGAACCCCTTAAGTCAAACTTTATGTTACGGTGGTATAAAATGATCAGTGACTTCACAAAACACACCCCAAATGAGTTTTCAAACAAAGTTTGTTTCCAATCTTTACTGAAATCTGATGACCTTGAAATTTTTGTTTTTTTTATATACCATATAAATTATTAAAGGTAATGCACTCGTGATAATTTTCGTTCAATCTACACCCCGTGGAGAATATTCCAGAATTTTTTCGAAATTTTTTGATAAGTACTTTCGAGATAAGGCCCGGGACAGCGATTTTTCGCGAATTTTTAAAAATAATACAAAGAAAAGTGCGCGCAAGTATAATATTATATATATATTTTTTACTCGTGTTTTCACAAGCTTTGATTTGACCCCACACTCGATGACCTAGTAAAAATTTTTTTTTTTCACTTCCGACTTCACCCCCCAAAACTAACCCCTTAAGTCAAAATTTAATTCTCAAAACTACATGGCTCTGATGAGGCCAACAATTCCTATATTATTACCAAATTTCACCTCTCTATGTCAAATAGTTTCGGAGAAAATCGGGTGTGACAGACAGACAGACAGACAGACAGACACCGAAGTGATCTTATAAGTGTTCCGTACGGAACACTAAAAATGGGCAATGAAAAACTACATATCTTCAACTACAGAAAAAAATCTAAAAATCAACAACGCACAACCCCCAAAAATGTACGGGCTACCAAAGTCACATAAAAATGGTGTACCATTACGGCCCATTGTCTCATGTGTGCAATCTCCCTTAAATAAACTATCAAAATTTTTGAAAAAATCCTTCAAAATGTTGTAAACAAAACTGAGACATACATCAAAGGCTCGCGGGACTTTAAACAAAAAATTACAAATACCACCTTATCAGATAATTACATTCTAGTATCACTAGACGTCATTTCATTATACACAAATATCCCAATACAATTGGCCTTAGATATAATAGAATCAAAATGGAATGACATAAAGAAACACACTGATATCTCTCTAAATGAATTTTTAACAGCAATTGAAATTACTCTAAAATTTTCTATAAAGAAATTGAGGGTTGTGCAATGTGCTCCTCGATTTCCAGCGTCGTTGCTCAAATGGTACTAGAAAGCTTGGAAGTTACTATCATACCTAGGTTAGATTATGGGGTTCCCTTCTTTTTTAGATATGTTGATTACTGCATTACAGCAATCCCGAAAGATAAAGGGGAGAATATTCTATCTAAATTTAATACAATTCGCCATAGAACATGAAAATAACCAAACTACAAATTTTCTAGATTTAACCTTACACCACAAAAATAATGAGATAATGATCGAATGGTATACTCGTACAAAGCAAACTTGGTCGGGAAGATATCTAAATTTTCACTCGCAACACTCAAGGTCCCAAAAAAAAACCGTAATTTAAAGCCTAAGAGATAGAGCTATACTATTGAGCGACAAGCACTACCAAAACAGGGGTATTCAAAAAGCAAAAGACGTTTTGTTGAAGAATAGTTACCCTTTAAAACTAATTAACTCTCTACTCTATTCATGCAAAAATAAAACTACATATAGCACTCAACAACAAAAGGTTACTAAAAATCCCAATAAATTTTTACCTATGCCATATATACGGGGATTTTCAGAAAATACCCAATCATATTTTAAACGACATGACATCAATGTTTGTCACAAAGCTTATTATCTATTGAAAAACAGTTTTAGCAGCCTGAAAAGCAAAACAGCTAAAAATCAAAAGCACATGTAGTTAATGAGATATCATGTAAAAACAGCAACGAAATTTATATGGGGCAAACTTCACAACTTCTTCAACATCGTGTAAATAGCCACCGCTATGATAAAAAAAAAAAAACAGCACTAACATAACATAATTTTTATTTTATTTTATATTAACAGTATATTTAAACAGTAGTGATATTAATGTTTCATATGACGCTTAATATGTTAGTATCCGTATTATAATAGAGTTTTCGATACTTTTTTGATGAATAAAGAAAAGCCTTTTTAGGTAAGTCCATAATTTTATTAATTTCTGTAGTAAGTTCCATGTGCTCATGTATAAAGTCCGTCCATACATATAATGAAGTGACTAACTGATTCCTATTAGTGCAAGCTGTAAAATTCAAATATGATTGAACAGGTCCGTACTTTGTTTAGAATTTAATTATTTTGGTTTTTGGAAACACATTAAACAATGTTTATACTATGTTTTATTTTTGTTTATTACAAATCATCTTATTATTACCAATTATTTTTATTATAAATAGAAATTATTACTTTACTCATTAAAATTAATTACATTATTCACTTAAAATAATATCACTATCGCTATCATTATCATTGGTGCTAATTATTAGTTTTTCTATATTATCTACAATATGGATATATGATTTTTCAATTTTTTCAACATGTTCGCCCGACTCTGTAGAGGTATATTAAAAACTTCGGTTTGAGTACACTGGAATTAATAGTGGGGCAAATATTATTACGACAAATGGCAGATTTCAATTGATTCCAAATATGCTCTATAGGATTAAATATACAATGGTATGGTGGAATCCTTAAAACTTATGCCCTATATCCTTTGCATAATTTTCACAGACATATTCCTTTTTTATGTTTAATCTCTTCAAAACTTCTATCAGTGACTGTTTGGTATAATCTTCGTGGAAGTAAATGTCATTATCATACATCCAGCATTCAAAATTGTCATCCTTTTACCTCTATTTGATGGTGCTTTTGTTTTACAGTTATCACTTGAGTCAACCCAACCCCTTTCCGGAGTATCGTATGTGTTGAACCATGTTTCATCTAAGTAAATAATTGGCTTTTGCTCGTCTTATTTTTTCTAAATATTTTAATAAGTTTTTTAAATTTGAAACCCATGTGTTGAATAGACTTCCACAATATTGTCCTAATACATTTAATCACGGTTTCATCTCTTTCAAGCCTTTTCATTAAATTATCCAATGTGGGCACACTTTGTTCCTCATATATCGTAAATTTTACGCCGTATTATATCTTGATCACTTCTATCTATCCTTGAGAAAATGCCAGCATCAAGTTTAGTCACTGCACTATACGTATGGACGGACTTTACATATATTATTTCAATTATAAATACAACTGACGAAGATCAAGATAATTTGGTTGAAACGTATTGTAATAAATGTAACCTCAAAAAGTACTTTTCTCATTCATGAACCTTAAAAAATTCTCAACAAAACTCAAAAACTATGAATATATATATAAGGTTCAAGAAATTGGGAAAAAAAGTATATATATATATATATATATATATATATATATATATATATATATATATATATATGCATGTGTGAGTGTGTGTGTGTTCGTTTATATCGTATTATAACTCGAAAACGAATAAATCTATTTGTATACATCTTTTTTACGTGCGAGAGTACATCACTTCAATAAATTTTTCACCATATTTAATTAAAATTGATTCAGTAACACCGAAAATACCTGAAAAATAATGCATGTGATTTTACACTTACGATATATACAAAAATAGTTAAAATCGATGGAAAAATATTTCAGTAATTTTAATTTTGTTTTCCCTTTTGTTCCTAGATATTACATCTCAGGCACAACGGCTACATATAGCGGGTAGATGCGGGTAAAGCTGCAGACTGTTACTATATGTAAATGTAAGAGTAGTAAATATGTTGCTCTTTTTTCGTGGGCCAAGCTGCGACTAGAGACTGTCACGCCATAAGTCTTTTTTAGTAAACCAACTTATGAAGGCTTGGACAACAAATGGTTGGAAATGAAAAACGTATTTACTTCGTTAAACAAGCCAGTATATTAAAATTTTTCTTTCGTATTCGTTACTACATTTTTCAACGCAATGATCAGAACTAAAAAAATATATATATTACGAAAATAAAATATAAATTGTTGAGTTACCTGAAATGTCACAGTATAATTAGCACGATATCGTAGATCTACATTTGTAATTACTTGTTTATTTATTGATAAATCTTCATAATGTAAATGGTAAGTACCAAAATTAATTCATTACATAACATAACATTTACGTTGTATGATCGACACCAAAATAAATATTTTATGTTCCTAAGTTCCATTATGCAATCGATTACATCTTCAGGTGTCTGAACTAAAAATCAAGAACAATGTCAAGAATATACAGAACATTCAAACAACTTGTCTTTATATGCAAGGATAATTACTCAATACAAACTGAAAATTGCGGAACAAGTAGTGGGTGAATATGCAAAGCCATTGACCCCAAAAAGAATAAGTTGCACAACATTTTTAATAGAAACCACCATTGTATATTTTAGAATTGATCGTAAAAAGATAAGTTGAGTTAAAAAGACAATAATGACGTGGATTTTCATTTTTCAGAATAATTATTATCACAATACTCGTATTACAGTTGAGAATATTGTTTTAAATTTAGTATTCTTTAGGCTTTAGGTTTCTACTATGTAAGCTTACATAGTAGTTTATTTAATTTTCTTACCTTAAGAATTTTTATGATAATAAATGTATAAAAATGGGTCTGAAACTTTTACGGTTTCCTTAAAACTTGCAGAACGTTCAGGGTCTTTCTCTTTAGATCGAAAAAGAAAGACTCCGACTTGAAGATTGAATGGAGAACAGAATGAAATAATTAGCCACCTTTAAACTTTCATTAAATAGGTGACCCCTTTGTTCGAGTTCCCGGTTTCTAAGTTCCATGAAGAGAGTGGTCGCCTCTAAATCGAATCCGAATCGGCCAGAATAGGTGCGTTTATCTTATGCATCGATGGAGTTTTAAAAATTCTCCGCAGTGTATATGTGGTGCAGCTCACCAAACAACGCATCATATTGTAAGTGGATGTGGCGAACTTGCTTTTGAAGGAGACTTTACTCAGCTGCGTGAGGTGACACCCACCGCCCTTGTCTGGCTACGACAATTAAGAGTGGATCTTTGGTGCTAGGTTTTGGTGTTAGTTAATGTTAGGACTTTTGTATTATTTTACTTATATTGGGTTTTATTTATATTTATACATGCATTGCTTAGTTATATTGTTCGTATTTCTGGATGCATTTTTGTATTGTTTGTTCGTTTACATTTTGTGTGTTTGTATTATTCTATTTTCCCTCTGCTGCGACATACGATAATAATAATAGCGTCTTTCTTATAACTTTTGTAGTTACAAAATTTTATGATACAGATTTCGGAAACTATTTCAATAATATTTAATACTAGGGAAATATAAGAATCATCTAAAATTACATAATTATGACAATCTATTATGATCTGAGAACACAATAAGAAATTAGTGAAGTGATTTACCAATTACTAATCATAAAGACGCAAAATTAAAAGAAATACTGAACATGACTATCTCACATTTGAGAAAAACTTAATAAAAACAATATTTTAAATGATAAGTACTATATGGTAAAATATTAATAAAATAAAAAATTGGTAAGATGAGTTATCCAGTACTACCCTTGCAAACACACAGTTATAAAGTAAACACCGAATTTGACTTTTTCAGATCGACCGTGACTTTAGAAAATAATTTAATTCTACCATTGCAATACGGTATTTTACATAATAGGTAGTTTGTGGTGAGATAATAATAAAAAAAATTAAGGTATTTCTTACGAGAAGACAGAGAGAGCATTATGTTAGAGAAAGACGCGAAATAATTTGGTTTTCAAAGCATCATGAGTGTGGCAACGTAGCTTCTCGCTTACTTCCCGCCGTATGCAATCACGTGTTATTGCATTGCCTATATTAGTCAGAGAGCTCAGTACCAAAATGCCTCATCGAAGAGTGACAGATAATAGTACCAATTTGTTAATTATGCTCCCCTTAGTCTCTCCAGGTAGTTTAAAGCCTCATCTCTGGTTCCTGTTCCTGGAAATAGGCTTTAAAGCTGCAAGAAAAAGTTGGTGGACGAACCCAACGCTGAGTGGCAGATATTTTGGGTATACCTTCATTTCTATGAAATATGACTGAAAAATGAATATCTGTCATGGATATTGGGTCAATCCAAAGTTATAATGGTCCAAAGTTGCAGAAAAAAGGACCCACCTGAACCCATAGAGGAGCGAATGTAATTTGTTTTAATATGTTCGTTGAGGTTTGTAGATACTAAAAATAACATTAAAATGCGCACGCCTGTCTTACAACGCGCGCGCCCGTCCTCTAATTTGTTTTTCTCTCAAATAGTATACACTTGCGCCAGTGTGTCCTAGATGGTAGATGCCCAGATCCCACCAACATCACCCGGTGTGATACCATCGCATCGGCTTAGGCTGCGTGAAGTTGCTTAACGTTTCGTGGCTGTGCCGATGTCCCGGACTGTGGGACCAAATAGCATGATGAGGCACCTGGATACAAAAAATTCCGGAGGTAAAATAGCCCCCCGTTCGGATCTCCGGGTGGGGGCTGGTTCAGGGGCGTCGACATGCAGAGATCAGAATTTCAAAATGGATTTTTGCAACATACAACACCTGCTATCAAATATACCTCATGTACTCGCTCTCTGTGAAACTAAGTTCAGTTCATCGACCAGCACAGTACACTATCTTTATCCTGGGTACGACTTCTATTCCCGATTTAGGCGTAACTTTGGAATCTGTCTTTATGTCAGAAGCGACCTCTCTTGCCAACGAGAAGAGGCTCTGGAGCCCCCAAACTTTGATGTTATGTGGTTAAAAATAACGACTCAACCAACCACAAGGTTCATCTGTATCCTCTATCGACCACCAAGTGATACTAACTTTAGAACACTTTTCGCTTCCCGTGCAGATACCATCGATCATTTAAAAATTAACTATCCAAATGCCGAAATTGCCATCCTGGGCGACTTTAATGTCCACAACATCAACTGGCTTAAATATTCAAATACTACCGTCGAACAAGGTCGTGAAGCTGAATCATTTTCAATCAGTTGTGGCTTAACTCAGCTTATTGACGAACCAACACGGATCCCTGATCGAGACGGAGAGTTTGCCAGTCTTCTTGATCTCTTTTTAACCACCAATCCGGAGATTTACACAGTCAGCGTAAATCCGCCGTTAGGTTCTTCCAACCATAAACTACTTTCGACATCGAGTATTCTACCAATCAATGACAGAGAGGCGCCTAAACCGCGCAAGATTTGGCACTACAAGTCTGCTAAATGGGAAGATCTCATGGAATATTTTCGAACTTTCCCTTGGTTAGACGTTTGTTTTCGATCCGACGACCCATCTGACTGCGCCAGGGAGGTTTCCGATGTTATTTTGGCCGGTATGAAGGCTTACATCCCTTTTTCGAAGAAATGCCCTTCCAACGGCAAGCCTTGGTTTGACCGAAAATGCAAAGAAGCTGTTGCTTCTAAACATCTTGTATACTGACAATGGCGCGAAAATCCTAACACCATAAATCGTAACACATTTGTTCGTGCCAGGAACAGATGCAAAGAAATTATCGACGAAACCAAGGAGGTACACAATCAACGGATTAGAAACAAATTTCTCGCCTGTCCCGGCAATTCAAGGTCCTTTTGGTCGGTCGCTAAGGCAGTTAGTCAAAATTTCACCAAATCCGCCATACCACCACTCACACGGCCAGATAATTCTATTGCAACGACACCTGTTGAGAAAGCGAACTTGTTGGCTGAACTCTTTGCTTCACATTCTAATGTCGATTTCCAAGGAAAAACACCACCTACTCTTCCAGTCATCATTATCTTATATATATCTTCACGATGTCAGCTATCTCTCTCACTTTCAATTTGTTGTCATTTATGGTAGGAGAATATGGTAGATATTTTTGTATTTTTGGGACGGGACGTCAGAAACGTGATGTACCATCAGTGCTTGCACGACCGCATTTAAATTCATTAAAATATCGACATATAAGAGGCTTTTGACGGAACAGACCATAATACTCCTCAAGCCATTCTTGGGTTCTGGCTGTATTTTTCCCATTAAAAAGCAATGTTTAATCAACACACGAAACTCTTTTGGTTCTATGGTTTTACAAAAATCAGAAGTAGCCTCACTCAAATACCTGACACTAACTAAAAATCATGTGATCGCTTTATTTGTGCTGCCATCAGTAAAAGAGTTAAGAAGGTAGTTCATTTTTTAACCAAAAATTTGTACATAATGCCCACGTTTTAAGATACGTCATACAAGAGGTTAAAATAAAACATATTTTGGTCTTATACAACCACACGCTGAGCCGTCAAGAGGATTTCTCTAGACTTGTCCTTGCCAGGGACCCAGTCAGGATGCCCGATGTTGTCTTCAGACAGCGTATCATAAAGCGTATTCTGATGTAGCTAGACACCAAAATGGCTTCTGGCGCTGACGGAATACCTGCCATAGTTCTTAAAATCTGTGCGAGGGAACTAACACCAGTTTTCTGTAGCCTTTTCAACCTATCCTACAGAAAGGGAATATTTCCTTCCTGCTGGAAATGTGCTACAGTTCAGCCGATACCTAAAAAAGGCAAGAAGACCTTGCCAAATAACTACCGACCAATCGCACTGCTTTCAATAATATCGAAAGTCATGGAAAAAGCTATCAATCAGCATCTTCTAAAATATCTTGAAGGATTCAACATTATTAGCGATCACCAGTATGGCTTTCGTAAAAATAGATCAACAGGAGATCTTCTGACTTATGTAACACATGTTTGGAACAATGCAATTGAACACTTTGGAGAATCTCGAGCGGTTGCTCTTGACATATCCAAGGCATTCGACCGTGTTTGGCACGATGGGCTGTTGGCTAAGCTACGCTTATGGTATGTCGGAAAAGTTCTGTTTGTGGCTCTCATGTTTCCTCAGAGAGCGTTCTTTACTAGTGGCAGTCGACGGATTTCTTTCTAACACCTTCACTATCAATCCCGGTGTATCCCAAGGCTCCATACTGTCTCCTACTCTCTTTCTCATTTACATTAACGACCTGCTGGAAAAGACCGAGAATCCAATCTACAGCTTTGCAGATGACAGTACACTTATCTCTTCATTCACTTTGAACGCTCGGACATCGGCTACTCAGACGAATATCCGCAGACAGCAAGAAGTCATTCAACTTAACAAAGACCTGGAAGAAATTCTATCTTGGGGTGACACTAACCAAGTGGAATTTAACGCTACAAAAACCCAGGCGGCAGTTTTTTCTAAAAAAGTTAACGGTGCTGAACCCGACATAGTTATGTCGGGGCACTCCATTCCTCTAACATCGTCACTCAATTTGTTGGGCGTTAATTTGGGAGCAAATATGTCCTGGCATGAACATGTTGCAGGCATAGCAAGCAGAGCTTTTCAAAAGTTGGGAATATTATTTCGAACCAGAAAGCTTTACACTCCACAACAACTGCTAATTCTTTACAAAGCTCAAATTCGACCAACTATGGAATACTGCTCCCATGTTTGGAGCTCCGCTCCCAAACATACACTGCATTTGTTGGATTCTATTTAGAGAAGAGCTGTTCGTCTGATTGGAGACCCGGAACTGACCGTCGGCCTTGATTCGCTGGAACATCGAAGAACGGTTGGCGACTTGAGCCTATTCTACAAGTACTTTCATGGAAAGTGTTCGAAGGATGTGGCCCGCTTAATTTCTCTCAGAGCGGTGCATGTTAGAAATACACGTCACGCTAATTCTTCACATCCGTATGAGGTTCAGCTTGTTACTCCTCGTACAACGCTTTTCAAGCAGTCTTTTATATGGAGAACATCATCCCTTTGGAATAATTTGCCCAGGACTATGTTTCCCACCGAGTACAATCTACAGCGATTCAAGAACAACGTGAATCGCTTTCTCCGCACACGTGTCGCTCCTGTAGCGCTTTAGGGACTTCCCTGTAGCACGTGTGCCAGACCCATAAAAAAAAAGACGCTCAAATCACCATTGAAACAGTTTCGCTTTATATATTTTTTTTATATTTAATCTTTAAATTCTGTTTATACTCGTATTTATCATGTAAAATTTATATTCTAAAGCTCCAATACCCCTTTTAATATGTAATTACGAAAATTTAAAAAACAATTTTTGGTAGCTATATTGGATAGCACATATGAAATTTTTAATTTTTAACATGACAGACAATAAGAGTGTTCCAAAAAAACTTTAAGAATTAAAATTTTAAACATTTAAAAGGTACAATAATTTTGCCGCATTCGGGTAATGCCAATACAACAATGACCGAACACTCCATCAGCCACCTGGGGTTTCACTGTGTTCTTTTTAAACTTTGAGCATTGCGGCTCCACTCTAGTGTACATTATGTGTTTTTAGGTCGCAGAATCTGATTGACAATTAGTTTTTAAAAAAATGACGTATTAATTGTTATTAACAATTTTTTAAACAATTATCTAAAAAAAGTAATTTGACATAATTTATTTTTATAATAACGAAATATAAGTTTAATAAGCGCTCCACCCAAATCTTTTTAGGCATATTTTGACCACTAAATCTATTTTTGCAAAAACTGAACCTTTTTATTGTTATAAATAATTTATTATAAACAATTATGCTAATAAACAGAATTTTACAGAATTAATCTCCATAACAGCAAAATCTAAGCTTTTTACGAGCTTTATCTAAGTTTTTTAGATGAATTTTGGCCTGCTGTCTGAATTTCTAATCCATTTTTTCCAATTTAATTAATTAAAAATTAAGAGCTAATAAGTTTATTTATATGCAAATAAAGAAAAATATTTGTGTTAAATTCGCAAAGAAAAATTAATATAAGTCTAATAAATTGTCAGTAATAATAAAATAATTTAGTTTCTGAAAAAATGAATAGAGAATTTAAATTTAGCTAGTTAAATAATATTATATTAAGTTATTATAGAAAAAAATTATTTATTTGTAACAAAAGTTAATAAATTTTTAGCAAAAATGTATTAGAAATTCGACTTTAACGTGTCAAAAAACATATAAACTCATGCATCACAGCTAAGTAATAATGCGAATAAAGAAAATCAATTTGTTTATAACTTAAGCTGTGCATTAAAAATGCAAAAATTCTGCTGATAAAAGCAAGGACTGGACTTCATGGCAAAAATTCGGGATTTCACCTCGTATTATATTATTCGAACACTAATTAATTTATCTTCCGCTCTCGAATAAGTTCAGGTGGGTCCAAAAACTCTACAGGTTCAAAAATTCGTGGAAATTCAAAGAACCAGTAACTAGAGCAAATAATATGTTTTCATTTATTTTTGATTCCCAAACTAACTATATCTCGAATATCTGGCACTCAGCGACAATTTCATTTTTTGAGCCCATTTTTATCAAGAAAAAAAAGTTTACTCCCGCAGGAACCGGTCTCTGTGACAGATATTAAAGCTATAACAACGGCAGGAACCGGACTTGGGATCTATAAGTTGTATTTTTTGGTTCTGTTTGTCACATTTAATAAGTGATATATTTATCTGACGCTTTTCGATAAGTCCAAAATCTTGGTTATGAGCCCCCGGACTATAGATGATTTAAAATTTGAAAGAACGCCTGCATCCGAGTGAGCTGTCTTTTTCAAGCTACGTTGCCACAGCGAAAATTCACTCCCTAAAACTCTATAAAAAGCAATATTTATTTAATATTTTTGCAATAACTAGGTGGTAAACTGCCTTCATATTTTAACAAACGATAGCAAAATAATTTTTTACGTATATATCTGGTGGCGCATAAGTAACGCTATGATTTATTTAATGAATAACTTTTTTCTTTCTGATTTTATTTAACGTTGGCGTTTATTAAAATTTAGAATATAGTTTGGAAATATGTTTACATTATGTTTTGAAGATAATATCTTTCAAATGGTGCCCATTGTTTGCTTCGACCTGACGTGCTCTTTCCAGAGTATTTCCCATAACTTTTCTTAGAATTTCAGGTCCCAGCGCCCTGACGTCTTCTCGGATATTCGCCTTAAGCTGTTGGATGGTTCTTGGCTTATTGACATATACCTTACTCTTTAGGTAACCCTAAAGACAAAAATCGGGAGTCGTTAAATCGGGCGAACGCGGTGGCCAGTTAAAATCAGAAAAACGCGATATTATTTGATCGGCAAAAATTTCGCGCAGGAGAGCCATAGTTGGACGAGCTGTGTGAGCTGTGGCTCCATCTTGTTGGAACCACAATTCTGGATTGTTCTCTACCTCGGGCCTTAAAAAATTTTCAATCATTGCCCGGTATTGAATGCCATTCACATTAACTTGTTCGTCGTTTTCGAAAAAATATGGTCCAATGATCTTTTCTGAAGTTATTCCACACCATACTATGCATTTAAGTGGGTGCATTTGATGTTCAACAATTATTCTTGGATTTTGGGTGCCCCATATTCTGCAATTTTGTTTATTCACGAGACCATTATGAGTTTGTGAATAAACTCGTTGTTTTCTAGGCACAATTCTTGCAAATGGCGACTATATTGAATGCGTCTTTGTACATCATTTGGTTTTAACTCATGAACCAATTGAATCTTATTTGGGAAAAGGTGTAAATTATGTAAAATTCTTTGCAAAGACCGCCTAGACATCACCAACTGCTGAGAACGTCGCCTGGTGGAAGTTTCGGGGTTTTCCTCAATACTTGCTTGCACCCGAGCAATGTTCACATCATTTCGAACTGCACGAGGTCTTCCAGCACGCGGAAGATCACAGACAGCCCATTGTTGCCGAAAACGCTGAACCAATCGGTAATTGTTGGAGCGCTAGGTGCATTTCGAACATGAAAGAAATTTCGATATGATCTTTGTGTCTGAATAATCGAATGCTGACTTTCATAATAAAATTGAACAACTTTGGTTCTTTGTTCTATGCTGAGTCTTTCCATCATAAATTTCACAAGATTTTCAAAGTTAATTCTGAAAAAAAAAAAATAAAAAAAAGACGTTAACAAAAAATTTATTCACTTATTAAATCTTATGATGGGTAAAAAGTCACAAAAAATTATATAGGGTGGCGCATAAGTAACGTTATGTTACTTATGCGCCACCCTATATAATTTTTTTGTGACTTTTTACATTTTAATGCACATACGACAACAGAAATTGTAAAAAACGCATGCTTTTGATTCGAAGAAAAAGTATGGATTCCTATCTTATACGTGTTAAACATCTGAAATTTTACAATTAATTATGGCAAAACGGCGTGGTAAACCATCTTTATATTGAAGCAGTGAATGCATGATGCTAAAGCCTATTATTTCTCAAAATTTCAAGCAAAACTACTTTTAAGAGTTACTCTTAAGAAATACCTTAAACATAGGTAGGGCTTCTAATAAACTTGGAAATTCTTAAAAATTATATAATTTTTAGATATATCTTACTATAAATAATTATGATAGAATTTTGTTCAGTATCTTACCTAAAAATCACGAAAAATTCTCATATTTTTATTGAGACTACATAATATCTCACTCCACCCCTTTCATTTACTTGTTAAACTTGGAAGTAATGTAAAAATACTACTCAGTATACCAAACACTTTACACAAATACACAACCACTACTATCCCAAAAACTTTATTTTTGCACTCGACGTGTGTTTCGCTAACCATGTCAGCTTCATCAGGAGCGATGAGTGAATAAATGCTTTGAATTTTTGTGGCTGTTACTTGATGGAAATTCATAATGAATGTAATGAAAGACTGATTTTTTTGTCAAATTTCCACTTTATTTAGTTTCACTGAAACTGTATGACGCGTTTCGCTATACTATAGCTTCATCTGATACAAAATTTTGTATCAGACGAAGCTATAGTATAGCGAAACGCGTCATACGGTTTTAGTGAATCATCGCTCCTTATGAAGTTAATATGGTCAGCAAAATGAGCGTCGAATGCAACAATAAAGTGTATGATATAGTGGTGATATATACTGAGTAGTGTCATTGTGCCAAGGATTCTAAATTCTCAACATCATGTAAAAATCTTGAGTTTCCTCGAAATTAAGAACCCGGAAAAGGACCCATAACATAATATATAGAAAGGGACTCCACTAGTACCCTCCCTGACCTCTTTTAACTATAACAATTATGCTTCAAATTTGTCTAATATCCAACTAAAGACGAAAATACAACGGAACTATTCAATATTTAATGACCTCTTTCACACCTTTTTTCTCTTAAAATGGAAAATAACGCAAAAAAATATGATATTAAGATTTTTTTTTGACTCCAAGAACTTTAATAGAGGACTAAAACACGATAAATATGAAGTCATTCTTTTAACTCCTGTTCCCACTCCTTCAACTCCTTAGATATTTTACTACGAATAATTGTGCCTAAAGTTTTCCATTGTCCAAACACAAAACAAGAAAATAGCTCATAATACCATACAATATGTAAACAATAAATTATTTTTTAAACTTCTTTACTCCGAGAATTCTGAAAAGGACATATCACCACGTAACATATATATATATATATATATATATATATATATATATATATATATATATATATATATATATATATATATATGTGTGTGTATATTCGTAAGGATGTGGTGATATCATGCTATTTGTACCATTATTTTAGCCCATGTTTCTGTTTTGGGCTTGATGTGATGCTTCCGGGAATGTGGAGCCAGTTGTTGTTTTAATCTGGTTCGACCACCGTGTGGAACACCGTCCTCTCGGTTTTTTGCCCTCGACAGTACCTTCCACAATCAACCGCTCTACTGTGTTCCTCCCTCTTGCTATGTAACCAAAGTATCTCAGTATATTTCTATTGACTATAGTAGTCAGTCTTGTTTTGATGTTAAGCTTATCTAGGATCGAAGCCTTTGTGCGGTGCGCTGTCCAGAGCACCCGGAGTATCCTTCTGTATACCCACATTTCAAATGCGCTGATTCGATTCTTGTTATTTTTTTTAAAGGTCCAGGTTTCGAATGCGTATGTAGCAATTGGGATATTAGTGTGTTGATGAGTCGTAATTTAGTATTCTGTGTGAAGTCACTGTCTCTTCATAGTTTTGTTAGCTTGGCGGTAGGTGTTCTGGCCATAGCAAGACGTCTGCGTATTTCATTTTCACATTGTTTGTTATTACTGAACTGAGGTAATTGAAGTGACTAACTGTTTCCTACCCTGCATTATTTCTAACGTGAGGTGATTGTTTCGGACTCTGTCAATGATCATCACTTTCGTCTTGGTTTTATTCAACTGCAGCCCGTATTTGTTGCACACGATGTTAAGTCTGTCCAGTTCTTCTTTCGAGGCCGCCAAGACTACAGTGTCGTCGGCAAATAGGACTGCACTTTCGACGCGAGGAGTTGACGACTACGGATCGTTGAAACATCCGCTAAAACTGGGAATAAATAATTGTAGAATTATGCAGTATTTAACTCGTTACCTTATTACTTTTTACGTTATTAAGTATTGTATACAGTGATCAGTACCTGACGTTATTTCAAAGATAGAATATAATTGCACAAAGTAACGCGAAAGCTTACTTTTTGCAATTTCAATCGTTAATATCAACTGAGCCACACATGCTAGTTCAGGTTAGTTTCGTAAAAGGGTTCGTTTTTCTGGAGAAAAAATGCTATCGAAATCATTCTTTACGACCATAAAAATAAAAAATTTATTGTATTATGTTAATCTATTGTAAAATTTTAAGAGGAGGATTTAATTATTAATATTTTTAACTTTAAAGTTCAGTATTGCTCATATCGAGGTTTGCAATTTTTGGTATAAAGAGTGTAGTTTTAAGGGTTTCCATTGTAAGAATATTACTTCGTTGATTCATCCGAAAACTATTAGAAATGCACAAATCTATCATTGAATTGAATTCAAACCTATCAATTTGGATTCTGAGAGAAAACATCAACAATAGATCAAGTTCATAGACCAACAGATCCACTAGAAAAGACACTTGACGAAAAAACGATATGCTTACTAATATGCCTGTATTTTGCCCGCGTTTTTGATAAAATATGGCACCAACTTAAGCTAGAAAAGCTTCTACCAAAAGTCTTTTACTGAAATTAAATATCAGTGAAAGGTTATACAAACTTAGATGTGAAGATGATTACTCAGATTTGAGACCAATTAAAGCTGGTGTGCCACAGGGTATTGTCCTAGGTCGACTACCTTCTAGCAGATCAGCCAGTGTATTTGTTATACAATTATGACGTACCACCAATAGAACAAACTACAATGGCCACTATTACTGATGGCATAGGCATATGGACAGTTGAAAAAATTGAACAAGAAGCCAATGAAAAACTCCAAGAAGCTTTAAACAGAATTAACATATGGACCAAACGCTGCCGCATTATCAACGAAAGCAAATTCGTGTAGATGAGTTTCACAAATAGACGCATAGAACAGGTTGTAATCATTCTTAACAATTATATAATCCCTTATGGAAACACAGCTAAGTATCATGCATATATACAAAGTTAAAATCGAAATAACGCATCGAAAAGACAAGGAAGAAATGCCGCATTATCAACGAAAGCAAATTCGTGTAGATGAGTTTCACAAATAGACGCATAGAACAGGTTGTAATCATTCTTAACAATTATATAATCCCTTATGGAAACACAGCTAAGTATCATGCATATATACAAAGTTAAAATCGAAATAACGCATCGAAAAGACAAGGAAGAAATTAAATTTTAAATATACAGGGTGTTCCAAAAGGTATGGTCAAAAATGAAGGATCTAGTAGACTGAACCAAAATAAGGTCAGAAGTTCCTATAAAAATGTCTCCTATCTCCCTCCGTTAGGGAGCTACAGCCATGCAAATGGAGAGTTTGAAGATGGGTTTTCGTTGAATATTTCAGAATCGGAATTCTATCTTATAATCGTGGATAATTCAACCGGTGCGTCAAAAGTAGGGGAAAGCGTGGTAAAAATGGACTTAATTTTTTTTTTCAATAACTTTTATTGCATTTTCGCGTCGGATTAGGGAAGCTTGAGATCTTTTGCGAAAAAAAGGTACTCTTAGTTTAACACGATTAGACGCACCAATTCCGAGTTAAAATCGACAAAGAATTTCCATGTCAGGAAAAGAGCCTATTACCTGGCTTCTGCCAGGTGCAATGATAATTAATCAAATGTAAACACACAAGTCAAATATGAAAGTTCAAGAAATTGCGGTCGATTTCATTATGCCAAATTTTACTTTTGTCGAGTATGCGGATATGTATTTAATGTATGGCTTAGCTTCTAGTAACGCTAGTGAAGCGGCTTACCTTTACGCAAAACGATTTCCTGATCGATACTTGCCTGATCGCAGAACTATTGAACGAGTTGATCGCAACCTGCGGGAATCAGGTTTATTGTGTCTTGCTCTCTTAAATTGTGTGCTTATTATTGGATATCTTTTAGGTGGTCTTATACCAAAACCTGGAGGAATAGGTCGTCCATTGAATTGGAAGAAATTACTTTGGACCTAACGATCCAACTAATAGTGTAAGGAAATTGGCAGTACCACTTGATACTTGCAAATCGTTGGTGCATAGGGTACCTCAACAGCAATTACTCCATCCCTACTATTTCCAAAAAGTTCATTCTATGTCATCCGATGATTATCTGCACGAGTGGAATTCGCTAATTGGTTTCTTCAAAAAGATTTTCTAGGGATGGTGTAATAAACTCCCATAATCTTGACTTATGAGATGAAGATAACCCACATGCGATAATTCAGACTAAAAAAACCCACATTAATTTTTGATAAATGTCTGGATGGGAATTATATGTCATTGACGGGCAGCTAAATGGTAAGAAATATTTGCAATTTCTTTAAGATGATTTAAAAAATTTATTAGAAGTTCCGTTACATATTCGCAACAATATAAGGTTAATGCACGACGATGCACCATCACATTTCAGCAACATTGCTAGGGGATATTTAGATAACCATTTTCCCAATCGTTGGATAGGTCGGGGTGGGCCATTCCCGTGACCATCCCGATCACCAGATCTAAATCTCTTAGACTTCTTTCTGTGGGGCCACCTTAAATTTCTTTTTATTCGACTCGTGTACAAACTAGAGAAAAGCTGTTAGAGAGAATTTTCTTTCACTGTACTGAAATAAGGAATAATCCCGGCATGTTATTTAGAGTTCAAAGGGCTTTCCTCATTAACTTAAGGAGATGCATAACTGTACTCTAGGTGCCCACATCGAACATATTTCCTAGTTGAAATTACGCTTGGATTTTATTTTTCCTTTAAATTAATATTTCCGATTTTTTTAGCGGTGTTTTGTGATTGTTTTCTTGATTTGGTAAATAAAAATGAGTTTTTTGTTTCATTTGATGATTATGTTTTCTTTAATTATTATTTAGTTGTATGGTCATTTAAAAATATCTGGATATTTTGAAATATTGCTAATAACCGTAATAATATTAGGTAATAGGCTCTTTTTCTGACATGGAAATCCTTTATCGATTTTAACTCGGAATTGGTGCATCTAATCGTGTTAAACTAAGAGTACCTTTTTTTCGCCAAAGATCTCATTCTTCCCTAATCCGACGCGAAAATGCAATAAAAGTTATTGTCAAAAAAGTTAAGTCCATTTTTACGACGCTCTCCCCAAATTTTGATGCACCGGTTGAATTATTGACGATTATAAGGTGAAATCCCGATTCAGCACATAAACTTTACTTTAGAACCTGAATCTCATGTCTTTAACGGTTTCTGAAATATTCATCGAAATCCCATCTTCAGGCTCCCTAACGGGGGGAGAAAGGAGACATTTTTATAGGAACTTCTGACCTTATTTTGGTCCAATTTACTAGATCTTTTATTTTTGACCATACCTTTTGGGACATCCTGTAGAAAAATGTATTAGTTGCTGATCAGAAATTCCGAATTGTTAATTATATAATAATAAATTGGTTATACATAAACAAGTACTAAAAGCAGTTTGGACATAAGGCATCAAACTGTAGGGGTGTACCAGTCCACGCAACACAGAAGTCATTCATAGATTTCAAAATAAAATACTAAAAGGAACTGTAAATACCTTTTAATACGTACGAAACAGTCATCCGCGTAAATATCTGAGTGTGGAAATGGTTGCTGAAGAGGTGAGACAATTTGCTTAAACCATGCAGAGCGGCTCCATAATCACAGCAACATTGAAGCAACCCGACTGCCTGATCAACATGGAATAGCGAGAAGGCTCAAAGAGTCAAATCTTTTCAGTTAGTGTAGTGGGTGCAAAAAGCAAAGTATCGTGAACTTGTAAAGCATCTAACTGGAAAAAAACTAAAGAGCACTAGTGTATATAGTATTTTTTCACCATCTAAGAAAGTAACTTAGCTACCTATACCCATTCAAAATTCAACTAGATTCGAAAGTGTTTAATTTATGGCTGTTTAATGACAAGACATCGTGCAGGGCAGCACTATACCTGATTGTTGGATTTAAAATTTTATTGTGATAAGACAGTTGAATTTTATTTTTTTATGTACTGAATAATACACAATATCGTAATTACACAAATATATTAAAACAGTGTACAGTGTCCTCGCGTACATTTGTTACAATTTTAGCTTTTAATTAATATCTAGTTCAATTTTGCTATCGCTACTATCTTGGAAATCAATAATAAGTTTTTTTACAGGTTCTAAACTATTTATATTTTTCTACATACATCTATATGAGTTTTCAATTTTTTTGACGTGTTGAATACAGTTTCTCCAGTTTTCAACAGTTACATTTTTGACTTCTGTCTTTATCAACTCAAATCACACTACTGTTTAAAGTGGGTGTATTATTGTGAGCACGTATATTAGACTTTATTTTATGCCATATCAACTCGATCGCATTAAAGATACAATAATATGGTGGAAGACGAATTATTTCGTGTCCTGTCCCCTTTGCAGTTTTATCACAAACATATTCCTTTGAAAAATTGTAACTTTTTAAAACTTCTAACAATTGTTTGTTTATCTGTATAACATGCATGGAAATATATGTCACGTTCGCATAAAAAGGCTTGTATTGCCCTTTCTATACTGGTGGAACTTGGTACCTTATTCATTTGGCGACTATGATAAGATGCATTATCCATTACAATACAGCTATTCGGTGGTATATTCGGCATTAATTTGTTTTGAAGACAATCTTCAAAAACTTCAGCGGTTGTATTACAATGATAATCCAAGCTGGAATCTGAAATATTCTTGGCTGCTAGAAATAGACATTCTGGTATCCAGCCTTCTTCTGACCCCGCATGTAAAATAGTTATTCTTTTACCTTCATTTGATGGAGCTTTGGCGTGTCATTTTTTGGATTTATCAATCCTTCCTTTACTGGGTGTGTCGTGGATGTCATACCAAGTCTCATCTAGGTAGATTATTGTTCGATTTTTCGATCTAGCTGTATTTACTTTTTCGAGATATTCCATTCTGAGTTGTTGTAAGCGTCGTGATTCCATTATAACTTGGCTTTTCTCTATTTTTTTTTTAACAAAAACCCCAAATGACGTAGAATTTACTATAAAGTTGTGGAACATTTCATGTCACAATTATCCTCGGACAATCTCCGTGAAAGTGACAATAACGTAGGAACTTTTTGTTCTGCATACATTTCAAAAATTTTGCGGCGGATTAAGTCTTCTTGAAATAAATCAATGCGTTTCGACACACCTTTGTCTTTTCGTATTTTTTTAGGCGCTATCGAATTACTTTACACACAATTTTCCAAACTGTACTTTCAGGAATGCTTGTTATACCTGATGTCTACATCAATGAAAAGTACTTTTCGTGGCCTCGCTCCACTAACTTTAAATAAAGACTTTTCTGTCGCTTTTGCTTCAACGGGCAAACATTTGCGGCGTCTGATGGAAAGTAGCCAAGAAAATGTTAAAAGTTAGATGAAAGGGAGGTATATATATCAATTACGACCCTGTTACGGCCAGGTACGGTCGTTTAATGTTTTTATTGCATTAATTTGCCAAATCATTTTCTTAGATCTTGAAAAATACTATACCCTAAGCTTTCAACTTTAGACCTAAGATACTATTACAAAAAAATATTACTTAGTTAATAGAGTTAATTTTACTTTCTAGTTTAGTTGCCATTTAAATTTAAAAAGAAAAAAAAACTGTTCATAACACCCATTCTGAGTCATAATATTGGGAACTCCAAGTGACAAAACCCGTTATCCTCCTGTTTCGGTTTTTAAACTAATATAGCCAGTATCTGTCAATACAAGACAGGGTTGTAAAAGGATTAGTGTGTCACTTTTCACCTATTGAATGAATCGGTGACGCCCTTTTCAAGTTTAACCGCAGCTTAAGTTAGTTGTTTGTACTATTCTGAAAGCATAGCACATTCCTTTGTTAAAATTAACTTTGGTTTTTCGGAGTAATCGACACCTTCCAGAAAAATGATTTTAAACGTTTCTCTTCTAATTATCTTTTGTGTTTTTCCGCTCTCGTCAGTTTATTTTCTTCACTTGCAAGAAGTTTGCCATTTAAAAACTGTCCTACTAATTTGATGTTGGTCTTCTAAAATTAGGTTTATATAAATATTTAATTGACTATTTGTTTTTAGTGTTCCGTACGGAACACCTATAACATCACTTCGGTGTCTATCCGTCTGTCAAACCCGATTTTCTCCGAAACTATTTGACATAGAAAGTTGAAAATTGGCACAAATATAGGAATTGATGGCTTCATCAGAGCCATGTAGTTATGAAAGTTAAATTTTGAATTAAGGAGTGGTATGGGGGGAGGGGGTGAAAAAATCAATCAAAAAGCCACAGAGAGCGTCATTTTTCAGAGAAAAGAATTAAAGGCGATCAACATGTTAATAAAAAAGTCCAAATATATAAACACTAACTTAAACATTTGAGCGTCGAATATCCCCACTTTATATACTTACTTATCATTAAAAATAATTATATTATATATAAGTACAATTATGATTTGCGTAGCTATAACACCAGGTGTCAAGGAAATTTAGCCACTGTGTATCACAGGCTGAATCGATGTCGAAATAATCCGAATTTTCTTAACTTGGAATATATATAACACTTGAAGTAGGAATGTAACCGATAGTTTTTAAGAAAAGGGATGAAAGGGGTAGAGGTTGATAATTTTTTTTCATTTTCAATAGTATAATGATCAGACATTCCAAACAACATTTTTATTGTAATAAATAAAACCGGCCAAGTACAAGTAGGACTTGCGCAGTTAGTGTTCCATACGTTGATTGCTTTTAAAAAACAAAGTTTTGTTACGGAGGTATAAAATGATCAATGACTTCACAAAACACACCCCAAATGAGTTTTCAACAAAGTTTTTTTCCGATCTGAAACTGAAAACTGGTGACGTTGAAATTTTTGTTTTTTTCATAGATACCAGATAAATTATTAAAGTGATTAAAATTATCACACTGTAGAGAATATTCCAGAACTATTTCAAAATTTTTTGATAAGTACTTTTCGAGATAAGGGGGGGGGGGGGGCAGCGACTTTTCGCATTTTTTATAAAATAATACGAAGAAAAGTGTGCGTAAGTATTACATTATACAGGGTGCCCCATATGTATGGAATAAAGGGTCCAAAGCATTTATTAATCAGTGTATTAAAAAAATGTTTAAATAAAAGATATAGGGTGTGCGCCGTATAGGACATGCTGACGTTGACAATAAAATGTTTTGAACTATCAATTCGAAGAACTGGAAAGTCTTGCATATTATTTTATTTTTCAATCCTACTAAAAATTCTAGATATTATTTGTAGTATGTGTCTAAATTGAACTATTTTGGAATTGTTGTCATTTGAAATTTAAAATTAAAAAGAGACAAAAAAAACTATTAATAAATACCCTAGGTTTATTTTTAAGGTAACAATTGCTTAAAATGCCTACCGTCAACAGCGAGGCAATTACTTAATCTGTCATAAACAGAGTTTTCCAGAGAATCCGGGGTGATTTGTGCTACTTCATATTGAATTCTTTGTTGTAAATCTTCTACAGTTTCAGGTCGACTTCGGTAAACTTTGGTTTTCAAATGACCCCATAAAAAGACATCGAGTGGCGTAAGGCCGGGACTCCTTGAAGGCCATTCTACAGCACCTCTTCTGCCTATCCATCGATTAGGAAAAATCGCATCAAAATATCTACGAACATTGATTTTATATCCATGTCCAAATTATTTTCATAGGGAAAAAGACCTGCACAAGTTGGAATAACTTGCTTTTGAAGTAATTGTAAATACGCTGTCCTGTAAGATTTCCATCGATAAAAAAAGGGACCAATGATATGACGTCTATAAATCCCTGCCCACACATTTATCCTCTGTGGTCTTTGAGAATGACTGTCGATTATCCAGTGGGGATTCTCAGTAGATCAGTACCGGCAGTTATGTCTGTTAACTCTTCCGTTAAGACAAAATGTGGCCTCGTCAGAAAAAACAATATTATGAATTAGGTTGGGATCATTATTGATTCGTTCCATCATGACCTCGCAAATTTCAACGCGTCTATCGTAGTCATCTTCAGATAATTCTTGCAATAGAATGGGTTTGTATGGATGTAATTTTTCTTCGTTCAGTATAAGACTTAAGGTACCTTTACTTATGTTGCGATCTAGGCAAAGGTGACGAGTATGGGGATTATCTGTAATTTCCAAGAAACTTTTTATCGTCGCTTGTTTTAATTTTTGGAGGTCCAGATTTAGAACGATCCTTAACATGACCTGATCGTCTAAATCGTTTTAATATTTTGCTAACTATGGATTGGGTAATAGGTTCTCGATTTGGATATTCTGCGTTAAAAAGATCGCACACCTCCTGTTGTGTTCTCCTACGGTCTCCGTAACCAACCATCATTAACAAAGTGATTCTTTCAGTTCTGTTAAATGTACCATTACGATATTATGCTACAAATTCACAAAATACGGCAATAAACGTTTTCGTCAATAAATCATTTTTTTCACTCGTTAAGTCGTTACCTGACAGTAAATGTTTGACACAAGTCAGCTTCATTTATTTATTTTTTTAATTTGATCTCCTTAATTTCAAATATCAGTAATTTTAAAACAGTTCAGTTTAGATATATGGTATGTTAGACAAATAATATCTAGAATTTTTAGTAGGACTCAAAAATAAAATAACATACAGGGCTTTCCATTTAAAAAAATTTGAGATGGCGTAATTTCTTCGAACTGATAGTTCAAAACATTTTATTGTCAACGTCAGCATGTGCCCCGTATAACACCCCTATAACTCTTATTTAAATATTTTTTGATACACTTATTAATAATAGCCGTGGAATCATTATTCCATACATATGGGGCACCCTGTATATATTTTTGAACTCGTATTTTTACAAGCTTTTATTTGACACCTCTCGATGATCTGGTAAAAAAAATCTTTTTACTTCCGATTTCACCTCGTAAAAACTAACCCCTTATGTCAAAATTTAACTTTCAGAACTACACAGCTCCGGTGAGGCCATCAATTCCTATATTAGTGCCAAATTTCAACTTTCTCTGTTCAATAGTTTCGAAGAAAATCGGGTGTGACAGACGGAGAGACACCAAAGTGATCTTACATAAAAGTGTTCCGTATAGGACATTAAAAATACGTTTAATGCTACTAACAGATTTTGAATTATGATATTCGACTACGCAGTATATATCACCACTACACCAAACACTTTATTTTTGCACCCGACGCGCGTTTCGCTAACCATGTGAGCTTCATCAGGAGTGATGATTGATAGTCAATCATGATGAAGCTAACATGGTTAGCGAAACGCGCGTCGAGTACAAAAATAAAGTGTTTGGTGTAGTGGTGATATATACTGAGTAGTGTCGTTGTACCAAACATTCCACTTCCCAACATAATATGATATCGAGATATTTTAAAAAAAATTGTAATTGGAAGAACTAAAAATTCATAATTTTTTTGAAATTGTTTGGTTGTAGCATGAAGGTTTTTGGGGTTCTATCCAAGCTTCTTCTTTCTACTAGTGACTTGTCTATTGGGATTGTAACTCTTCGCTTTCCTGTTATTCTATCTACATGTTTGATCCATTCTATCCTTGTATTAAATACTCAATCATTTATTCTATCTATTTTGGATACTGTCATTTCATTCTCTATCTAATAGGGTCTTTCCCGCTATTCTGCGAACTGTTATCATTTCTGTTGTTTCTAGTATTTGTTTTGTTTTCGAAGTTTTGGTTTTTCTCTGTGTGCAGTAGAATCGGTCTAATTGTGGTCTTGTAAACTCGATATTTTGTTTCAATTGTTGGATGTTCGTATTGCATTGTTTAAGTATACTATTATTTTCGTCGCATTTATGGTTTGCTTTTTCACTCCTGTATCGATATCACCAAAACTCGATATTTCTATGTCGAGATATGTAATCTTTATTTTTATCTTCGTTTTTTGAATAAATATTTTCTATTGTTTTGTGGATGTTGTGCGATATCTATTTTTCTTAGAGGCGATGCACTACATTTTATGGTTATACTCGAAGATTTCTTCTGTGACAATAAAACATAAGAACGCTAGTCTATGTTGTTCTATCGATTTTAAGGTAATTCACCTTAGGATCTAAATAACATCCGTGCAGGACCTTAGTAATCTAAACCCTGTTAATAGTCTGTCAGTTAAAGCTTGTTGATTTTCTTTATTATTATTCTTTTTTGTCGCTAGTTTTAAGGTTTTCAGGCAGGTTTATTCCTCTGAAGTTTGCTAGTATCTTTTTATCTCCTTTGTTGAACAAGATTGTCGGGTTAGGTCTTTACTTGGCCGGAATTTTATTTTGGGTAAAGATTTTTTCTAATAAAGTTGTTAGTTTTGCGCCACAGAATTTGAACAGCATTTTTTACGTTTATGAAGCGCTATTTTTACAAATTTTTTGTTTTGGTAAATTTAATCATGTTCAGCTATCAAGTTCTTAATAAAAAATATAAAATATTACACTGAATTTGAAAAGGATACAACTTTGGGTAGACGTAGGTACTTTTTTTTCTTCATGAAGTTAAAGTGTCATTCGTCGTACCCCAGTTAAGTTATTACCTGCATTTAATTCTCAGTATTTTTGAAAATTCGGAACCGAGTTATCTTCTCGTACTTGACAAAATGAAAAGGGTTATTAAATTCAAAATTCTTGTCGGTAACACATTAATAGGAAAACAGCGGTGAACAATGGCAAACAGTTGTAAATCAAGCCTCACAGTAATAAATAAAATAGAGCCATCATTGAACTGTCTTCTGGTAATATTTATGAAGGTTTTGTTATTCTAATTTTGTGGTAAACCGACGACTTTACTGCACAGTTGGTTTAATGGTTACGGTGATTATTGGTCTAGGCTTCTGGGTGATATTTCTTCTCGGAACAAAAAAGAAATATTTTGCTTTACAATGATAGTTTTTAGTGCAAATGTATGGAACTTTACTTTCAAACCAAACGGTACAATGCTATATACTTGTAACAACTAAAGCTTTGTTATGCCTATTTGCCGATTATATCTGTTTCCTAATTATTTCCTGATGGCTTCGCGTTTTACTTATATTACTTTTATTTATGACTCCTAGTTAAAAAGATAACCAACTTTATGTACAGTCGGTCAAGTAAGAACGTGTTCACGATAATTCATTTTTGGTAGATGCAATTCTAGCGATTTAATAAAAAATCGGTAGAGGGAACCTTTGTCGACGACGCATTTTAGTAAAAGTATCAGTCGATTCCGAACTTTCATCGAAATCACGTAAAATCCAAAATGAGTCACATGTTGGCGCGTCGGTTCGGGCAGTCTTTCTTTGTTTCCATCCAAAGGAGCCTAAAATAACACATTCTGCTGTCGCTAAATATATTAAAAAGTCGGTATCGTTTTTGAAGAAGTGGGTAAATCATTTTAACGAGACGAAAAATGTCGACGATTTGTCAAAACGTGGCTCGGTAGACAAAATCACTCCCTCCGAATGTCGAAAAACGAATCGTGTCTTTGTTTACACGGGACCCGAACTTGACACTACGTCAAGGAGTGGCAAAATTAAGAAAATCGGGTTTGAATGTGTCCCATGAGACCATTTGACAACATCTTCTTGCTCATGATGTCAAATTCCGAAGCACGTTGAAGGAACCTTTGCTGGGCAAAAATCACGTCGCCAAGCGGTTCGCTTGGGCCCACCATAAGATACTAGAGTAGCCCTCACAATCGCCGAACGCCAAGCCTATTGAAAATCTTCCCGTGTAAAGGGAAACTCCAAAAGAAAGACTCTGAGGACTATGATGCAGTTGTCTTGTGAGATCCGAAAAATTTGCAGAGAAAATCTCGTCGACAGTGTGCTTCCAAGATGCCAGACAATTATTGATGCAGGAGGCGATTGGACAACTTACTAAGGTAATTGCGCCTTTGTTAGCATACCAAACAATACATAGATGGCAAAAAAAAAATGTTCTTGAAACAAATTTTTTCAAGAATACGAGCGGTCATGTTCTTATTTGACAGATTGTATTCTAAACGAAGTAAATATTTATCGTTCGTCAAAAATATAGAGAATAGAAATATACATACGGCTTACGGGACCTTGCCATGCAGTCTCAGGGTGGGGTCTGTTTGTGTCTTTGAGAAGGCTACCAGTTTAGTTTTGGTTGTGTTTATGTGGAGACTGAATCGTTCGCTTTGATCCACAATGAGGTCTATGAAAAATTGGAGCTGTGGTAGGTTACTGGCTATCACCACGATGTTATCCACATAGTGAAGATTATTGATATTGTTGCCATTGATTCTTTACAAAATAAAAAATAAGTGTTTTTTTTGTCCTTACTGAACTTTGCCAGACAATTGTATTCGCTGCTCCTTTTTTTAGTCTATAATAATTCCATAACTTGAGGAAGAACTTGTAATTAGATAAAGTAAGGTTCGTTTGTTTGGAGTTGATAGCACACAACACGGGTTATAAACATTAAAATGCCAGAAACCAAAAGCGTCTAAAATTTCTCTACCAATTATTTACATTTTTAGTTTTAATCACCATTATTTTCTATCGTTATAGAACAATGCGACCACCAAAAATTGTGAATTCATCGTGTTACAATATCTGCCGTACAGCCCTAATTTATTACCATGCGACTCCTTTTTGTTTCAATATCTCTAAAAAGGCCTCAGAGGCGAAATATTTTTCGCAGATGATGAGTTTAAATCCGATGAAGCCTCTCGCTAACAAAATATTTTTATGAATGGAATGAAACAACTCAAAAAAAAAATGTTGGGTTAAGTCTATTGGTATAGATAGTAGTCACGTAGAAAAATATTTTTTTAAACTCTGTAAGGTTTCCTGCAGAGCTACTTAGAGAATTAAAAAAACACCCTCTACCAATAGGTTTTGATTGTATCCCGATATGGTTCAGGAAACCGTGGTTCTTAGGTTTAGATAGTGTCAAACTGCAGTGACTTTTCGACGTTTCCCCTATAACTGTGTGAAGCATATTCAGGAATCTTCACTCTTTTCTTTACTATTTGCCAAACAACTACCAACGAGTTGCACTGCTTCCAGTAGATCGAAAGCTATGGAAAAAAAATATCACTCAGGATCTTCTAAAATATCATTAAGAGGTGTTCTAACTTATGATATATATGTTTGGGACACAGCTATTGAACATTCTGCAAAATCTCGAGTGATTGCACTTGACATATTCAAGGCATTTGACCGTGTTTAGCATAACAGTTTGGAGGCTAAGCTACGCTCTTATGGTCTGTCTGAACAGTTTGGTTTATGACTCTCGCGTTTCCTCAGAGAGCGTTCTTTACGGGAGGGAGTTTTTTTTTCTAATACCTTCACTATCAATGCTGGTGCGCCCTAATGTTTCATACTGTCGTCTACTCTCTTTCTTCTTTACATTAACGATATACTGGAAAGGACCAAGACTACAGCTTTGCAGATTACAGTATGCCTATTTCTATATTTACTTTCAACGTTCGAATATTGACATGCAAATATTCGCAGACAGCAAGAAGTCGTTCAACTTAATAATGCGTTCTTGGAGTGATAATAAACAGTATAATTTAAAGCTAGACAAACTCAGGTTGCAGAACCCGACATAGTTATGTCGGGATACTCCATTCTTCTAGAATCGTGACTCCCATATTGGGGCTCAGCTCCCAAACGTACACTGAATTTGTTGGATTCTATTCAGAATATGTCTGTGTGGAATTTCTTGGAACATCGAAGAACTGTTGGCGGCTTGAGTCTATTTTACTAGTACGTTCATGGAAAGTATTCGAGAGAGGTAGATAGTTTAATTCCTTCTAGAGGGGTGCATGTCAAGAATACACATTACGCTAACACATCACATCCGTTTAAAGTTGAGCTTGCTACTCCTCGTATAAACCTCATCACTTGGCAATGACTTGTCCAGGACTCTGTTTCTCACCAAGTACAATTTACAGCGATGTAAGACCAACTTGGATCGTTTTCTTCGCACACTCGTCGCTCCTGTAACCCTGTAGGAATTTCCTTACGGCAAGTGTGCTTTGCCCATGAAAAACTCTCCGCCATTACAGGCCTCGTGCCATCGTAGACGAAAGTCGGAAAGTGATTCCAACTTGACACCATCTAATTCCCAAAAAAAATGATTTCTCATTTAATTGAGGCCGTAAATGCTTCCGTTCCGATATAGTCTGGTAAAATACAATATCGCCATATGATGAAAGGTCTAATATAACTTAAAATAGAATTTGAGCATCAATTAATGATTTTTCAACACTTATATGATACATACTTTAACTAAAAACGTTTTAACATTAAAGATAATTAAATAAATTACAAATGCGACAAGTCACACAAAATACATTAACGTATATGCAATGTTTACAAGTAAAGACCGCCTTATAATTGCGGGGATCCGCAATAAAAATATTGTTTTATCGGATATAAATACCTAGGAATATGTTCTTGCAGTGGGTGTCAGGTGTTTTACATGAGGTCATAGACCCATTGCCCAGCACACTGAGGAACAACTGTATGGACAGTTTTCGAATTGTTCGATTTTAGGAAATTACGTGAGATCATCTCATTAATCCGTAAAAGTATAAATAGGAACGAAAAAACCAAATTAAAAATATTGATGAAACTTTCTATGAAGATTTCTATTAAGGCCGCTTCCTGATTTGTCGGTAACAAAAACATGCCGAACGCCTATATTTCAATGAAACCCATCTGACTTGTTCCGCGCCCGCACATCCGGCGGAAGTCAGGTACACCAAGAAAAACGATACGGCACCGAAAAATAGGAAGCGGCCTAAATATGATGTTCCTCAAGGTTCGGTACAAGGTCCCTTACTTTTCCTCATTTATATGAACTCTTACATACAACTCTTTTCTGGGTGGGAAGGAAGGTCGATACGTTGATGAGCAACGTGTCTGCCGACATGCAGAAAGTATAATCCTAGTGTGAGACTAATTTGCTCAGTTTCAGCATCAATAAAACCAACATAATTACTTTTAAATTTGAAATAACTGCAAGTCATATACTCATTTCCAATAAGACTTCAACCAAGTTCTTGGGTGTTTGGATTGACGACAAACTGAAATTTAGTGACCATATTCAAGCCTTTAATGTCAATGGGCCTCTGGTCGTTCGAGTGGTTCTGAGTGAACTAGGAAGTGGCATGGCAAGAAATGTTTACTTCGGGTTGGTGGAAGCACATTTGGGATATGGAATACCGTTTTGGAGATTTTGCAGCCAGTCTCAGGATTTTTTGCGAAAAAGAGCAATTTGCTATATGTGTAGGGCAAAGGGTAGAGACCACTGTAGACCATTATTTTATCAACAAAAAATTTTAACCTTGCCTTACTTGCTAATACTGGAATTGCATCTCTTATTTACAAGCGGGTCAGGGGCATTGTAATGGTGCATCAATATGAAACAAGAAACTCTGATAATATACCTTTACCTATTTCAGAGGCAATCAATATAAGTTCATTCTTTTTTGAGGGCCTCAAGCTGTATAATCACCTTCCACCACAACACCACCACCACAACATATAGCAGATATAACATTGTTTAGGAACTCTTTTAAAAAAAAACTAGTGGAAAATGCCTTTTACTCTTTGTAAGAGTTTTATGACTGCAATGCATGCTTGTTCAAATTCAGATTGAAATTTATTTATTATTTAGTTTATTTTCCAAAAAAAATCGTTCCTTAGACTGAATACGATTTTATTATTTTTAGCTGACTTAATTGTTTTTGGTATTTATCATGTGCTGGCTTATGTTTATGTCGATATTATCTTTAGTGTTCTGTACGGAATACTTATAAGATCACTTCGATGTTTGTTTGTCTGTCTGTCTGCCTGGCCGTCTATCTGTCCGTCTGTTTGTCCGTCGGTCACACTCGATTTCCTTCGAAACTGTTTGACATAGAAAATTGAAATTTGGCACTAATATAGGAATTGATAGCTTCAACAAAGTCGTGTAGTTTTGAAAGTT
>CM032451.1:37543367-37653367 GCA_019049505.1 Pachyrhynchus sulphureomaculatus | reverse complement strand
CTTTGGGAAAAAACTAAAAAGTTTTCGACACCTTTTTAGCTATGCCGAGTTTTCGAAAATATTTCATTTTTTCATCAGTGCTACAATTACAGTCGATTATCAGTATTTTGCGATTCAAAGCAAAGAACAGCCGGAATTTTATTCATGAGATTAAAGTACTTACTGCTAAGTGGAGTGTTCAGGAATTACTATTTGTGGGGGCACTTTATTACACTTATTCATCAGAAAAAACATGAGATAACCTCGATATAATCCTCTCTGGGAAATATAATATGCTTCTACTCCATTTTGTTAGTATGGTACGAAGAATTGTGTGGTTCTAAAGTGATTTTAATTTATAAAGGATTTTTTTTATTATGATTTCTTGTCATTTTGTTAGCGTTCTTCTATCTCTTGGTTTGGTTGTGGTTAATTTATATTTGAGAGTAGAATGACGTTGACATTTTGTTTGATTGTTATAAGATTGGAGAGTTAGTAGAAATCAGTGTGATTATTATTACAGAGATATGTCAGATATGTTGTAATAGTTTTCGTTTTCACTGCCCATTTCTAATAGATTGGAGAAAATTAAACTCTTCAATGTCAGTTTTTTTATTGATTGAGTTAGGTTCAAGGTGGATCTCCACCATTTGCCTAAAAATTCTGCTGCCGAGATTTCTCTCTTTACACAGGATTTTGGTTTCAGCAAAATCCAATTCATGCGAAAATTGGCTACTATGCTAGATGATCGCGCAAGAGTTTTTTTTTATTTAATCTGCAATCACTTTTATGGGAAGTGATCCTTGATGTTTGCCCTATATAGATTTTTTTCACATTGAGAGCAGGGGGTGCTGTCAACTACTTCTGAAACTTTTGTGATTCCATCTTCGTCTTTTAGATAAGTGAAAATATTATTGATAGTTTTTTGTGTGTTTAAAAGCAATTTTTAAATTAGGTAGTTTGTTGAAGAGTTTGGTTGTTTTGGTAGAAATTTCTTTTATGTAAGAAAATCAGAACATTTGATTCGGTTTTCAAAGAGGAAACCACGAATATCTGTGTAAGATTGTTATTTCGTTGTGAAGGAAGTGTGGTTAAATAATAATTTGTTTATTAATTGGGATTGGATTTAATTGGAGTTGGTGAGCAGAATATCTCGAAGTCTATTTAAATTTTTTAGTTCGAAGGACGGATGAGAAATCTTTTCTATTCTTGACCTCAAACTCAATATCATATTTATTTTAATTTTAGTGATATGTAAGGAATGGAAGTTAATGTAACTTTCTGAGTAGGTTGGTTTGGTGTACCAATCTACTATGATGGAGTTATCTTTTCTGCTTAGAAGAGTGTCTAAAAACGGGACACTGTTATTTGTTTCCTCTTCAATGATGAACTGTAGTTTGGGATGAAAGTCATTAAAGATTCTGAAAATCTGATCCATTTTATTGTAAGGTATTGAGGTAATGATATCATCGGAATTTTTTTTTATAAATGGTAAGTTGAAAGAGAGTTTAGGGATGGATCCCTTTAGGAGGTCGTCCATCACATATTGTGCTATAATAGGAGAGAGAGTAGCCCCCACTGGAATAACCATTATTTGTTCGTAAAAAAATTGATTAAATTTACAATATGTAGACTGAAAAACAAAGTCTAAAATTCCAAGAAAGTTGGGAGAGTGTTAATTTAGTGTATTTGCGAATATCAGTCTAGTGCTCTCTGATGCTTTTGATAATTAATTGTAGAGGGATATTACTGTATAAGGAGCTTATCAATACGAAACCCGTAGGGAGCTTCATGCCCGTTAGTGCATTAGTGAAATGAAATGAGTCAGTTACATAGTAGTCAATTTCTTTTACATAAGCATTGAATAAAATTTCAGACAGGAACGTTGATAATTTGTTGTTATGAGCACTGAGAGAGGAGATAATGAGTCTCATTGCCAATTGTGGTTTGTGGATTTTAGGCAGCCCGTAAAATTATAATTGGTAAGTTATATTTCCTTAATGAGGTGCAGTCCAGATTCCAACTATTTTTGATAAATACCCATCAAAATTATTATGAATTTAAAGAAATTTGGTTTAAATTTACTTTATTAATGTGATTTAATTAAGATATATTTTAAAAATTTGATATTTCAGCGATGAGGCTATTTTACTGTTACTTTTAAAATTATTTGTAGGCAGTCATTACACTTTAATCAAACCTTCAGTGTATCTTTTTTTTAAAGTGATGCTCGATCACGTTCCTTTAAATATCTATTCTATGTCAACAATAATAAGCAAAAGCCTACACTCACTTTGAGTTAATTAAAATTAATAAAATACAATTCTTTTCTTTAGCAAGGAAAGTAAAAATATGTTATTTTTTCCATATACAAATAAAATTCATTTTATCTCTTGCATAGGATTGTATGGTCGGGTCTAAAAGGAATTTATTGTTGTTTATTCAGCTTTATCATCTCAGTAATAAAACAGGTCAATTGATAGCGTTGAGAAGCTCTGTCAATAACGACAGATCATTTTATACCTAGTACTCCCAAAAAAATACTGTTACAAACTTTCGCGTACGCCCTCTATAAGCATTATCGCCTTTTTTGTGAAATTATTTATAGGTTATGTTACTCAGTTATTATACAGTTATTATGTGTAAACATATTTATAAGTTGAATTCTTTAAAGAATGCAGTCGGCTGATCTAGAAAATAGAATTGCTGTTATAGCTTTATTTCAGTGTGGTATGGAATAAAGCCACATATTTAAGACTTTAAAACTGCTTAAAATAAGTCGAATGTTTGTTTATTGGGCGATAAAATGATTTACTTAGACGGAGGATATAAAAGACAGACAACGTTCAGGAAGCCCAGGGACAGTTCGAACGCCACAAGCTGTTAAAGCTGTAAAAACGCGATTTACCCGAAATCCTCTCCACAAACAAAAAATTTTATCTCCTGAGATGAAAATTTCGAAAAATTTTATGTCTTTTAAGACCTTACGCTGGTCATTTGCTAATGGAAGATTTGAAGCGAAAACGGTGGCAAAAATCTAAAAGTTTGTGGAAGGAATAGGGTAATGATAAACAGAAAAATTTTGTTCACCGATGAAAAAATTTTTACTGTGTTCAATAAACAAAATCATAGGATTATGCCAGATTTTCTAAGGAAGCTTGTTCCAAAAGTTGTCATCATCCAGCATCAGTTATGGTTTGGTGGGGAGTCAGCTTTGATGGGGATACCATTATTCATTTTTGTGAAAAAGGTGTAAAAACTTAGGTTAAAATATATCAAGACATTGTAATATTTTAGAGAACGTTGTGAAACCTCTAGATCATACTCTTTTTAAAAATAAGAATTGGGTCTTCCAGCAAGACTCTGCACCAGAACACAAAGCTATTACAACACAAGCGTGGCTTCAACAAAATACGCCTTCACTTATTACTACAGAAGATTGGCCTTCTGCAAGTCCTAATCTAAATCCTTTAGATTGTAAACTATGGTCCCTCTTAGAAGGTATGGTTGGCTCTAAAAGACATGCCAATCTTGATTCTTTAGAACAAGCTTTAACAAAATCGACGGACAATTTTCCGTTGGATCAAGTGCTTGCTGCCATAGTCGGATGGCGTATTCGTTTGAATAAAAGTAAGAGGGGGACATTTTGAGTAAAATTAATTTTGTCATTATGAATATATGAATTAATCCCATAATAATTTGTTTTTATTCTCATAGCAATTAAATGTTTATGCCATGTTTTCATTGTAACAGTATTTATGGGAGTACTATGTATTATTTCCAACTCATTCTAATATTTTCAACACCTTTTTTTTTTAATATTGCTTGCCAGTTACTATCAAATTTCCTCTGTGTTTCAGTTTAGAATAACTAAAGGAATTATTATTGTGGAATTCAAAATTGGACAGTTATAACTATTAACGGTAAAATATGACATAGTTGCATTTATATTTTAATTTGAGATTGCACGTCAGCATCTTATTGTCGGTTATTTTTATCGTCATCGTCTTGGTTTATTTCACGCTATGCATGGTTGCGGATTCAACCGGTATATTATTTATTACGTTACAGACCACATAAATATAAAATATGCAAAGACTCCTTCTTGTGTGGTGAATCTTCATTCCATCTAGTCAGGCACGCACAATAATATTCTCAAGTGTCATATTTTATACACCTTATAATAATAAATTATATTATTTTTCTTTAATTTGTGTGTCACCAAAATGGGCCTTCGTGTCTTCCCAGATGCAATAGAATTTTTGGGTTGGTACTTCTGACCTAAGGTTAATATGACATTTTGTAATTAATGTCCTTGTTAGGCGAACTTATACATTTGTATACATTATTGAACTGAAAAGAGATGTGCTTTGGCTGGATTTTAATAATACACTAATATTTTCCAAATATATATGTTACACGATTCTTATTTTTACGATCTTTAACAGATCTTCCATCAATACATATTTTTCACACAATAACGTGCTAACTTATTTTTTTTTATTTTAATTAATTAATGACGCCTAAGTCACAAGCTTGCATCTTAAGCTTTAAGTTCATTTTTTAAATTTTACATCACAAGTTCAAATTTTACCAAAAAAAATAATGTGGTTTAATTTTATATGTTCTTCGGATGCTTTGTACAACACGCAAAATTGCGTTTTATTACCATCTTTGCCTATCCTATATTAAAAACTAGCCGTGCTCGTGGCTTCGCTCGCGTGGATTTGATTCATTACACAGGGGAACAGCTGTTTTGGTGTCGAGGTTTTTTGAGCTGATTCTATATCAATTTGATGTCCTGAATTCAAATAATGTATTCATTTGTACCTAGGAGCTCAAATTTTTAAGATATATAATTTTAGAGAAATATAAGTTACATTATTGTAACTCAAATCCGTAAGTGTAGTAAACAAAAGTAGATACGAAATATTTATTTTAGTTATACAAAATACAATATTATGTCGTACTTACAAACAAAAAAAAACATTGAAGAAATGAAATAGTCACTCAACACTTGGAAAGCTTCTTTTCCGCGACATTCTTGAATGTTTTTTTAAACAGTACCTTTTTAAACTCCAGCAATAATCTGCCATCATGTGCATGTCCCATCTTCCTTGGTAGCGGTCCTCCATAACTTTAATATCTTGGTGAAATCTTTCAACTTGTTCCTCACTCATGTCCAATAAATTTTCTGGAAAACGGTCTAAGTGGCTGTGTAAATAGTGTATTTTAATCCTCATATTGCACCCTAATGATTTGAAACTATTAAGCATCTTGTTAACCATTTCAACATAGTTTTGAGCTTTATGTTTACCTAGAAAATTTTCTACAACTGCAACAAATGATGTCCAAGCTTCTCGTTCAACTTGATTCATTGAATTTATGAAGGCAGGATCCTTAATTAATTGTCTTATTTGTGGACCATCAAATATCCCTTCTTTGAGTTTTTCTGTGCTCAACTGATGCATTTTTACCCCTATATATGCAAAACAAGACCCATTCTTATCAAGAGCCTTTACAAATTGCTTCATTAAGCCCAACTTTATATGTAACGGAGGAAGTATGATTTTTTCTCTTTCAACCAAAGCGTCGTTAATGACATTCTTTTTCCCAACGTCCATGTTTTCTCTCTGAGGCCAATCTTTTCTAACCCAGTGGTGTGTTTTTTGTCCCTACTATCCCAGAGGCACAAGAAACACGGATATTTCGTGTAACCACTTTGCTGCCCAAGAAGAAAATTTACCATTTTTAAGTCTACACAAATCATCCATTGATGTTCGTAATACTTTATCTTCTGCAAGACCAAAGCTATGGTATTATATTCTTCTTTCAGTTTCGTTGAGTGAGCTAGTGGTATTGAACCATATTTATTCCCATTATGTAGAAGGACACATTTTAAACTTCGCTTTGAACTGTCAATAAATAGGCGCCAATCATCTGGAATATATTCAGAAAGTCCCATTTCTTTCATGAGTCCCCTAATTTCATGACAAAATACAAGATTGTCTTCTTGAGAAAAGAATGGTAGCAGATCTTTTTCGTTCAACCTAGAAGCCAGTACTTCAGAAGCTTTTTTCGATAAATTGAGACCCCTGGTGAGATCATTTAATTCATTTTGATTGAAGCGTTGAGGAACTGATGACGTCCCCTCATAGTCACTGTTAGTTTCATTAGCATCAGAACTTTTATTAGCATCAGAGGGAAAATATTCGTCATCAGAGATATGTGGTAGCTGATGAAATGTTGGAATCGGTATTTCATCTGAGTGCGGGATAGGGCGTATTGCCGAGTCTAAATTGGGATAAGTCCACTTACTGCGGTTATTTCGATTGATTCCATTAGTATTTACTAAACAGAAATAACAATCATTGAAGTGGTTTTTTGGTTCTCTCCAAACCATTGGTACGCCGAATTTTAGACATTTTCTTTTCCCGGTAGTCCACTGCCGTAAATGCTCTGTACAAGTTTTACATACGAGATGCGGGGCCCACGTTTTGTCCTGATCACCAAGCTTAACTCCAAAGTATCCAAGATACGCTCGCTTTACAAAGTCAGTAATAGTTTGTCTGTTTTGTTGAAACACATGTATTCTCCGTATATATAGCAAAACACATCAGGTTGATTTACACAACTTCTTCTTGAACTGGAACCTGAACTCATTTTAATTCTGTTCAATAACACAAAAACACTCTTTTCTTAACATAAAATAACACGCCGAATTCGATCTACTCTCATTAGTAAGAACGCACAAACTGACGAGACTTACCCGAGTTAGGTGATTAAAAGGGTCAGTTCAGGTACCTGATAGGCAATGGTTTCACTATTTATAGATTTACCTGGAATTTACTCAATTACAGACTGACAATAAAACCATTGTAGTTACATTAATGAATATATAATAATTTTAGAACTCTCATAAATGAATATACTGAATAAAAACCACATTGGTAGATAAGTTGATGTATCTAAAAAAGTAGAGCTGATAGAGAAAAACGGATTGCATGTATCGATTTAGCGTCCCAAATATAGTTAAAATCAGCTCTAAAAATCCCAGGCACCAAAACAAAAATATTTTTTTGTTGCCCTGTGTTATTATCGTCACTGCTTATTCCTTATATTACCTAGCGTAATAAAATATATCCTATAACCTGACCAGAGAATATATGTATTTTATAAAAAAAAACTCGTAAATCGGATAAGTGGTTCTTAAGGGGACCCCGAAGGCCAAAAATTTTAAAATTATCATTTTTTTTTATTGCTTTAAATCAAAGTTCAACCTTTTCTGCACAATTTAAGACAATTTTCATCAATTTATCTTAACTAGAAGTATTTTTAAAAAATTTAAGAAAAAAAAAAGTTAATACTTTTCACTTCACAGATAGTCAGATATACACGTTTACAACCAAACTGACAGGTTTCCAAGGTTTTCTCTAGCAATAGAAAAAAATCGATGTTTTCTACGCTAATAATCGATAGTTTCGGTAGGTATTGAAACGCCGAAAAACAAGAAAAAGGTCCGGTCGTGGCGCTGTATCAGAGACGAACCCGCGCTCCTTGAAAATCGCTCGTCCTGAAAAGTTGTGGTTTTTGACCTTTCGGTACACGTTTCTCAAAATGTAAACACCCAAACCTTACTAAACTTTGTGGAAATATTTAATGATGTTAGAGGATTATTTGCCCGCAATTTCACGTTCGTTGATGTAGTAGAAGGCAAGAAAAAAAATCATGAGTGAAAGAAAAAAAAAAAACATTTTTTAAACTCAAATTTAAAAAAAAGTAAAGAGTATATTTAAATGAAATTGCGAACACAAATACAACAGGATACCCTTAATCCAGTAAAAAAAAAATTACATCAGTAACCCATTTAAAACCCAAGGAATCGGTACCGAAAGTGAGCAACCTCGCTCATAAGGATTAGGTAGCCTTCGGGGTCGCCTTAAGTGTTAAGCGCATTAACGGACAGACAGACAGAGAGACGTTGCGTTTTATATATATTATAAATTTTTATGTGATAAATATTAAGTTAAGAATTAAGAAAAAATACGTAAATCGTATAAGTGGTTCTCGAATGATAATAAGCACACTAACGGATAGACAGACAGACAGAGAGACGTTGCGTTTTATATATGTTATATAGATTATTATTATTATTATATAAACTGGCTAGAGAACAAATGTATGAATTAAAAAAAAAAAACGTAAATCGGATAAGTGGTTCTTGAGTGATAGGCGCACTAACGGACAGACAGACAGACAGAGAGACGTTTCCTTTTATATATATTATATCCTTTGCTACATGATATTGTTCCATATTTAATGGTTTAGGCAGTGTATTGCAAGAGAACGCGGTAGCTATAATCTGGCCAGAGAACATATGTATGTTTTTTAAAAAAAAGCACGTAAATCGGATAAGTGGTACTCGAGTGATAAGCGCACTAATGGACAGACAGAGAGACGTTGCATTTTATATATATTATAGAAGACTGTCGCTGTAAAGTTCTCTAAGCATACCCATGCTTCTGTTTCTTACTGGTAACCTGCCTCTTGTAATTCTAATCATTCTTTCTTTTATCTCTCATCTATATGTTTGCTCCATTCTATAATCTTGTTTAATACGTTCCTAATATTATCCATTTTATATGACGTCTTGTCCCTTATCTTTCTATCTGATAGAGTCTTTGTAGCTATTCTATCAAATTTTCATCTATATCGTTTTTAGAATTCCGTACGGAACACTTATAAGATCACTTCAATATCTGTCTGTTCGTCTATCGTCGGTCTGTCACATCCGATTCTCTCCGAAACTATTTGACATAGAAAGTTGAAATTTGGCACAAATATAGGAACTGATGGCTTCATTAGAGCCGTGTAGTTCTGAAAGTTAAATTTTGACTTAGGGGGTTAGTTTTGGGGGGTGAAATTGGAAGTGAAAAAAAAATTACCAGGTCATCGAGTGGAATGGATAAAGTAAATATGGAGATAGTAGTTAAATAAAAATGTTATATTTCGAAATAAGTAATATATACTAAAAATTAAATGAAATCGAGTGATTGATGAAAGTTAACCTACTTAAACTTAAATGCTAATATGATGCAAATACATTTTTGTAGATATTTTATAAGAAGAAAATATATTTTAAAAGTCTTGGTAGTATTTAGCATATTTTGACTAATACCCGAACCAAAAATACAACATAATATGTCGAAGGGTCCAACTTTCAGATAAAATATCTGTGTGTGTGTGTGTGTGTGCGTCGATATTCACCATATCATAATAATAAAGACTGATGCATGGGAATGCACTCCCCTTCAATTAGGATAACGTTATTTAGACATTTTTCATACCTAATCAATCTCAATTTTACTATAGGCATTAATACACGTTGACAAATCCTAACAAAACATTATTTAAATACTAAAAGCATCAAAAATAGATGACAAATTGAACGAAATTAGAAAGTGATCGATAACCCTGAAAAAAAAAAACTGTTTAGAACAAGCTTTCAGAATTTTTAGTTTAAATAATTGTGGGCAATTTAGTCCTTGTCTACCTGTGTCATTTTTTTTCTAGAATTAGAATCTTTAACGTACAACCATGATATTTAGTAGGCTGTACTTTCTACATCCTACAATATTTCCTGAAATCTTTAGATTTCTGTATTCTCTGTATTTCTCTCTATAATTAATTGCAATAGTGCTTGGTGTCGTAGAATGTGTCTAATAATCTTGTCCATCTTATCTGAAATATTGGCAAAGAGAATTGGTTTCTCCATTTTGTGTCCATGGTGAGTTTATATAACTCTTCTCTTTTTGGGCCAAAATAAGTAAAACGGGACAACTGAAAATTTTTTTTTTTTTCGTATTTCAAAGATAACTATGTTCCATAGAGGTACAAGTAGCTTTTTACCTCCTAAATTTTTTTTTTTACAATATTTCATTTATTTTGCGAATAATCGCTAGTTGAATATTTATGTATAGAACTTTTCATTTATTCATATTTCGGAAACGAATAGCGATAATTGAGTTAATTTTTTTAAAAATTAAGCAAAATAGTAAAAATTCATGCGGTCGTTGTAAAAATTTAATTTGTTAAATTTATAAACAATTTTTTGAAAGAATTGCGGTTTGACTAGAAAATGAGATCAAACTCTTTTTATGCGTAAAACGGCACTGAGTAAGTTTAAAAAAAAAGGTTACTAATTTCTTAAATTTAATTAATATTTTTCTGATGACACGCGGCCTCCAACGCGCTTGTTTACTCGAACGCGCGAGCCGTTAACGATCTCAAAAAACTCATTAGTTTTCAACCAAGGAATCATAATAGTAATATCAAGACTTTTTACATTTATTATATAATCAACAATTAAGTAAAAATTATACAATACATATTAAATTATTTCAAACATTAACTGTTACTTCTTCTTCAGAACTAGAAAATATTTTGCACATCAATTGGTTATTACCTTTCGGTATAAACGCATGGAATTAGCGAGTCTTAGATATAGCTTTACAACTACGATACTTCAATTGATAAACATTTTCGTGAGCCTGACATTCTTCATTTGTACAAAAATCGAAACTTACATTTTTAAAATAATTAACTGCCCAGTCAAACAAGCGTTTGGGCGATGTTATTTGATTTTCACTATTTTTCGCCGCATCCACCAATCCTATCGCAAGCCACTTTTCCATGGGAAGTGGCGAAATAATGCCACTCTTTACTAATAGCACATTCAGATTCATGCGAGAGTAGAGAAGAAAAATTGAACTTGTTTTTTATATTGAGACCTAGCTCTGTCAGAAAATAATAAATTTTTCGAATGGCAAAGTTGCCGAATGTAGCCTTCAAATGTTGAATCAATAAATCAACTGAAGCCGCTGAGTATTTCACGTTCTCTGATCAGAGAACGTTAAACATTAGGCACAGTGGCGTTTTATGCATTAAAAGAGAGCGATCTCATTTTCGAGTGAAACTGAGATCATGGTTTAATTCGTAATTGTTTAAAAAATTGTTTATAAATTTAACAAATTAAATTTTTACAACAACCGCATGAATTCAACTGAAAAGTGTAAACATTTGGCTTCATTTTAAAAAAATGAACTCAATTATCCCTATTCGTTTCCGAAATATGAATAAATGAATAGTTCTATACATAAATATTCAGCTAGTGATTATTCGCAGAATAATTGAAGTACTACAAAAAAAATTTAGGAGGCAAACAGGTAATTGTACTTCTATCGAAAAATATAGCTATCTTTGAAATTTGAGAAAAAAAAATTTCACATGGCCCGTTTTACTTATTTTGGCCCTTTTTCTATGGTTCAAATGAACAAGAAAAAAGTGCTCTTTCATCAAGTCAATGCACCGTGCCACAAATCAATAGTTACGATGGCAAAATTGCATGAATTGGAGTTCGAATTGCTTCCTCATTCACCGTATTCTCCAGATTTCGCCCCCAGCTACTATTATCTGTTCGCAGACCTCAAAAAAAATGCTCCAATGAAGAAGTTATCGTCGAAACTGAGGCCTATTTTGAAGGCAAAGGCAAATCCTTCTACAAGAAAGATATAGTAATGTTAGAAAAGCATTGGACTGATTGTATCGTTCTTGAAGGAGACTATATTGATGAATAAAGTCGAATTTTGAAAAAAAAAAGTGTTATAAGTAGCTAGACTAAAAATTTCTCAGCCTACGTGTTACATAGCTTTTCTGGAATGAAAGAGAAAATTAACTTTGCTAATTTCGTTTCTAAGACAAAGACATCTATAATAACATGTGAAACCTTTTTATTTCCGAATTTCCAAAGTATTTAAAAACGACTGCAAATTTTTGGCCCCCAGTATACAGTATAAGAAGATGAATGATGATCAAATTTGAACGTTCCCCACAAACTGTTTTAATGAAAATGTTTTAAGGCAATTTTATATAAAAAAAGAACGTACATTGAAAAGAGTCAAGGTAAAGTGCGTCCATACATATAGTGAAGTGACTAAACTTAATCCTTAAAGGGTAAAAACTATTAACCATAAATAGACAATGAAATTTTATGGTTTTCTTTGGACACTTCAGAAGCAGGTAAATCATGGACCGTACTTAAAAATATGATATCTGTTCGTTTTACCCTGCTGCTTGTAAACAACAAAGGTGGATCTTAAACAATTATTAATGAAATTTTAATATGATTTTAATGGTGGTTATAAAACAGGGCATTTTCCCGAAAATAACTTGCATAATCCATATTGGTACTTACTGTCTAGTAATATAAATACAGCCGCCACTTAGTTTAAGCGTTGTAATTATTGTTACTTCGGTGTGCGATAGAGCAGCTTAGTCATGAAAAATATTGGCGAGTCAAGTGTATCTCAACGGGTTACCCCGTGCAAAAGTAGAAAACACTTATCTACTGATGCCAAGGAGATTGTAAAAAATGTTTATTCAACCTTAATTGAACGTGGTAATGTTAACAAGCAAGCAGCGCTAGAAGAAACGGCCACATTAATGAACATTCCAACATCAACGGTATGGAAAATTGTAAACAACCCTATTCTAGTGAGGAAGAAAAGAAGTGATGACAATTTGTCAAGGATAGATGGAAGTGATCAAGATATAATACGGCGTAAAATTTACAAGATATACGGGGAACAAAGTGTACCCCCCATTGGATAATTTAATGAAAAGGCTTGAAAGAGATGAAACCGTGATTAAATGCAGTAGGACAACATTATGGAAGTGTATTTAACACATAGGTTTCAAATTTAAAACACTTAATAAAAGACAAGTTTTCATGGAGTCCAAGAGAATTCAGGAATAGCGACTGAAATATTTTGAAAAAATAAAGTTTTACAGAGACGAGGAAAGGCCAATTATTTACTTGGATGAAACATGGTTCGACACATACGATACTCCGAAAGGGGGTTGGGTTGACTCAAGTGATAACTGTAAAACAAAAGCACCATCAAATAGAGGTAAAAGGATTACGATCTTGCATGCTGGATCTAAAGACGAATGGATTCCGAATGTATTCTCCCGTCTGCAAAGAACATAAAAGATTCTCCTCTCGATTACCATGACGACACCACTGCCGAATTATTTGAAAATTAGTTCAAAAACAAGCTAATTCCTAACATACCTCCAAATGGTGTAATTGTGTTGGACAACGCAAGCTACCATAGTAGGCAGTTAATCAAAGCTCCCTGCTCAAACGATACAAAAGCAACAATGCGAAACTACATTTTACGATAATGACACTTACTTCCACGAAGATTATACCAAACAGCAATTGATAGAAGTTTTGAAGAGTTTAAACATAAAAAAGGAATACGTTTGTGACAATTATGCAAAGGATATGGGGCATACAGTTTTAAGGATTCCACCATACCATTGTATATTTAATCCTATAGAGTATATTTGGCATCAATTGAAATCTGCCATTCGTCGTAATAATATTTGCCCCACTGTTAATTCCAGTGTACTGAAACTAATGGAAACCGAAGTTTTTAATATACGTCTACAGAGTTGTGCAAACTCTGTCACACATATTGAAAAAGTTGAAAAATCATATATCCATATTGCAAAGACTATAGAAAAACTAATAATTAGAAACAATGATAGCGATAGTGTTATTATTTGTGCGAATAATGTAATAACTTGTATTTGTAATAAAAATAATTGGTAATAAAATGATTTGTAATAAACATAAATAAAACATAGTATAAACATTGTTTAATGTCTTTCCAAAAACCAAAATAATTAAATCCTAAGCAAAGTATGAATCTGTTCAATCATATTTGAATTTTACAGCTCGCACTAATAGGAATCAGTTAGTCACTTCACTATATGTATGGACGGACTTTACCCTCTTTTTATAACTTAATAACATTTTAGGCATCGGTAATTTTATTTTTCATTTTTATTAAATAGAGTTCATTTCAAGTTATGCTATTAGAAAAAGCACTTAAAATCAAGGTGAAGTTATTGGTAATTTTATTTTTTCATCTTTATTAAATAGAGCCCATTTCAAGTTATGCTATTAGAAAGAGCACTTAAAATCAAGGTGAAGTTATCGTTAAGTTTATTGAGGTTTTTTTAATAGCATGGAATACATGTTGCTGGGAAATTCCTATAGTGCTACAGAATCGATGCTTGTGCGGAAAAAGCGACTTAGGTTTGTCTTGAATGGCTGTGAATTTTAATCGATGGAAAAGACAGTCTTGATCAAATCGTTTCAAAAGAGATGAGGTTCTCTACATAAAAGACGGCTTGAAAAGGGTTGAACAAGAAGTGACAAGCTGAACCTTATACGGATATGATGTATTAGCAAGATGTGTTTCTGGCATGCACCATTCTGGGAGAAATTAAGCGGGCTACATCCATCAAACAGTTTCCAAGAAAAAAATTATAAACTCGACTCAAGACGCCAACCGTTCTTCGATGTTCCCAGGAATCAGGGTTGCTGGTGTGTTCTGGTTCTCCAATCAGGCGAATAGCTCCCTTCTAAATAGAATCCAACGAATGCAGTGTATGCTTGGGAGCAGAGTCCCAAACATGAAAACAGTATTTTATAATAGGCCGAATTTGAGTATTGTAGAGAATTAAAATGAGTAACGTTTTCTCGTTCGAAGTAATCGTTCTAGCGTTTGTGAAGCTTTCTTTGCTAGGCATGCCACATGTTCATACTAAGACATATTTACTCCAGAGCTAACGTAAAGCAAATTGAGTGACAATACTATAGAAATGGAGTCTCCCGACATAACTATGTCGGATTCCGCAACGTGAACTTTTTTAGAAAAAACTGCCGCCTGGGTTTTTTGCAGCGTTAAATTCTACTGTGATAGTATCACCGGCAAGACAAAATTTCTTGCAGGTCTTTGCCAAATTGAACAGCCTCCTGCTGTCTGTGCATAAGTAGCTGATATTCAAGCGTTGAAAGTCAATGTAGAAAAAACCATACTGGCATCTGCAAAGTTGTATATTAAAGAACCCCGTATTAATCTTATGGAAATTGGATCCTTGTCAAATAGGCTGAAAATGTAGTATGTTATGCTTCAAGCCATTCTGTCCCCATTGACTTGTTTTGACTAGAATATGATTTTAGGAAAAATTCCAACGGAATTATATGTTTTTTGGGTCGCTAATTATGAATATAATAATTATTTTGTACTCCACTTTTGAGTATTGGCCATTTTGGCCATTTCTGGAGTCTTTTTTGATTTAATTTTTCTAGAATATATTTTTGCGGATAATTCTAAAGGAATTTTATGTTTCGAATTAATAATTAGGAATATAATAATTATTTTGAACCGATTTGATCCTACTCTCCAATAGCGTTTATTTTTTGCCAACTTTTGATCCTTTTATGGATTCAGTTAGACTAGAACATATAAAAGTTATACTTTATTTTCAGCAACTCTAAGGAAATTGTTAAGAAAGAACAGTGAAAGTTATATGGCCAAAAATAAACGCTACTGGAATTATTATATTCGTACTTATCAACTCAAAAAACATAAAATTACGTTAGAATTTTTCGCAAAAATATGTTCTAGACGAATTAAATTCAAAAAAGACTCCAAAAATGGTCAAAATGGCCAATATTCGAAAGTAGGAGCGAAATGAATCGAAATAATTATTAGGTTTATAATTAGCGACCCAAAAAACATATAACCCAGTTCGTAAAATCATGTTCTAGTCAAAATAAATCTTTTAAAAAACAGCATTTTTTCAGCGGTTTTTTTTTACTAATTCCACGATAATTCCTAGTCTCAAAGTTCAAAAATGTATATTTTTGAACTTTGTGTCCATGGAGACTTTTGATCAGAATGGTTTGAAGCATAAGCCGATTTGACCGGGATCCAATTTGCATAAGATTAGTGCGGGGTTCTTTCTGATCGTTTTCAGCAGATCGTTAATGTAAAGAAAAAGGAGATAGTATGGAGCCTTGGCCTACACCAGCGTTCATAGTGAAGGCTTTAGAAAGAAACCCATCAACTGCAACTTGCTCTCTGAGGAAACGCAAGAGCCATAAACAAATCTTTTCAGACATGCCATAAGAGTGCAGCTTAACCAACAATCTTTCTGTTGAATTCAATCGCTCGAGATTCTTCAAAATATTCAATTGCGTTATTTCAAGCATGTGTGGAATAAGGATGATCTTTACTTACGAAAGCCATATTGATGGTCGCTAATAATATGGAATCCTTCCAGATAATTTAGCCTATGCTGATTGATAGCTTTTTCCGTAACTTTCGAAAGTTTTTAAAGCAGTGTGACTGGCCCGTAGTTGTTTTAAAGTCTTTCTGCTTTTTTGGGTATCGGCTGAACTGTAACGCATTTTCAGCAGGAAGGAAATAATCCCTTTGTGTACGATAGGTTGAAAAGTCTACAGAAAACTTTTGTTACTTCTCTCGCGCAATTTTTGAGTACTGTGGCAGGTATTCCGTCAAGGTCGGAAGGTTTTTGATGTATAGCTTTAATAAAATACTCCGTCTGAAGACAATATCAGAAAGGTAGAAGAATAACGATTACTGCAGAATTCAATTGAGTCTTTGCTACTCTTTCTTTTCCCTGCTTAATACGCGAAGGACTACATATGTCAGTAAATTTATTAAAATTAGTTTTGTTGGAAATTTTTATTTTTAGACGATTCTAGTGCTAGCAAACAACCAATGAAAGAATTATATTAATATAAAATCTCAACAGCTCATTCAAGGAATATTAAAAAATATTTTAAGATTAGTTTTAAAATTACTGGTAAGTTTGAAATTCTACAAACAAAAATTACCAAAAATCAAAAGAACCAGAAGCCACCTGTAAATATATAATTCTTTTGTTTCGTTGTAATCTGAGGAATTATGACAGGATGTTGCCACTAAGAGATGAGGTTGTTTGCATGGTTACCCTTTAACCTCTCCTGCTAATTTACCTAAAAGGGCATATCCACACCAATTGCGAATTGAAAGTTTGACTGTATTTTCTTCGGAGCGATCTAGAAGCGAGAAAGTGAATCTTCTTAGGAAGATAAGTAAAAAGAAATTACTTCTCCTGAACAGTAATAATATTTTAAGATATAAAAAATGCAATCCAAGAATAAAGATGAATGAAAATACGTCATACGTGTGAAATATCTGAATTATTATCATTACTTTTTATTTTATGTTCTTGATTCTTCGACCAGTAATTTTGGGTCCAATTTTCATATTTTCACTAACATAATCGTAGTTCGTAATAATTCGGTATGAACAGGCCCTTTGTTTCGCATTTATAGCCCTACAAACTTGACAACTGGTATAAATTTAAAATCTCCTATATTCTCTAGAGGATGAAATATAAACTCTACGTCAATTATGGAGGAGCATTGTGGAATGGAGTAGGAAGAGTGATTTAACAATATCAACTATATATTGGAAAAATTATTATTACATCTGCTACTGTGGGGATCAATGACATTTCATAATCAAAACAAGATACATATGCAGGACATGAAAAGCATGGAGTTTTAGTGTTGTTAAAAATTATATCAAGTTTCAAAGCTGTAAAGCTGAAGAAGTGCCATTTTTTCTCAAATAGATGTTGAACAATTTTAGTCTTAGCATATATACTGACTGACCATCTACATACATGTATGTATGTAGATGGTCCGAAAAACTTTACAAAAGTTTATCGGATGCGAATATATTATATATGTAATTTGCTATTATATAGTTAAAGCGATACATTTCGAAGCAAAATGACTTGCCTGATGCTGCTTTAGTTTTCCAAGTTTTAAAGTGTCTTCTTAATAAGGGAGATTCAAGATTGTATGGCCGCCAGATGCCAAACAGGAACAATGTCATGCATCTGAAGCTGATTTGTGTCTACGGAGGCACTTTTTTTCAAACTGCACTCATTAAAAAGGCTCTATATTTACGTCGAAAATTTTTTAGATACACTAGATAGGAAGAATATTTCTTGAGTAATTTCGAGATGGTGTATTAGGTGATTAAAATAATTCTAAGACCATTCTTTTACGGTAATAAAGGAAAAACATTAAAGGCTAAGCTGCTTATAGAGAAGCGAAGGGTGCGAATGAATACCCGGGGCGACAGTTTCTGAAAAAAATATCCCTTATAATACAACTTTAAATGATTAGACCTTGCTCAATACTATAAAACTATAGGGTATAAAAGTAGATATTGCAATGGAACTCTATAAAAATAAACTCGTCATTAACAAGAAGAAAGAGCCAAAAAAACTTCTTTAATACTGTAATTTTATAACCAATGTAACAAAGTCGACGACCGAGAAAAGGAGACTTTAAAAAAAAGAAAAATTCACTTTTACCAGTCACAAAATCTTTTGCTGGTAGGACCCTTTCTGGGAAAAGAACAATCGAACTTTAAAAGCTTTGTCAACATTAAAAAATAACCGGTGAAGTACAATTTGGACTTGCGCAATTAGTGTTCTGCAGTGTGATTGCCTTTCAAAATAAAATTCTTGTTATGGAGGTACAAATTGATCAGTGACTTCACAAAACACACCCCAAATGAGTTTCAATAAATGAATTAAAAACCCAGATTACGAACAAGTCTAGTCAGATACTGACTCACCAGACGATTCAGACCAGTCGGGATAAAACAAAAAGTTTTTGACATGTATATACGAGTATCTCAAGGCCCAATACGTATTTTCATCTTTGTTCTTCACTTCAAACAAAATAAAATTATTTTGTTTCGGTACCTAATGCTTAAAGTAGTAGCTATCAGTTCCGGTTCAATTCAAAACTTTCGATGAAATAGTTTTTTTTATACCAGATAAATTATCAGACGTAACGGACTCGTGATAATTTTTGCTTAATCTACACTTTATGGAGACTATTCCCGAATTTCATCAAACTTTTTTGATCAGTCCTGTTTTAAAATAATATAAAGAAAATTGTATGCAAGTATTACATCATATATATTTTTGAACTCTTATTTTTCATAAGCTTTCATTTGACACCTCACCCGATGACCTGGTAATTTTTTTTTTTTCACTTCCGATTTCACCCCCCAAAGCTAACCTCTTAAGCCCAAATTTATCTTTCAATACTACATGGCTCTGACTGGGCCATCGATTCCCATATTTGTGCCAAATTTCAACTCTACATGCCAAATAGTTTCGGAGAAATCAGGTATGACAGACGGACAGACAGACGGACGAGTGGACAGGCGGACAGACGGAGATACGGACAGACGGACAGGCGGAGAGGACAGATGGACCGACGGACAGGCAGACAGACGGACGGACACCGAATTGATCCCATAAGTGTTCTGTTCGGAATACTAAAAAATATATAATTTTTTTATGAATAAATTTCTCCTAAACCTCGACAAACACAAATTTCTTTCCGATTTTTTGTGTTAATGTGTTAATATTTATCTTATGTTTTTTTACATAGTTGACGAATCAGATGTCCTATTTGGATCATCCATTAAAAAACATTTATTTAATTAGAACAAATATCAGAAATAACCCCAAATCTGCCAAACTTTCTTATAAATTTCGTAACAAATGGACCTTTCATGTTTAAAACTTCATGTTACATTTCTCAGATCATCTAAATTATCCTTCAAAAGTTCAAAAAAACTCTCCGACAAAGGCTCGGAATATTTCTGTGACGTTCTAATCGTAAGTTATGATAGTCGATTTTAGTAAACAAGGTTTTTCGGAGTTTATATACGTGAAAGAACTAATTTCTTTTGGTATCGACTATTTAAAAGCATGTTAAGGAAAATAAAATTGTCGTTAAGAACGAGCTTAACGGTATATTTTGAAATTATTTTGATTTTAAATGTGTAGTCTTAGGTTTATGATTTAGATTTGGTGTTGCCTTAACAAAAGATTGTAATTATTTAAGTTGTTTGGGTGGGTCTTTGTGTTTTTGGTATAAATTGAAATTTGAAAGATAATTTTCATAATTTTGTAATTCCACCTACGTAAGGAAAAATAGGGTTATTAAAATAACTATGCTGAATGTTAGAAGTATGCCTAAAAGTATTATAATGAAACTGAATAAATTTGAGTAGAGGAAAAATAAGAATTGTTCTACACATACATACAACAGTAAAAAAGATACTATAGTTTCAGAAAATTATCTTTAATTTACTAAAATATTAAAAACGAATCTAAAATACCTCTTGGCCTGCAAACTGTTAATAAATCAACATCGAAATTATTTATTTAAAATTTCACTACGAAATAATTCATAATTAAAAAAATGTAAATAAGAGTATACAGTTCCAAAACACTTGTGCCTTAAAAATAAATGAGCAAATACTAAATATGTATGTTCAACGCATAATTAAGAAATTAATTAAGTTTTTTTTCAATCCCACCATTTCTAGAAATAAAATGTTTGAGGACTCGTCAATTAGTATAAATTTGAACTTGAAAATGATAATAAAAACCGTTAAGAATATAAGTTCAAGTTATAAATAGACAGACATATTTGAGAACTAATCTTCGATAACTAAGAAACAATGTTAACAATGATACCAACAGTATGTAAATATCTCGTATTTCCCTTCTTTTTACTTGGTTGATACCGAGTTGCGGTAAGGGTCGGTGAAAGGCAATAAAAAGTTTCGAGTTGTGGTACAGACCTTTTTCGAACCCAAAATTGACGGCCGAGTTGCGGTCCGTCACAGGCAGGTATAGAGCTATAAGTATGCTAGTTATGTGTGAAAATTAAAGCAAAAGACGTATTTCAGTAATTACTATATTTCTAAGACATGCATTTGACAAACGTTACAGCATCAATTTCTTTATGTACATATTGAATTCTTCCCTATTCCTGTCATATCGGAGTCGGTGAAAGTATTCACCACATTCGGATCTGCAGCCAATTCCCGCCGAATCATCTTTCTTGATCTTTCGTTGTAATGTTCCTCGTTGGCTCTCTTCTTCACTACGTTGTTAATTTTTTGGCGATTCAGTACTTGTTCATTATCGTGTTGATGTTGATGATTGCCAGTTTGTCGTGAAAATATTTCGTCTGGTCCAATGGTGTAAACTTTGGCAGTGCAGTTCTTGTTTGTGCAGAGCCAGCACATCTCTTCTGTCGATTTTAAACGGCGATATTGTCGAAATTTGTAATTTTCCAATAGGCTCAAAGTTTTGCCTTTCTTGCTCAACATCCTCTGTAATAAGACCATGTTGACTTGAGAAAGTTTAAACGTAAACTAGTAAATTTCAAAAATGCCCTTACGTTTTATACTTTTATCTAATTTAGGTTAACCCTAATTTAATGTAATAATATTTAAGAATTAATAATAGATAATTTAACCCAACCTATCTGCCGATTCGTCGATTACCGCAACTCGGATGAAAGGCAGGTCAAAATATTTACAACCTCCTAAAGGCCATTAGGTGGACCGCAACTCAGTATCTACGTTTCAGTTCTCTTGCTAAACGAAAGTATTGTATTCATGCAATTGTACCCGGGATCGCACCGGGAATTTTACATTTATGTTATTTACGTTTCAGAAACATAATTTCCTTTTCCCACCGCGTCGTCGGTCCGTCTGCTAATATTTCTTCTTCTTCAACAAAACGAGATATCAATTTCAATTTTGGTACACATTTGGTTTTTGTTGCAGGCAAAGAATTTTTGATTTTTAAGCAATATCTTTTCAGAAAATGGTGGTGATGGTAGAGACCGTCCAATATTGTTGATTCTCAATCGTCCTGAAAATTTTTCCTGGATTTTCGTTAGGATAATGAACACATTTTAGGGTTCCTAGAATAAGAAAAACATTTTCACTCTTTTCCGTCGGACTGTTTGTCTGTCCGTTGGCTGTCGGTATCTTGGCATAATAACTCTCGAATAAAATAAGATATCAATTTCAAACTTGCTGTATAGATATTGCCTTATGAGGGGATGAAGCTTATATTATTTGTTAATATCGCTTCAGGACAAGGGGGTGAAAATTTTATAAGTTTTAATAGTAATATGCTAATTTTTCCCGATTTTTTTTGTTGAAATAATAAACAAATTTTATGCCTAAATGTTTATAATAAAACATATGAGAGATGAAAGAGGTGGAGGAAGATTAGAACACATCATGTTACATGTCTTTTTTGGGTTTTTGAATTCAATCGTAACCTAGGAAAGAGCTGAATGAGGCGAGAATTGATTAATACTGAATAATTTAACCAGCATTTTGAAAATTTACAGGTTTTTAGACAAATTTTAATCGTATTATTTATAGTAAAATATGTAAGGTGTTAAACGGGTGGGGTGGAGGATGAAAAAGCTTCTTATATATGATGTTATTATTAATTATAGGTTCAGGGTTTTTGAAGTCGAGGAATCTGAGGATTAAGTTCTTTTTATATTACTTTCAATTTTAATGGAGCAAGAGTGTGAAAGAGGTGGATTGGTCAATTATGGTATATTTTTAATAATATGGAATTTTTTCTAGGATCTGGGCTGCGATAACAAATTTTAAGAGTAATTATTTATTTATTATAAATTATTATGTATAAGTGTATAAGTGGTGGGGAAGGGGATTCGAAGGGTAATTTCGTTTTTATTGTGTTACGGGTCTTTTCCAGGGTTCTTTGAGTCAAAGAGTAGCAAAATTACTTTATTTTTTCGTTATTTTTAATTTTAAGAGCGGAAGAAATGAAAGGGGTGAAGATCCTTAAATACTCTCCTGATTTTTGGTTGGTATATTTTATAAGATTTTTATTTATGGTAAAAGATATTGAGGTGAAAGGAATGGTGTAGGAGATTAGAAGGGTAGTTTCGTATATATCATAATATAATTCTATTTCAGAAGTTTTTTTTATTATTTCTGATTCACAAAAATAGTATGTAAAGGGAAGTTTTAGAAATACAAACAGTTAACTTAACGGAAACTTACTTACCTCTGACACTGTAGGTAAATTGTTCTTCTTAGTTCCCTTGCTAAATGGAAGTATTGTATTCGTGAAAAAACACCCTCCGCGATTTTTGTTTTTCTTTCCGGTTTAGGGTTTCAGATCAAGAAAAATATATTTTCCCATTTCCGTCGATGTGTCTGATTGGAGACCTGTCGGGCTGTCGATTTGTTGGCACCATAATTCTCGAACAAAATGATATTATAACACATGGGCTGAAAAGTCCCGGGCCTAACACATAGATGGCGCTAGTTTTATTGCAGTCACCTTTTTTTCAGTTAATACTAACCTTCAAAAGACAGCTGTTAAAATTTCATGATATTCTATTCATTAGTTTGTGAGTTATTGTGCTAAGAGTGACGCTACTTTTGTTATTTTCAAAACAATGGATCAAAAACAATTTCGTGTTTTAATTTTACACTGCTTCTTGATGGGAAAAAATACCGTTCAAGCGAAGCAATGGCTTGAAAAGTGTTATGGGGACTCCGCTCCATCAGAAACAACAATAAAACGTTGGTTTGCTGACTTCAAACGTGGTCGTAGAGACACCGATGATGCAGAACGCAGTGGACGTCCAAATGAGGCGGTAACACCAGAAAACATCAAAAAAATCCATAAAATCGTTTTGAATGATCGAAAAGTGAAGTTGCGTGAGTTAGCTGACATCGTAAAGATATCAAAAGAACGTGTTGGCTTTATATTGCATGAGCATTTGACTATGAGAAAGCTCTGTTCAAAGTGGGTGCCGCGTTTGCTCACTGTTGATCAAAAACAAGAACGTGTTGATGATTCTGAGCAGTGTTTGGCCATGTTTAAACGTAACAAACCGGAATTTTGGCGTCGATATGTGACAATGGATGAAACATGGATCCATCACTTCACTCCGGAATCAAAACGATCGTCATCTGAGTGGACAGCAACTGGTGAACCTCGTCCAAAGCGCCCGAAAGCACAACAATCGGCTGGAAAGGTTATGGCCTCGGTATTTTGGGATGTGCGTGGTGTAATATTCATCGACTATCTTGAGAAAGGAAATACCATCAACAGTGAATATTATATAGCGTTATTGGAGCGTTTGAAGGCCGAAATTGCAAAGAAACGACCGCATATGGCAAAGAAAAAAATTTTGTTTCATCAAGACAACACACCGTGTCACAAGTCAATCAAAACAATGGCAAAACTACATGAATTGAACTTCGAATTGCTCCCACATCCACCGTATTCGCCAGATTTGGCTCCCAGCGACTACTGGCTGTTCGCAGACTTGAAAAAAATGCTCGCCGGTAAGAAATTTCGCACGAATGAAGAGGTTATCGCTGAAACTGAGGCCTATTTTGAGGCAAAAGATAAATCGTTCTACAAAAGTGGTATTGAAATGTTAGAGCGGCGCTGGAATGATTGCGTTGCTCTTGATGGAGATTACGTTGATGAATAAAGCTAATTTTGAACCAAAAAAACCGTGTTTTTTTGTTAGGCCCGGAACTTTTCAGCCCATGTGTTAATAGTTGATATGGAAATTAAAAGTTTTTGAGAGATATCGTTTTAGGGAAAGTGGGTAAAAGGGGTATCGATATGTTATAGGGGTTTAATTATATCATGGAAATTTGCCATTTAGAAAGTCAAATTTGCTACTTATTTTAAAACTGCAAGGATTTATGGTTTAAAATTTAAAGTTGTAATGCTATGGTTATTTTTTAGTGTCAGAAACTGAAATATAGTGTCTATTTTAGAACTTAGTGTTCCAAGGGAAATACTGGGTAAATTATTACAATATCTTCGCCAATATATCTATATGATATGGAAAAAGGGCTAAATCCCTATTCAGACGGGAAGGTGAACGATAAAAAACTACCAAGTTTTGCTTTTATGGATATGTGTTTATTCTTTATTTTACAGGTTACCCAATATAAAATTATACTGCTCATAATTCTTATATATATATATATATATATATATATATATATATATATATATATATATATATATATATATATGTGTATATGTGTGTATTACCGGCAAAGTGCATAATTGAGGCAATCTATAGAATGCCGAGCTCGTTTAGGCAATGTATGAAATATTTTCTTTAACTATTACCATATATTCTTTGCCTAATCTAGAGCATGCCTAGAAATTCTACCGAATACCGATAAGAGTTTAGGTAAAATATAAAATGAAAGATAAATTACCATAATACCAAACGTACAGCCGGTAATGTGAATAATATACATTGAAAACAATAAGCGTTAACTTACTCTTGTTGCGGGTGGCGGGGGAGCGCGGTAGGGCTGAAGTCAATACATTATAACATGAACCGACCTGAACTAACTTGAACTAGCAGGAGCTTAGTCCTAAGAAGAAGGTTCTGTGTACTTTTAAGTGTCACAGCAGGTTAACACGTAATGAATAAATATAAAATGAAAGACAAATACCATAATCATATCTTTTATTTATTCAAAATTAACAATATTAAGATTATCAACTGTCTACAAAAAAAAATGCGAAGGAAAATGAAAATAGAAACTTCGGCAATCTTTGAAAAAAACAAACGTTGGTTAAAAGAAATACTTGTTTTTTTGTTAACTTTAACAAATATTAGTTCAGGTTAGCTCATGTTAGTTCTTTCTAATCTTTAAGCTAATTATTTGGAACTGAGCTGCACTGGTATAGTATTTTGTTTTACTTGTTAGGTTAAAAGAAGTATTGTATTTGAGAAAGATTCACACCTCGAAACTTTAACATTTCTTTATATTTTAGAGTCCCTAGATTTCGAGAAATATAGTTTGACACTCATTAGAACTTTGTTTTCCATTCTTGTTCTTCCGGCACTATAATTCTCGAATCAAATCAAACATCAATTGCAAATTTCGTATATATATAATACTAATAAGTAGGGAAGCAACCTAGATAATAATGTTTGAGGACAATGACTCCGGTGGAATTGGCAATTTTTTTTATTAATTGAATAGTATTATGAGACTTTTCTTTGTATTTATTTGAGATAATGAAAACATTTTAGGCACTCTTATTTATAATCAAACGTATAAGGTGTTAATAGGGTGTAAAGGAGGATAGAACGGTTACCTCGTATTTTCATCGGTATTTTTTCTCGTCTCGGAGTCGAAAAATCTGCTGTTTTTTCTTTTTAGCAGTAGTATATATGTTGAAGAAGATGTTAGTTATGATTTTCACTCTAAAATGCCTATTATTTAAAATATCGAATTGTATTGCTTGGAACTTCTTTAGTGTGTAAGAAAATTAGATTCAGTATTTATTTTAGATCTTTTTTACGAAGAAAGTACGGAGTAAATCATTTTATGGGTTTTTTTTAGTTATATTTTTGACAACTGATAGAATAAAAAAGAAATTAAAGCTTTTATATTGTCATAGCCACACACGCCACTCTAAAAAATTTTCCTTGTAAATTGTAAATAAGAAATAACTGACGATGACCAAGTGCAGTCGGACCTGCGCAATTAGTGTTCCGTAAGTGGATTGCTTTTAAGGGGTTACATACATCTGGAATTTTCAAAAATTCAATTTTTTTGTACGGATTTTTATTTTCTATACTTATAAAATTATTTATATAAAAATTTTAATAAAAGTTATAGCATTAAATGTGACCTGGCGTCAGATTCGGACCACTACCTGTCTGAATGCACTGTCTGCAATATTACTCACTAAATTTTTAATATTTTTAACTTTTTTGTTTAAATCTTAATAATTTAATTTTTCTAATAGACAATAATTAAACATACATTTTTGGTCGACAATTCCATACAAACACTTTTATTTTTGGAAAAAAAACCCTTCGACAATTTTTAACTACTACATTATTTTACAAGATTAATTTTTATTTTTGCAGATTGGATTATTTTTTGTGAAGTTATCTTGCAGACAAGGAGGCGCCATAGATTTCATCAGTGGTCCATTTAACCTGATAAAAAAATAATGTGAACATTTAAAATATATTTAAAAGAAAAATTCTTATAATTTAGGGTAGAATGAAAATATATAATCGTCATTCTTTTGTATTATTTACTTAATAACCTTTACAATACTTTTTTTAAATATACGTACTCTTTGCAACTCCCAGGTGAATGTAACCCCTTATAATAAAAATATTTTACGGAGGTATAAAATGATTAATGACTTTACAAAATACACCCCAAATGAGTTTTCAACAGAATTTTTTTTCCAATCTTTACTAAAAACTGATGACTAAATTTTTTTTTATATATACCAGATAAATTATTAAAGATTTGATAATTTTTGATCAATCTACACCTTGTGGAGAATACTTCAGAATTTTTTTCAAAATTTTTTCAGTAATTTTCGAGATAAAGGGGGGACTGCGATTTTTCGTGATTTGTTAAAAATGATACCTTAAAAGTGTATGTAAGTATTACATTATATATATTTTGAACTCGTGTTATTACAAGCTTTCATTTGACACCCCACTCGATGACCTGGTAAATTTTTTTTTTCACTTTCGATTTTACCCCCCAAAACTAGGTCAAAATTTAATTTTCAAAACTACTACACGACTCTGTGTCAGATCGTTTCGGAGAAAAATCGGGTGTGACAGACGGACAGACAGAGAGACACCGAAGTGATCTTATAAGTGTTCCGTACGGATCACTAAAAATATAGATGCAAATATTGTGAATATAAGAATAAAGTGAAATAGCATAAAATAATGTAATAAAAGACTTGTTTTTGTCAAATTTCCAGTTTATTTAGTTTCACTGAAACTGTATAACACGTTTCGCTATACTATAACTTCGTCTGATACAAAATGATATTTGCTCATACGAAACTCGGATTTCAGAACATAAAATAAGCTATTTAAAAAACAAAAACGACTCAGGGTACAGTAATCATCTAACAGAATCAAATCGTCTTTTTGACGATAAATTTAAAATTCTACACATACAAAACAAAGGCGTAAAATTAAACCTATTAGAAAATTTAGAAATAAATAGAATTAAAACTTCAGACATAATCTTAAACGAACAAAAAGATACCTCTCTGGCCCATGGTAACTCACCTTTACTCAATTTATACAATTAATATTCAGAATGGATTTCCCAGCAATATTCATTAGCATATAGTATTAATTTTATTACCTATCTACCTTAGGGTATTTGTATAAATTGTAACAACACTAATATTCAAATATCATTTTGTATCAGACGAAGATAGTATAGCGAAACACGACATACAGTTTCAGTGAAACTAAATAAAGTGGAACTTTGACAAAAACAAGTCTTTCATTACATTCGTTATGAATTTCCATCAAGTAACAGCCACAACAATTCAAAGCTTAATATAAAATAATATGCTATTTTTAGCTGAAGAACTGTACATGTATTTATACAAAATTTACTCAACTTTTTTTCTTTCTTTAACTTTTCTTTCGTTTCTTAACCCAAAAAATATGCGTCATACTTAGCTGGGCATGAGTTATATAATGAATTTATTTTATTTAATTTTACTAAAAGACAATATGACTACAAATTAAAAGATTCAAAACTACTTTTTTGTGGCATTATAGTCTTATGAAAGAGCCTTTAGCTGTATATTAGTTTATTTTAATCAGCTTTCGATATATTTTATTGGAAATAGATAGAGTCAGCTCTAGTATATGCAAAAATCAACTTTACAGTATATCTAGTATTTTCGGCAAAAATTCCTGTAAACTAACTAGAACCTCTTAACGGTTTAATGACGTTTTCAAAGAAAATTACTGATAAACAACTTTAACGGGTTTTCACTCTAAAGTTCCTGTCAATTATAGATGAAAGTTGTTCCTTCTTATAGGTAAAAATAAATTTAAATTTCTAAAAACCAACATCTATCTAAAATATTTTCAACATCTATCAACTTCTTTATTTACCACTTGAAAAACCTTCGGACTGATATAGAGCCCTAAATGCCAAAAGATCAAAATGAATGATGATAAGATGAGGTCACCTAGAACTTTATCTCACACCCACCATGGAACGAACAATAGAAAACGGTTGAAAAGAAAGCGATATTTTATCTTTATGTTACACTTTTCGATGAAATATTTTCGAATCCAAAAAGAAAAGTGAATCGAAGTGGCAGTTTTGAAAAGATTGCTGAAAGAGATAGAAAATAATTTGTAGAAATCATTGAGACGAACGTAAGGGTCCTAATTTATATTCAATGGGCTTTAAGATAACATCGGACAGGTGTGTGGACTATGGTGAGTGATATCTACCGTTTGTCTTGTGGTCAAATCCTGTGGAGATTTTTAGTAATTTATTTGTTTAAGAATATCTTTATAGCTTGTGAAAATTATGGGAATACAAGTTTATTAAGGGGCAAAATAACTCTAAGAAATAAAAAACGGTATAAGAATCATATTTCAAAAGATATTAGTAGCAAACAAATTTCAGTCTCATTTCATGTAAAATTACTAAAAATTTTTCCCAAGAGTAAGAGAAAAATAAAAATTCGTATTGCTATCACCATTGACAAATTGGAAAGTAATACCAATATTTAAAGTACAGAGGTAAGTACAACAATTAAAATAATAATTTAAACGGGAACACTGATGAGCCCGGTAAGCGTGGTGGTTCCAAAAGTTTCCGGAATAGCGCTAATAAATCTAAAGTAGTTACTTTTAGGCTCTTTAACTCCCATCATATTTAAAGTAGCCCCTCTGCACCCGAACATACCATTTTTCCACATATTTTGAGAGATCGATGCTCTCACTGCTTCCAGTGCGCGATTCGCGTTATATGGGTGGCTCTACTCACAAGGGAATTTTCAATGGCTCAGTATTTTTCGAGTACTTTCTATTAATCAGTACAAAAACAAATGTAAATCTTAACTATATCTAAATGGGCACTCAGAATTATCCCAATCTGACATTATTCTTGGAGATAATACTCCTCAAAGTGTCAAATTCTCAGCCTCCTGACTTGTCCCTCGTCCAAAATCTAAGTGAAAAGTCTAAACCATAGCTTTAGTATAGTGTTCATTCTAAAATGAGTACCAAAATAGTTATCTAAGTTGGGAATGTGAAATCTTCGGCACAATGACACTACCTAGTATAGTATATATCACCACAACATCAAACACTTTATTTTTGCACTCTGCATGTCTAATGTTGATATTTAGCTAATGCACTAAAACTATTAAAATATTCGTAATGTTAATTTAAAAAAAAACCGGTCAAGTGCAAGTTGAACTTGCACAATTAGTGTTCCGTACGTTGATTGTTTTTAAAATAAAAATTTTTGTTAGGGTGGTATAAAGTGATCAGTGACTTCACAAAACACACCCCAAATGAATTTTCAACAAAGTTTGTTTCCAATCTTTACTGAAAACTGGTGACCTTGAAATTTTGTTTTTTTTTTTATACACCAAATAAATTATTAAAGGTAATGCACTCGTGATAATTTTCGTTCAATCTATACCCCGTGGAGAATATTCCAGAATTTTTTCAAAATTTTTTGATCAGTATTTTTCGAGATAAGGTAGGGGACAGCGATTTTTTAAAAGTAATACGAAGAAAAGTGTGCGCAAGTATTACATTATATATATATATATATATATATAATATATATATATATATATATATATATATATATATATATAAATATATATATATATATATATATATATATATATATATATATATATATATATATATACATATATATATATATATATATATATATATATATATATATATATATATATATATATATATTTTACTCGTGTTTTCACAAGCTTTCATTTGACACCACACTCGATGACCTAGTAAAAAAATTTTTTTTTTTCACTTCCGATTTCACCCCTCAAAACGAACCTCTTAAGTCAAAATTTATGTTACGGTGGTATAAAATGATCAGTGACTTCACAAAACACACCCCAAATGAGTTTTCAACAAAGTTTGTGTCCAATCTTTACTGAAATCTGATGACCTTGAAATTTTTGTTTTTTTTATATACCATATAAATTATTAAAGGTAATGCGCTCGTGATAATTTTCGTTCAATCTACACCCCGTGGAGAATATTCCAGAATTTTTTCGAAATTTTTTGATAAGTACTTTTCGAGATAAGGCCCGGGACAGCGATTTTTCGCGAATTTTTAAAAATAATACAAAGAAAAGTGCGCGCAAGTATAATATTATATATATATTTTTTACTCGTGTTTTCACAAGCTTTCATTTGACACCACACTCGATGGCCTAGTAAAAAAAATTTTTTTTTCACTTCCGACTTCACCCCCCAAAACTAACCCCTTAAGTCAAAATTTAATTCTCAAAACTACATGGCTCTGATGAGGCCATCAATTCCTATATTATTACCAAATTTCACCTTTCTATGTCAAACAGTTTCCGAGAAAATCGGGTGTGACAGACAGACAGACAGACAGACAGACAGACAGACAGACAGACAGACAGACAGACAGACAGACAGACAGACAGACAGACAGACAGACACCGAAGTGATCTTATAAGTGTTCCGTACGGAACACTAAAAATACTTCACTGGATTTTGTCCCTCGAGTTTTCTATCAATACCCTGACAAATTAAAACACGTTAAAAATACTTTAATTATAATCCCGAGCGACGTTGACATTCTAGCGGCTTGAAGTATTAGGTGAAGTTAGCATAATATCGTACTCGCTTCTTTCTGTCGGCAGTTCGTTCAATCGGTACAGCGAACTTTGTGAATGAGGTTGTATCGTGGCCAGTCAATGTCAACTCTGGTAAGCATTGTTCGTACTAATTTACCTATTATTTTATACGCATTATTAAATCATAAATTAGTTACATTAATTTGTAGAATAAGTAAATCTCATAATAGTAGGTTGTATTAAAACGTTTTCCCCAGAACTACAAATATCTCAGTCCCCTGTTAAATTTTAACTGAAACTATTCAAAAAAAAATTATTGTGTGACAAAGGCGTTCAGAGTCCTTCAAAAAATTTGTTTTAGTTATCACTTACCAACTTTATTGTTATTGTTTTTCGCAGAAAAGGAAATGCCACCACCGAAAGAAAAAAATTGTAAAGAAGACGAATTAGCGAAGAAAAGGGCAGCTGAAAGGCTCCGTTATGAGAAAATTAAAAATGATCCTGAAAGATTAGCGGCACAAAAAGAAAAAGAGAAGCAGAAATATTTAAAAAAGAAAGAGAAAGGGCAAAGAAAACTAGTATCCGAAATGTCATCTCGTGAAAAAAGGGAAGCTCGCAAAAATTGGAAAAAATACTCAGCAAAATAGTATTCAACCAGTCTACATGATGAACCTAGAAACTCTCATCCACCGCAGCAACTTCAGAAACAGTTGACACTTAGACAGCGTCGTAAATGAAACCTAGAGTTGAAAGAAAAAGATAATACTTTTTCGAAACTTAGAGCACGTTTTAATAAGTATAAAAAATATATCACAGATTGAAGGTAGAGCGAAATCAAAAATCGTAAGAGCTTACACCTAATATGAAAATGTTAAAATTAGCTGAAGACCCAGAGACACGAGCCGATCTTGTAGAAAAAAGCTTTGTTCGGTGATGTAATAGAAAAGCAAATTACAGAGAACATTCACAACTTAAAGACAAAACGCGAGAAATACGTCGCCAATAAATTTCTTTTGGGACCTATTGTCAAACAACGGAAAATTTGGAAATATAACAAAAAAGTTATTACGTACAAAAAGATTTGGTGCTCTCAAAGACAGAAATTATCAAACGTGAAAACAAGGAGATGTCTCAAAGATCTAGTTCAAAAATTTTTGGAAGACGGCAAATATAGTTGATTATATGCAGGAAAAAATGAATTCGTCACAAAAACAAAACATGAAATCATGAAAAAACAATCGAATTTTGTTTCAATGATTTAATAATCCATAGTTCAAAGATGAAACTATAGGCGTCTATGCTAGTGGCAACAGTTAAACTATTAAATTCCTTAATATCGTTTTTAAGTAAAAAGGGGGTGGATACATCATTTATAACTTTTTAAACGTTAAAAATTACCATTAACCCTAGTTTCTTCACTCCATAAACAAACACTGCAATATTACTATCAATCTAAGTAAAGTAGAGTGCCGAAAGCTGCTGTGTTAACAAAACAAGAGTTAAAACAAGATTTGAAGCCTAGAATGCAATGAAGTTAATCCTAGTATATAGAGCATAAGAGTGTGATTACCAAGAAAGATACCTATCAATATCGACGGCGACTAATCTATATATTTTTTAATCAAGATGTAATAATAGAGATGTTTACGGTGTATTTTATCAAATAAATATTTGGTGTCAAGCTTCCAATGTTATTAGAATATGTTACAAAAAATATTGATTAGATTTATTTCACTATATTCAGATTTGTACTTACATTTTTCACTTTGATACTGGTGATCAATAACGAAAAATAAATCATATTTTTTCCAGAAGTATTGAACTCAACTTAAGAGTTTACTACCTCCTTTAGTCTGCGTAAAAATATTATCACACAGTTTTAAATAGTTAACACAATCGAATGCTCTGCTCAAGTTGAAAAAAATTGTCACAGAACATTCGCTCATATAATTAGTGCGCAAATTAGCTTGAAATAAATCAAAATCGAATTGATTGAAATAAAATGGTCTCTCATCTGAGATGCATATTTGTTATATATGTATAAATATAGCATGATTATCGCGGTGTCAGTGACATTTGTAACCGGGATAGCTCCTCCATTACATTTAGTATCTCTACAGCAGTAGACTAAATAATATTTTGTTCCGCCCAAGTTCAAATTAAATACACTTTTTTCTAGATTGTATGCTGGATAATTTTTCAGTTGAGATTTTTTAACACCCTTTGGAAAATATTCCAGAATTTTTTCCAAATTTTTTGACAAGTACTTTTCGAGATAAGCCCACCCCCCAAAAAATATATATAATGTAATATTTGTGCACAATTTTCTTTGTATAATTTTTAAATAATTACGAGGAATCGGTGCCCCCTTCGGACAGCGATTTTTCGTAATTTTTTAAAAATAATACGAAGAAAAGTGTGCGCAAATATTACTTTATACATATATTTTTGAACTCGTGTTTTTACAAGCTTTCATTTGACACCCCCACTTGATGATCTGGTAATTTTTTTTTTTCACTTCCGATTTCACCCCCCAAAACTAAGCCCTTAAGTCAAAATTCAATTTTCAGAACTACACGGTTCTAATGAGGCCATCAATTCCTATATTAGTGCCAAATTTTAACTTTCTGTGTCAAATAGTTTCGAAGAAATTCGACAGACTGACAAACAGACGGACCGACAGGTGAACATACACCGAAGTGATTTTATAACACTAAAAAAAGGTATTGTTGATTATTTCTAGAAATTTTAGTTCCAGTGAGTTGATTTTTAATCGGTGTGTCTTTAATACAGGTCCGTTTCTTTATATGGTACGCTAAAACATTTCTATAACCGTTACTGGAAATAATAGTACTAACTATTTATTTCCAAATTTAAAACAAGACAACAGACTGTTTCTTTTCAGCTTTCGGTCTGCGTAGAGAAAACAATTTTTTTGACACAAGGACACTCATGCTATACGTCTACGTTCATGGCCCTAGCAAAATTGTATGGAAACCCTAACCTTTTAGAAAAAAATGGTGAATTCCATATTTTAGTTTTAATCTGCTATATATTACGATAAGAAAATTTTACCTTAAATTCCTTAGGCTCTTCGGCACTTGTTTCTCGATTGAACTGAACTATTATGTTTATATATCTGAAAAGTTAGCACCCACAGTTCTTTTATTGCCGATAATTTACTATTAGGACGAGTATTATCATTACGTGTACACTACCGTATACCTCTTTTTGATCTATGCAGTTATCGTTGAGTTTAGTTATCAGAACACTTCCTGGATAATTATTACGAGGTTTATTTTTTAAACTACTTTAGGTAAAATTGACTAAATTTATATATTTTTAGTATGAATTTTACAGCTGGTTGACCTTTGCATACGGCTTCCGCCACTAGTGAGCCACTAAACTTATGGTTAGTGTTTTCGTATTTTTTGTACACATTGGTTTGTTTATGTTTCTTTTCTGATATTATACTGGTACATTTGATCGTATTTTCGGTTAAAAGTATTGCCGTAGTTACAAGAAAATCAATGCTTTTAGAAGATTTTGAACTAACTAAGGATAATTATACACGATTTGTCGGTGATAATTATACTCTAGTTGAGGCACATATTTTTTTACGAAAAGAAATTGTTTTATTTAATTATCTGTAGTAACGGTAATATACCGCGAAATCGAATCGTCTAAGTTATAACTATAATGGAATGGAATTATAATAAAAAAAAAAACCGGTCAAGTGCAAGTTGAACTTGCACAATTAGTGTTCCGTACGTTGATAGTTTTTAAAATAAAAATTTTTGTTAGGGTGGTATAAAATGATCAGTGACTTCACAACACACACCCCAAATGAGTTTTCAACAAAGTTTGTTTGGTAATGCACTCGTGATAATTTTCGTTCAATCTATACCCCGTGGAGAATATTCCAGAATTTTTTCAAAATTTTTTGATCAGTACTTTTCGAGATAAGGTAGGGGACAGCGATTTTTCACGATTTTTTAAAAGTAATACGAAGAAAAGTGTGCGCAAGTATGACATTATATATATATTTTTTACTCGTGTTTTCACAAGCTTTCATTTGACACCACACTCGATCACCTAGTAAAAAAAAATTTTTTTCACTTCCGATTTCACCCCCTCAAAACGAACCCCTTAAGTCAAAATTTATGTTACGGTGGTATAAAATGATCAGTGACTTCACAAAACACACCCAAATGAGTTTTCAACAAAGTTTGTTTCCAATCTTTACTGAAATCTGATGACCTTGAAATTTTTGTTTTTTTTATATACCATATAAATTATTAAAGGTAATGCACTCGTGATAATTTTCGTTCAATCTACACCCCGTGGAGAATATTCCAGATTTTTTTTCGAAATTTTTTGATAAGTACTTTTCGAGATAAGGCCCGGGACAGCGATTTTTCGCGAATTTTTAAAAATAATACAAAGAAAAGTGCGCGCAACAATAATATTATATATATATATATATATATATATATATATATATATATATATATATATATATATATATTTTTTTTTACTCGTGTTTTTACAAGCTTTCATTTGACACCACACTCGATGACCTAGTAAAAAATTTTTTTTTTCACTTCCGACTTCACCCCCCAAAACTAACCCCTTAAGTCAAAATTTAATTCTCAAAACTACATGGCTCCGATGAGGCCATCAATTCCTATATTATTACCAAATTTCACCTTTCTATGTCAAATAGTTTCGGAGAAAATCGGGTGTGACAGACAGACAGACACCGAAGTGATCTTATAAGTGTTCCGTACGGAACACTAACAAACAATTGTATTTTCTTTGGAAGGTGTAAGCAAGAATATTATAAGACATATTCTAATTTCTGTTATATGTCTTTAGAACAAGGAAATTGAACACCATGGGAAGTCTCGAGCGGTTGCACTTAGTATATCAAAGGCGTTTGACCGTGTTTGTGACGGACTATTAGCTAAACTGCGCTGAGTTTTCTTGAATGCCAGGTCTATACTCTCTTCTACTGTATTATAGTTTTGGTGATGACAGTGCTCTAGTTTCTTCAATTAAGTTAAAGGATTGGAAACCAAATAGCCGTGCAAATATTCAAAAAAAGTGGAAAGTTACATAGCTTACCAAAACCTGGAAAAAATTCTGTCCTGGAATGACATTAACCAAGCAGAATTTATCATCACAAAATCCATGGTTGCATTTTATTACAAGACCATACTCGACTGCTGGGTGTTAACTTGGGAGGAAATATCATCATCATCATCATTCACAGCTCATTCCACCCATCGTTGAGTGTAAGCCTCCCTTAGTTCTTCCCATTCTTTCCTGCCATGTGTTCTCCCCATCCAGCCATGTCTCGCTAATCTCTTAAATCGTCTGCCCATCGCGTTTGTGGTGTTTCACTACTTCGTTGGTTTTCTCGTGGTCTCCATTTTGTTATTCTTCGCGTTCATCTGTCATTCTTCCAATATGTCCCGCCCAATTCCAGTTTAACATGCAGACCCTCTTTATAACATCCATCACTTTCGTTCTCCTTCTTATCTCTACATTGGGTATGCGATCTCGTAGTTTAATATTGAGCATTCTTCTTCCTATGGCTCGTTGTGTCATTTGTAATGGGCGTATAATGTTCCTATTCAATGCCCATGTTTCGGTTCCAAAGGTGAGAACTGGAAAAACATATTGGTCAAAGACTTGCGCTTTAAGTGTTCGGTATGTTGGATTTAAAAATTCCCTGAAATCTTCCAAACGTCGAGATTCTGCGCTTTAGACCTCCTGTTAAATTGCCTTTGGAGAGCTCAAAACTTTGCCCGAGGTATATATATGATTGAGCCTTTTCGATTTGCTGGTTGCCTAATAATATTTCTTGGTTCTGACGTCCTTTGTAAGTTAAGTATTTAATTTTCTTAACATTAATCTTTAAACCCACCTGTTGTGATTTTTCGTTTTGTTCTACCAACATCCTTTGCAGTTCGTTTTGATCTTTTGCTATCAGAGTAATATTATCAGCAAATTTGAGATGGTTCAGTCTTTCGCCATCTATAAATACGCCCTTTTCCTTCTAGTACAGGTCCTTGAACATATCCTCTAATGCTAAGGTAAATAGGAAATTGAAGCACCTTGTCTCACTCTTCGGCTTATTTTTATTTTATTCGTTGTTCCTTGACTTGTTTTTATTTGTGAGGTGGCATTTTTGTAAATATATTTGATAAATACTCAGTATATATCACCACTACACCAAACACTTGCACTCGACGCGCGTTTCTTGTTGTTAGTCAATCATCGCTCCTGATGAAGCTAACATGGTTAGCGAAACGCGCGTCGAGTGCAAAAATAAAGTGTTTGGTGTAGTAGGGGATATATACTGAGCAGTGTCATTGTGTCAAAGATTCCACATTCCCAACTTAATATTTGATAAGGTTGCTGTATCTGCCATCAGCTCTACAGTTACTTAAAGCATTCAAAACTGTCCATATTTCTATTGAATCGAAGGCTTTTTCATAATCCACCAATGCTATCCAAAGTGTTATATTATACCGTATTCGTTGGCTTTTTGTGTTAATATCCTCATCGTTTGTAAGTGATCCATGGTGCTATAGCCCCGTCTAAAGCCCGCTTGCTCCTGAGGTTGGTAGTCATCTAATTTATTTGTTATCCTGTTTGTAATAATTCTGGTAAATAATTTATAAAGTACAGATAACAAACTGATTGGCCTATAATTTTCTAATTGTTTCTTGTCTCCCTTTTTGAAGACCAGGTCCACGATGGCATTTAACCAGTCAGTTGGAATTTTCATTTCTGTTAGATAGTCGTTAAATAATCTCTGAAGCTAGGCCTTTATAGACTTGCCTCCATACTTTATCATTTATACTATGATCTTATCTTCCCCTGTTGCTTTATTGTTCAGCATACTTGCCAGAGAGTTTTCTACTTCGTGGCTGTAATCTCTGGGATATCCTTAGACCCCACATTCTCAACAGTAATCCTATTATTTTCTTCCTTTCCCGGTGGTGGCCTTTTCTTGGACTCATAAGGGGTTTTGTAGTACTTCTTAATGACATTGGTTATTTCGTCTAGTTGTATGACTTCCTCTCCATTTTCGTTTATTAACTTCGTCATTTGTTGTCTTCCTTCATTCATTCTTGATTTTAGTTCAGGTTAGTTCAATCCTCGAGACTAATTTATATTTGTTTCCAGTAATTACAAATGAATTACTGACAACTGTGTTTAGTACTCATCTATAGAGTGAGTGAAATGAAAGATATTTTTGTATTATTGTGTTCTGTATATAATGTTCAGGGACAAAATGCAACTCTTACGATTTTTAATACAATTAATCCTTTGACTCTCAAATATCAATAGGATTCGTCAAATTATTTCAAGATAAATAAATACCTTTAGTAAATACAGACATCTGTAAAAAAGAAAAGTCGCGTAACTAAGATTGGGTTCCACAGATGAGGCCTAACAATTTATTAGACTGAATGTTGGCGCCCTTCATGTAGCAATAATTAAAAATACCGAAAAGAAAGCATGTTTTTAGGTAATAGTATACAGAGTTATTGATTTTAAATTGATAACCCTTCCAACTTACTTACTTGAAGAGTTAGGCAAAAATGTTAAATATATAAATTTTAACCTTTTTCGAGATAGTTTTAATAAGTTAAAATAGAAACAATCGAGCGTCGCGTTTTTGACATATGATGTAAACTTCATATTTATTAAATGGAACACCTTAGCTATTTTCACCCTATCTTCCATTTTATAGAACTATTAATTCTAGAAACGTCTATACATTTTTTTTTATGCAAAATAAGAAAGAAAAAACGCTTTTTTAACTCTGGCAAAGTTACGCACGTTTGATAATAACGCAAATGGTATCTTTTATGTTATATATGTATATGTATATACATATATATATATATATATATATATATATATATATATATATATATATATATATATATATGTATATATGTATGTATGTATATATATATTTATATATATATATATATATATATATGTATATATATATATATATATATATATGTATATATATATATATATATATATATATATATATATATATATATATATATATATAGTATATTATATATATATATATATATATATATATATATATATATATATATATGTATATATATATATATATATATATATATATATATGTATTTATATATATATATTATATTATATATATTATATATATATATATATATATATATGTATATATATATATATATATTTATATATATATATATATATATGTATATATATATATATATATATATATATATATATATATATATATATATATATATAATGTATATATATATATATATATATATATATATATATATATATATATATACATACATATATATATATATATATATATATATATATATATATATATATATATATATATATATATATACATACATATATATATATATATATATATATATATATATATATATATATATACATATATATATATATATAAATATATATATATATGTATATATATATATATATATATATATATATATATATATATATATATATATATATATATACATATATATATATATATATATATATATATATATATATATATATATATATATATATACATATATATATATATAATATATATATTATATATATATATATATATATATATATATATATATACATATATATATATATATATATATATATATATATATATATATATACATATATATATATATATATATGTATATATATATATATATATATATACATATATAGCGGGAGCATTTGAAAATGCCAAATGAGATTTTGGCAAAATATCGTGCAAAATCATTGTTAGACGAACGGATTGAAATCCGGAATTTTAAAGAATATATATATATATATATATATATATATATATATATATATATATATATATATATGTATATTATATATATATATATATATATATATATATATATATATATATATATATATATATATATATATATATGTAGTAGTGGTTTTTCGGGTATCCCGTGTTAGCTTGAAGTCCCTTGATGGACGGTTTCGCTGATGTTTCGATGGAATTTCATCCATCTTTTTCAAAGCGTTGATCACTGGTCGGTGTCTTGGCGTTGAATGTCGAGACTGGCTCCGAGTGAGCCGGTTTTATGTGCTCGGGGGTGATTCTATTGGTCGGGCGGATTTTTGGAAATCCACCACCTCTTCTCTAGCATAACATGCACACAATACCGACCACAAAATCGATTTTGACAAAACCAGAACCTTACAAAAAAGTGATAACCTATCCACTAGGGTAATCAAAGAAGCCATAGAAATAGAAAAGAGGCCAACGACTTAAATAATCGGGATGATAGCCAACGTTTACCGAACTCTTGGAAACATATTCTATCCCAGTACCAAGTCCAACCAAGAGAAACAATAATTCAACCATATGTTACTTCACCAACACCAACATTACAAAGAACCACAGGACCGACAACGCGCAGCCAAAGCCGAGCCTCTATTGGCCAGATCCGTCCGACCAATAGAATCACCCCCGAGCACATAAAACCGGCTCACTCGGAGCTAGTCTCGACATTCAACGCCAAGACACCGACCAGTGATCAACGCTTTGAAAAAGATGGATGAAATTCCATCGAAACGTCAGCGAAACCGTCCATCAAGGGACTTCAAGCTAACACGGGATACTCGAAAAACCACTACTACATTTCACACCCGTGAGAACATTCGTCAAAACACACTTTTCTAGTATTATTTTTAAAAAATTTCGAAAAATTGCTGTCTCCCGTTATCTCGAGAAGTACTGATCAAAAAATTTTTAAAAAAATCTAGATTATTCTCCACAAGGTGTGGATAAAACAAAAATTATCACGAGTGCATTTCCTTTAATAAATTATCTGTTATATAAAAAAAAAAACAAAAATTTCAAGGTCATCAATTTTCAGTAAAAATCGGAAAAAAACTTTGTTGTAAACTCATTGCTCTAGTCCGACTTGCACTTGGCCGGTTTATTTTTTTTCGTTCTCGTGTTGTTTCAGTTAGGGTGCGGTTATATATTCTTGTAAGTGTTTTTAACCCAGAAGGCCTTCCATAAAGTATTGTATATTGCTACTTAAAATCGATAACCCTATGCATATATCATATTCTTAATCCTCTAAATCTGCTCAGCAGTTTATATCCTTTTTTTGAGATTTTTCTAAGAGACTCTAGAAATATATATCGTCAGCTTAGTTAATACAGTCGAACCTCGATAAGCGAGAGCTCAAGGGACTGAAATTTTTTTTCTCGCTCATATAGGTTTCTCACTTAGCCGGTTCATCACTTACAAAGGTTGAGGAGTGACTTCTCTAACTCATCGAGGTATAAGAAAACAGGATGAGGAATATATGGGTCATCACGAAATAACTTATTATGTACATGCTTACATATTTATCTAGAAGCTTTATTATGTAACATTGTACATTTATTTACTTAACTTGAACCTGCTTTTCAAGCTAATAAATCTTATTAATAATTGATAGATCAATATCCGCGGAATATTCAAAAAACCTATGAACAACTCTAGTGTATTTAAAGTTTCTTCCTTCTTTAGAATGGGCTTTTCTTTATGTCCAAATTTCCGTTCGCCGAATCGTCACCTTCGCTGCCATTTCTTTCCATGGAATTGCTTCCACAATCTGCAACAATGTCGAATTTCCCGATGATGAGAAGGGGGAGTTTGTCCATACCAGTCATGTTTGTGCATTGACGAATAGTAAGGCGCTTCTTACTTTACTTTCCTCCTTGAGATATTATCTGGATCATACCCTCCTAAAAGACATGGCAGATCTTCAGTCCACTGATTACATACATCTTGATCAACCGATTTGCTTTCCACGGCTGCTTTCTTAAAAGTTATATCATGTCGCTTTTTAAAACTTTCTAAGCAACCATCGCTCGCTGAAAAGTTTTGTATGCCTGGTTTTGTGACGAAGTCTCTAGCTTTTTTTTGTTAACAAGAATGCATCTATGGGAATGTTTTTATCAAGTAATTGTTTAATCCATCCCACAAAGTTAGAAAATTCAACAATTCGGTTTCTTTTAACGTTTCCGTGTCTGTCAGAATACTGGGACATTATGAAATATTTGTTTTTAATGATCTTATAAAAGGTGGACTTCGGTAAGCCAAATTTACTCAGTATTTCACTTCGCGACTTCCCACCTTCGAATGCATTTACAATTTTAAGTTTATCTTTCAATGACAATAATTCAATTTTTCATTTTGACATCTTGAAGGCGCGACGTAAGTAATTCTTCCCTAGCGATTGACATTGATCCACTGTACCGTGCGCAAGTCAAAGTTATTAAACGGAAATTAGAAAGCGGCATGAAAAAATGACTGGAAGAAAACAAAGACGTTTATTTTTATTTTTTATTTTTTTTTTTTTATTGGTCTAGCACACGTGCTGCAGGGAAGTCCCTAAAGCGCTCCAGGAGCGGCACGAGTGCGGAAAAAAAAAAAAGCGATTCACGTTGTTCTTGAATCGCTGTAAATTGTACTCGGTGGGAAACACAGCGCTGGGCAAATTATTCCAAAGGGATGACGTTCTCCATATAAAAGATTGCTTGAAAAGCGTCGTACGCGGAGTAACAAGCCGAACCTCATACTGATGCGAAGCACCAGCGCGACGTGTATTTCTAACGTGCACCGCTTTGGGAGGAATTAAGCGGGCTACATCCTTCGAACACTTTCCATGAAAATACTTGTAGAACAGACTCAAGTCGCCAACCGTTCTTCGATGTTCCAGCGAATCAAGGCCGCCGGTCAATTCCGGGTCCCCAATCAGACGGACCGCTCTTCTCTGAACAGAATCCAACAAATGCAGTGTATGTTTGGGAGCGGAGCCCCAAACGTGTGAGCAGTATTCCATAGTTGGTCGAATTTGGGCTTTGTAAAGAATTAACAGTTGCTGTGGGGTGTAAAGCTTTCTGGTTCTAAATAATATTCCCAACTTTTGAGAAGCTCTCCTTGCTATGCCTGCAACATGTTCATGCCAAGACATATTTGCTCCCAAACTAACGCCCAACAAATTGAGCGACGATGCTAGGGGAATGGAGTGTCCCGACATAACTATGTCGGGTTCAGCAACGTTAACTTTTTTAGAAAAAACTGCCGCTTGGGTTTTTGTAGCGTTAAATTCCACTTGGTTACTGTCACCCCAAGATAGAATTTCTTCCAGGTCTTTGTTAAGTTGAACGACCTCCTGCTGTCTGCGGATATTCGCCTGAGCAGCCGATGTCCGAGCGTTCAAGGTGAATGAAGAGACAAGCGTACTGTCATCTGCAAAGCTATAGATTGGATTCCCGGTCTTTTCCAGCAGATCGTTAATGTAAATGAGAAAGAGAGTAGGAGACAGTATGGAGCCTTGGGGCACACCGGCGTTGATAGTGAGGGTGTTAGAAAGAAATCCGTCGACCGCCACTCGTAAAGAACGCTCTCTGAGGAAACATGAGAGCCACAAACAGAACCTTTCAGACATACCATAAGAGCGCAACTTAGCCAACAGTCCATCGTGCCAAACACGGTCGAATGCCTTGGATATGTCAAGAGCAACCGCTCGAGATTCTCCAAAGTGTTCAATTGCGTTGTTCCAAACATGTGTTACATAAGTCAGAAGATCTCCTGTTGATCTATGTTTACGAAAACCATATTGGTGATCGCTAATAATATTGAATCGTTCAAGATATTTTAGAAGATGCTCATTGATAACCTTTTCCATGACTTTCGATATTATTGAAAGCAGTGCAACTGGTCGGTAGTTATTTGGCAAGGTCTTCTTACCTTTTTTAGGTATCGGCTGAACCGTGGCACATTTCCAGCAGGACGGAAATATTCCCTTTCTGTAGGATAGGTTAAAAAGTCTACAGAAAACTGGTGTTAGTTCCCTTGCACAGTTTTAGAGAACTATGGCAGGTATTTCGTCAGCGCCAGAAGCCTTCTTGGTGTCTAGCTTCATTAAAATACGCTTTATGATGCGCTGTCTGAAGACAACATCGGGCATCCTTGACTGCAATATGGGAGTAGTGGGTGGTGTTTTTCCTTGGAAATCGACAGTAGAATGTGAAGCAAAGAGTTCAGCCAACAAGTTCGCTCTCTCAACAGGTGTGGTTGCAATGGAATTATCTGGCCGTGTGAGTGGTGGTATCGTGGATTTGGTAAAGTTTTGACTAACTGCCTTAGCGACTGCCCAAAAGGACCTGGAATTGTTGGGACAAGCGAGAAAGTTTGTTTCTAATTCGCTATTAGCTTTAATTTGTCTGTAAAGAATAAATAGGTAGGTCTAGGCGCATACGTGCGTTGCTCATTCCACGGAATTTAGAAAAAGGCAAAAAACAATAACATGAAGAAAACAAAGACTTGGACAAGGTCCTTAAAGTTTGTCGCTTATAGAGGTGTATGGCCACGCACCCTCACTCATACAGGTCAAAACGAGAAAAACGACTTTCTCATGAACAGGTTTCTACACTCTCACTAATAGACGATTTTGAGGAGGACGGGACTTGCCAATTATTCTCGTTATAGAGTTTTCTCGCTTATCCAGTTTTCACTTATCTTTAAGAGACGTAGAGTAATAAATGATACTTTACTATGTAAAACCACAATAGGACGGTATACTAAAATTTTGTGTATTATTTACTCTTTTGTATGGAGTCTGCCTTACTTCTCCTCAGTTCAGGTAGATTCACCCTATAATAAGGTAAATTGTTGGCTCTATTCATTGTCGATCCACTGTTAACCGGGGCATTAATGTAATCAGAGGCGTGTATATAAGATGGCAATAGGAAAATAAAAAAATGTTTTAATTCAGTTACATTTTATTATAATAATTAAAATTAAGATATGGGAACTAATAATTAGGAAAATAATTAGGTATATGAGATTGCTGGCTATCCAAATGCTATTAAAATAAGCTATTCCATGTTAGACTTTGATCAACATTAATAGTTACCGGATCAATGATTTGGTCAATAATGTTATCCAATTGTCACATTTTCGCTTCTTCTCCGATAACGTGATTTACACATTTTCCCCTGTTTTCTTTCTTCACATTAGTTATCGTATCATCAAATAAGGACTTGACAGCCGTCATTTGTTGTATTGGTTCTTGCAACTTCCCCCTTTACTTGGGTCCATATCAATTCTATCGAATTTAATTCACAATGATAAGGAGGAAGTCGCAGTACTGTTATACCAAGTGAAGCTGCTAGTTCATGTACAACGTACTTTTTAATTTTTTTTTGTTTATATTGCCTAAATCTAAAAGTGCTCTTTTCACTTCATTATCCGGAATTCTAATATTTTTTGAGCGTAACCACTCCAATACATCCATTTTGTGCCAGGTACTTGTTTGTAGTTTTTCTTGTAGTTTGGAATGGTAACTCGCATTGTCCATAACAATAATCGAATTTACTGGAATCAAATCTAACATTTGAGAAATATTGGGTGATTTATTACTCCACGTCTTTTAAAGATAGAATATAGGTTCGACTGTATTATTACTAAATTACAAATAAATAAAATATATAGAGATTAACAAAGCAAAACAGCAGTAAATATTAATGAGACAACTATTTCTGTCAACCAAAGTTATGTCGATGACAAATTAAAATAAAAAAACTAAGAAAATATATTAGATCATTTAGTCCTTAGAACGCCCCGTGGTTTTATGTCCCAAAAGATTTTGTTACAGAATTTTAATGATCAATATTTTAAAATAACTGTCCTTAAAAATGGCTTCTTAGTACCAGTCAACAAATTTAATGTCTGTCAGATCCTTATTTAAGATAATACTTATGAGAATGTTATTTAGAACATAAAAATGTTTGTAGTGTGCTCTAAAAATTATAAATCTTGATAAGAAGTAAAATGGTGCTCATTGTGTTTTATTTGAGATGTATAGCATAGTTCATAGTTACAAATAAATGGTGGCGTAATTAAGAAGAAAAATATGGTTGGATACTAAATAGCAAACAAACGAATTACAAAATGAGTGACATTGAATATTACAGTATTTGCAATAAAAGCCCTATTTTTTCTTACAGTTCATGGGTAAAAAACATTTAGATTATCGAATATTCGAAAATATAATGTCCGTTAAAGTTTAATTGTTAAGTATTAGTGTCTGTAACTTACAGCTCTTCCAGTAAATGTTAGCTCTGAGAGGATGTGCAGATTTTGAGTAACTTCATTAAAAAGTATTGCAATGTAATATTTATCAATAACTTTGTAGCAGTTTGCTTGGATTTTGGGAACTGTTTGTCCTCTTCCTTCTCTGTCCTATTGCCCTGGACAGGGTAATTACTCATGAGCTGGTTCTTTCAACTCGATCCTTCCAGATCTCTCGGTCTGGGCTCATTTGGCCCGCCTCATGTAGAGTTTTCCCATCAAGGGACTGCAGTTGATCTATCCATCTTGTAGGAGATCTGCCTCTTGATCTTCTGCCGTTGGCTTTTCCTTCTACGACCAGTGTCTCCATGGTGTAGCGATGTGATCAAAATATGTGAGGTAGGCTTGATTTATACCTTTGAGTAACCTAGTTTTCACGTTTATCTACTCTAATACGGACGCGTTAACCCGGTTCGGCTTCGCATACATTGCGATGGGAAATATGAGGGCAATAATGAGTTGTAGCTTGGTAGTCTTCGTTATCATGTGTTCCTTCCAGATTTTTGACAACTTTTTGATCGCTGTCTTGGCCATCGCTATCCTTCTTTTGATTTCATACGAGCATCTTCCAGGGTTCGTGATTAATGCGCTTGGGTGTACGAAGCTCTCGACGACTTCGCTCCCAGCTACCACTCGCCTTTGTGGTTGGTTATTGGTAGGGTCGATAATCATAACTTTGGTTCTGGTCTTATTTATTTCGAGTCCATATTCCCTGCTGACTTGGGTGAACCTTGCTATAACTGTCTCGAATTTCGGAACACTAGCCGTTATAATAAGGGTGTCATCAGCCTACCTTAAGTTGGTGACTCTCTTGCCTCCCATAGAAACTGCTTATATTTAACAGTTTGTAAAAACTATGAAATATAAAATTTCAGAAATTGGTAGGGGCGTATATATCTTTTCTTAGGAAAATAGATAATTTAAACTACAGGCGACATAAACGAGGCTTACCGACATACATATGTATTATATTTATTAGGGTGCATAGGCGGATTTAAGGAGGAGAAGGAAATCGATCCCCTGGGGCACCTTTTGAGTATTCCGTACGGAACACTTATAAGATCACTTCGGTGTCTGTCTGTCTGTCACACCCGATTTTCTCCGAAACTATTTGTCGTAGAAAGTTGAAATTTGGTAATAATATAGGAATTGATGGCCTCATCAGAGCCATGTAGTTGATACGTGTATATCTTTTCTTAGGAAAATGGATAATTTAAACTACAAGCGACATAAACGAGGCTTACCGACATACATATGTATTATATTTATTAGGGTTCATAGGCGGATTTAAGAAGGAGAAGGAAATCGATCCCCTGGGGCACCTTTTGAGTGTTCCGTACGGAACACTTATAAGATCACTTCGGTGTCTGTCTGTCTGTCACACCCGATTTTTTTCCGAAACTATTTATCATAGAAAGTTGAAATTTGGTAATAATATAGGAATTGATGGCCTCATCAGAGCCATGTAATTTTGAAAGTTAAATTTTGACTTAAGGGATTAGTTTTGGGGGGTGAAATCGGAAGTGAAAAAAAAAAATGTTTACTAGGTAATCGAGTGTGGTGTCAAGTGAAAGGTTGTGAAAACACGAGTAATATATATATATATATATATATATATATATATATATATATATATATATATATATGTATATATATAATATATATATATATATATATATATATATATACATATATATATATATATATATATATATATATATATATATATATATATATATATATATATATATATATATATATATACACATATATATATATATATATATATATATATATATATATATATATATATATATATATATATATATATATTATATACATATATATATATATACATATATATATATATATATATATATATATATATATATATATATATATTATATATATATATATATATATATATATATATATATATATATACAGTCCCTTGCCAAATTATTAGACGCACTGTATTTTTTTTAGTAATTTTATGTTTCTTAAGAGTTTTTATGCAATAATGGTATATTTAAACTACAATATTATTGATTTTTATTTAAAAGAATTGTTGTAGACTACATATTTGTATTTATTTTTAACATATGGCAACACTGTGTTGACAAAGTGATACATGAACGTAAACAAGTACAAACCTGTATCAGTCGCGATCGGAATCGAGTCAGGTACGGACGTGTTTCTGTGGCTTTATGGACTGTGATTGTTTGTTTAACAGTTTTATACTACTCAGTTATTAGTTTATTTTGTATGCAGTGTTTTAAAAAAGTAATTGGACTATTTTCATTATGGGTAGAAACGGCGATCTTTCACCACGTAAAAAAGCTGAAGTGAAGGCCCTTGTGATTGCGAAAACATTTACAAACCGAGAAATATCACGAAGATTGGAGGTTTTTGAAGCTAGTGTACGACGTATAAAAAAGAAAATTGAGTCAGGGAAGGAATTAAGCCCGAAAAGAAAGAAAAGATGCGGTAGAAAACCAATTTTCACTCCACGGTCAGAGAGATGTTTGAAGAAAATTTGTGTAGAAAACAGATTTGCTACCACAAAGGTAATAAAATCACAACTCCAGGATGCTAGCGTAAATGCTTCTGAGCGCACTGTTCGAAGAAAATTGAAAGAATTAGATTTTAAGGCCTGTCGCCCCGCCAGGAAGCCCAAGTTAACAGCTGCAATGAAAGCAAAGCGCCTGAAGTGGGCCAAACAATGGCAAGACAAAGATGTGGACTTCTGGAGATCGGTAAGATACAGCAATTTAATCAATAATTGATACATTATTATCATTTTCAGTTAAATAAAGCAAATAAACATGGAAGTTTATATATTTTTCCTATTCTTGACAGGTCTGCTTCAGTGACGAAAGCACATTCGAAATTTTGCAGAATAAAGCTCAGTATGTGCGTCGTCGTCATGGAGAAAAGTTTCATCCTGATTGTGTCGTCCCGACGGTTAAACATCCCACCAAAGTGATGATTTGGTCAGTCATCAGCGGCAAGGGCACTTGACGTCTGTACGTCGTCAAAGGAATAATGAGGCAAGATCAGTACAAAGAAGTATTATAAAATCGGTTGATTCCGCAGCTCAGAGAATGGTTTCCAAATGGGGAACCATTCACTTTCATGCAAGATGGAGCTCCCTGCCACACTGCTCGGTCTGTTTAAAGCTTTTTTGGCAGAAAAAAATATCCCTCTGTTGGATTGGCCCTGATATGAACCCCATTGAAAATGTGTGGGAGCTGATGAAAAGAGAAGTGGCTAAAGATGTGATTACCAACAAAACCCAGCTCCTAGAAAAGATTATTCATGTGTGGAATCATCATCCTCAAATGCAGGAGATAGTACAATCTTGCATTGATAGCATTGCCGCGCAGAATTAAAGCTTTGATAGCGGCTAAAGGTGGCTCAACTAAATATTGACTTTTACTAACATTAATTTCACTTTTCTTTAAAACTTAATAAACTTATGCTTTTCTAAATTAATGCTGTTTTATTTATGTCAAATAAATAGGTAATTGATTGGATAATATAAAAATAAAAAACAAATCAATTTAAAATAATAAAACGGTACAATATCACTCGGTAATTAATATTTTACATGAAATCTTGCAGTGCGTCTAATAATTTGGCCAGGGACTGTATATATATGTATATATATATATATATATATATATATATATATATATATATATATATATATATATATATATATATATATACATATATATATATATATATATATATATATATATATATATATATATTTTATGTAGTACTTGGACTCGCTTTTCTTTGTATTATGTTTAAAAAGTCGCGTAAAATCGCTGTCCCCCCACCTTATCTCGAAAAGTAGTGGTTAAAAAATTTTGAAGAAACTCTGGAATGCTCTCCACGGGGTGTAGATTGAACGAAAATTATCACGAGTGCATTACCTTTAATAATTTATTTGGTATATAAAAAAAGACAAAAATTTCAAGGTTATCAGTTTTCAGTAAAGATTGCAAACAAATTTTGTTGAAAACTCCTTTGGGGTGTGTTTTGTGAAGTCAATGATCATTTTATACCTCCGTAACAAAATTTTTTAAAAAGCAATCAACGTATGGAACATTAATTGTGCAAGTTCAACTTGCACTTGACCGGTTATTTAACATTACCTTCAATGTATATCAAAAAACGTATAGTTCTTGGCTATGATAATCATATAAACTTTTCTCAAGCCACAACAGTTCATAACCATATTGAATATTTTAGATTAAACCAAAGCAAACTAGATAATCATCCATCGGACCATTAGTAAGGTTTTTGATAAACAAAGATCTACAAGAGAAAGAGAGTAGGAGACAGTATGGAACCCTGGGGGCACACCAGCGTTGATAGTGAAGGTGTTAGAAAGAAATCCGTCGACTGCCACTTGTAAAGAACGCTCTTTGAGGAAACATGAAAGCCACAAACCGAACTTTTCAGACATACTAAAAGCCAAAAATCCATCACACCAAAGACGAATGCCTTAGATACATCATTCGAGTCTTCAAAGTGTTCAATTGGGTCGTTTTAAACATGTGTTACATAAGTTAGAAGATATCCTGTTGATCTATGTTTACGGAAGCCATATAATAATAATATAATATAATAATGTTGAATCCTTCAAGATAGTTTCAAATTATTTAGAAGATGCTGATTGATAGCCTTTTCCATGACTTTCGATATTATTGAAATCAGTGCGACTAGTCGGTGCTGCTGATCTATCGTGCATTTCCAGCAGGAAGGAAATATTCCTGTTCTGTAGGACCGATTTAAAAGTCTAGAGAAAACTGGTATTAGTTCCCTCGCACAGATGTTGAGTACTATGACAGGTATTCCATCAGCGCCAGAAGCTTTTTTGGTATCTAACTTCATTTCATATATATATATATATATATATATATATATATATATATATATATATATATATATATATATATAATTTCGTTCACGTCCCCGTCTGAATAGGGATTTTAACCCTTTTTCATACCCTAAGGATATCGGCGAGGATGTCGTAATACCCGTCAACGTTGTCCAAGTGTGGAAACAGACATTTTTGTACTTCACAGCACCTTTCAAACAACGCGGTAGTGCTGCCACGGACGTTATGACATTTCTGCGAACAACTACCACCTATGTACGTGGCCAGGCCAAATATACTTAAATAAATTAATAAATAAGTATACCGACTTACGGGATTGAACCCTCGACCTTCTGCACCTTAAGCAAGGTACTACGCCACGGAGCCACCGGCCGCCACCATATATTTCATATATTATATATATATATATATATATATATATATATATATATATATATATATATATATATATATATATACATATACATATATATATATATATATATATATATATATATATATATATATATATATATATATATAAACAACATATTAAGTTTAGTTATTTAATATGTATAAAACTATTATCATATCAAAAAGAGTTTTAAAACAATTTGAATTCAAAAATTAGTTGATTATATTGTATGTTATGTCTAATTTAAAAACATATCATAAACATTAGTTTGTAAATCTAGATCCGGTTAATACTGAAATTTATGGTTAACATCAACTGAACATTTTCTGTAAGTAAACACATAGAGTTTGTGATAGATCTGATTAAGAGCAAGACCGTATATCAAATTTAAATTACTGACACCATTCTAAGTACTTGCCCAATAATTTTCACTTAATCTTACACCTTTTTTTCCCCTTTTCTTGGCTGACACATTTTTTTTTAGTTAACGCTATTATATAACACTATGGAATTATAAATGTTCTTAATGTGTACGACAAATTTCAATATATCACTATAAAGAAAAGAATTTTTTACTTTAAATTGATTCTTTAATTTGCGATATCACTATATTGGCAATAAACTACCGGACGACTAAATTCTACTGTATAAAACAAGAAATAGGTAACTCCTTTTTGTGTTCTGTTCGGAACACTTATAAGATCACTTCAGTCTGTCTATCTGGCATACCGGATTTTCCCCGAAACTATTTGACATAGAAAGTTTAAATTTGACACTACTATAGGAATTGATGGCCTCATCAGAGCCGTGTAGTTTTAAAAGTTAAATTTTTTACTTAAGGAGTTAGTTTTGGGAGATGAAATAGGAAGTGAAAAAAAAATTTACCATGTCTCGAGAAGTACCGATCAAAAAATTTTGAGAAAATTCTGGAATATTCTCTACAGGGTGTAGATTGAATGAAAATTATCACGAGTGCATTACCTTTAAAAATTTATCTGGTATATAAAAAAAAATTCAAGGTCATCAGTTTCCACTAAAAATCGGAAAAAAACTTTGTTGAAAACTCATTTGGGATGTGTTTTGTGAAGTCATCATTTTGTACTTCCGTAAATTTCATGTGGAGTAAAACATGAATATTTTTAATTGATGTGTAAAGAGTATTTACATCCAGTCAAATGAGTTACCTATATAACTCTTAATTAGGTGTAATAAATCTTACCAATAGAAACCCTTAGAGATACAAGTAATACTATAGTAATTTAATTAGTACCGGTCCTTTATGTTTCGTGTTCCTATCTAAAAATTATCTAATTTTAAAATTGTTGAGCCACTTTGAATTGTCAAAAATAATATTGGAAATTTTTTTCTTTAATGCTCCTATGAATTTTAAGAAAATTGCCCCGTTTAAAAAGTTTTAAGTTGGATCCTCAATATTTCTTATCAGCTAAATAGTCATATTTTTCTGTAATTTCACTAATAACAATCATGTGCCATATATCATTTAAAAGCTTAAAAAGATGTTTATATTTTGAAAAAAGTGTCCTTTGTGTGCTTGAAATAAATATTATATAATACAAAGAATATGTTTGGAGAAGTAAAGATGCAGTTAAAAAACACCAACATGTGACACGACAAGAAGTCATCATTTACGCCCAATATACCATTCACAATACCAATCACTTTGATCCTTATAAATGACAGTCGCAGTAAACAAACAGAAATTCTATTCTTTTTTATTCTTTTCTTTAATGCATTTTTCTTTTCTTTACATTTTTGGCGGGGTCACACATGACACTTAACCCCCTTTTTTAACATAAATGATTCGCTCTGGTGACTTTTAGTTTGTTACATAATCCGGTTCAAAAGGACCAATGACAATTAATCATAGGTGTATAGGGCACAGTAATGTGGTTTTTTGGCATGACAAATAGTCTGCCTGGTCCTTGTCAGTTATCCTTAGCTTTTTTAGCTCACCTTGCGTGCATTTGTATTTTGCGGTGTCGTCAAGATTGCTTATTATTCTTAAAATTTGATTATTTTCAATTATTTCTTTATTAATTAGAGTGCATTTCATTTCTTTTTTTTAATATTATGTTTAGAGAAGGACGGAATCGCTCATAATCATTATTTAGATATTTATACACTATATACGAGGGCTACTTTTTAAGTTTTTACAAAAGAATGAAAATATTCGCCTTTAATATTTAGACACTTTTTCATGCGTTCTAACCAATTCTCGAAACATTTTTTCCACTGTTAAGTGGTGAAGTGTTGGTACCTCAAAAATATGGTTGTGGAAGGATTCAACAGCTTGTTGAGGTGATGAAACTCGCTGTCCACGCATTTTTTTTTGACATTCGGGAACAAAAAGAAGTCGTTAGGCGATAAATCAGGTGAATACGGGCAAATGAGTCATTAATTTGATGTTTTTTCCGTCAAATAATCAATTGTTTGACGTGCTGTGTGAGAGCTGGCATTGTAATGTTGAAGAATGATGTGACGTTTTCTGTTGTTTTTCCTGATTTCATCAATGACTTCTGGCAAACAAACTGTTGTATCCCATTCAATATTAACTGTTCCCCGATTTTTTAAAGGATTGGTTGCAACATGTCGAGTATAACCAAAGAAACAAGCAATCATTTTCTTAGAAATACTTCGGGAACGAACCACTTTGTTGGATTCGGTTCATCTTGGAACACCTAAACAGTTGACTGTTGCTAAGTTTCCGGCTCGTACGAATATATATAAAAGTGTCGTCTCCTGTTACCATGTTGTATACGGATTTTGCATGTCCTCGGTCAAACTATTTAAGCATTTCCTTTCATCAACTGACACGAACCTGTTTTTGAGTTTCGGACAAATTATGCCGAATAATGTTGAATCCTTCTAGGTATTTTAAATAACTTTCGATATTATTGAAAGCAGTTCGGTAGTTGTGTGGCAAGGAATTCTTGCCTTTCTTGGGTATCCGATGAATTATAGCGTATTTTCGACAAGAAGAAAATATTCCTTTTCTGTAATATATGTTGAAAAATGATACTTAAATGTCTGAGCGCCTATCAAAAAAGACTTAAAGTCGCAACATCTAAGTTGATTTGTCGTCATTTTGAAGAGGGTTCGTTTAACTTTTTGGATTCGGTGGTAACTGTGGATAAAAGTAGGTACAGCATTATGATCCAGAGACAAAGTAACAGTCAAAGGAGTCGAAATATGCTACCTCACTTCTGCCCAAGAAATTCGGCTTACAAAATTCAGCAGAAAAAAGCAAGAATGCTTTCGTTTTTTGTCGCAAAGATGGGATAGTTCCTACAGATTAGTTAGAACACAGCAAGACATTGATTGGAGAATATTATTCTTTAGTACTGGTTAAACTTCGTCAAAAAATTGTGAAAAGATGCCTAGGAAAAGTGCAGGACAATACAACTGCTTGCAAATCTCTGTTGGTTTTGCAAAAAATAACCGAATTAGATTCTTTATTCCCAAAACTAAAGAAACATTTAAAATGAATTTTATTCCATTAAAGAAGGAATAAATGTTATCGAAGGCTAATTTGCAAACTAAGTTAGGAATTTTTTGAAAGTCTATCGTTACTTTATAACTGTTGCACTATGTGTATAAAGTTGAAAGAGTATTGAGTTTTGTTTTTGAGATTTGTTAGTTGATTTTGTGTTAGGCCAGAAACTTCGGGAACAGATCTTTTTCACAGCTAAATATTCATGTAAAATCGAATATACTGCAGTCTTCGATATGCCTAAGGATGCCTCTTTATCATGGTAAGTCACATGCCGATCCTCTTTAATAATGTTGTACACAGCATCGATGTTTTTTGGAACAATAACTGATTTTGGTCGACCTTCACGAAATTCATCGCTGACGGATCGGACCATGAGGAAATTCTGCAAACGTAGTTTTTTCTGATGGTGATTCATTATCAAGAGTTGAACGAAGTGATTCAAGGCATTGTTGTTGAGTTAGGTCTTTACTAAAATCGTAATAAATCGTCTAATCAAGAGCATCCCGTGAAATTCCCATTTGTTTACAAAACTGTTTTTCTTAATGCTCACATAACAAACTATATATATATATATATATATATATATATATATATATATATATATATATATATATATATATTGTAACACTACTCAAAATTGGTACTTTTCTCTATCCTGCTGTAATCTCTAAAAATATTGGTGTCTAACATTGCTATTTAAAATTAATTTTTCAATTGCTCCATGTGGAATTAAGATGCAACATACAGAAGAAGGTTAGAAAAACATTAATAAATTTTAATGACTTATTAGTGTTTCGTACGGAACACTTATATGATCAATTCCGCGTCTATTCGTTTGTTCGTCTGCCACACCTCTCTGAAACTGTTTGACATAGAAAGTTGAAATTTGGTACTAATATAGGGATTGATGGCCTCATCAGAGCCGTGTTGTTTTGAAAGTTTAATTTTGACTTAAGGGATTAGTTTTGGGGGGTGAAATCGGAAGTGAAAAAAAAAATTTTTACTAGGTCATCGAGTGGGATGTCAAATGAAAGCTTGTAAAACACGAGTTCAAAAATATATATAATGTAATACTTGCTCACACTTTTCTTAGTATTATTTTTAAAAAATCGCAGTCTACCTCTTTATCTCGAAAAGTACTGATCAAAAAATTTTGAAAAAATTCGGGAATATTCCACACGGAGTGTAAATTGAACGAAAATTATCACGAGTGCATTACTTTTAATAATTTATCTGGTATATAAAAAAAAAAACAAAAATTTGAAGGTCATCAGTTTTCAGTAAAGATCGGGAACAATCTTTGTTGAAAACTCATTTGGAGTGTGTTTTGTGAAATCACTGATCATTTTATACATCCCCAACAAACATTTTTATTTTAAAAGCAACCAACGTACGGAAAACTAATTTCGCAAGTTCAACTTGCGCTTGACCGATTTTTTATAGTATTTACAATGCTATAGAATGATTTTAATCTGACTTGTTATGCTCTGCGATATGATTTTAGATGATTAGAATATATTTGCGCACTAGAACTTTTCGTTTGTACTTGTGTTCTTGCTATTAACACCAAGAATTATTGCTGTTGTTCCCCTATAACAATATTTTGAAAGATAGCAGATTTTTATGGAAAATATGGCAATAATAAAATATATAATATTATTAAAATATAAGTCACCTCATTACTATCACAAGAAGTTAATAGAGGTTTTAATTTCTTTCAGCAATAAACAATTTTCTTTTAAAATTCAATAGGTTTTCATTTTTAAAATTATTATCCATGAAACACCAAAAAGTCGCTGAAGCTTCCGTTCTGAGAATACTTCACCTATTAATCTTAACAAAGCAAAAATTAAGAGAAAAAAACGAAGCCCGTTATTAAAAAATATTTTATATTTATTTCATCTAACAAATAATTAATAATTATTAATCTTATAAATACTAAAGAAGATAAATGTTATGAAGATAATGCGTTGATATTTTTATGGAGGTTTCAACACTAATAATGATGTATATGCAATTTATTTTTTTTATTTATCGCTTACATAATTATTAATAAAGCAAATAAAATTAATTGGATTAAGCGCTTAGAAAAAAAAGTGGAACAGGGATATCAAATTTCACACACGAATTAAAAAAATTACAACTCCTCTCACTTAAGTATTGTTAATCTATAATTATTCCTTCGTTATACTGCTTGTATATATTTTATGCCCATTAGTAAAGAACGTATTTATTTCTGATTAACTTTACGAACATACAGTCTGTCAAGTAAGACGTGTCCGCGATAATTCATTTTTGGTAAATGCGATTCTAGCGATTCAACAAAAAATTGGTAGAAGGAACCTTTGTCTACAACCCATTTTAGTAAAAGTTTCAGTCGATTTCGAACTTTCGTCGAAATCGCGTGAAATTCAAAATGTTACTTGTTTGTGTGTCGGTTCGAAGCAGTCTTTCTTTGTTCTCAAGCACGTTAGAGAAAGCTTTGCTGGGTGAAAACCAGAGTGGCTCTGGCAATCAGTGGAAGTCAACCCTATTGAAAACATTTGATCCTTTGTAAAGAGAAAGCTTAAAGGAAAGACTCTGAGGACTTTGACTTCCAAAAATTTGGAGATTATTGTCCGAGTATGCAGAAAATCTCGTTGATAGCATGCCTCGAAGATGTTATGCGATTATTGATGCAGGAGGCGATTGGAGAGCTTACTAAGGTAATTGCTCCGTTGTTAGCACAGCAAAGAATACATTGAAGGTAAAAAATTTTCTCGAAACACATTTTTTCAAGAATGGAGCGGTCACGTTTTTACTTGAGAGACTGTACATAGTTCTTGTATTTTTTACATATTAAGGTTCCTAGAAAACAAGAAACAATTATCGGTCTGTATGTTTTTGATTTGTAGGTTGACATATTGTTGCGATAACTTCCGAATGGAAGGAGCATTAAGAAAAATGCTACTGTAACCTATGAAATGATTCGGAAAGCATTTGAGGATAAAGTTCTGAGTGTTCAGAGATTTTTGAGGGGTTTTCGAGATTTAAAGCCGATCAAATGACTATGGAAGACGAAGCGTTATACCTATCGAACAATTCTAGGCATTTCTGTCGAACTTTTTATTGGCTAGAAAATAGCCAAGGGGCGAGAAAATTTCTGCTGCAACATTTATTATTAAAAAGCTATTTTTAAACGTAATTATTGATAAACATATATGAGGAAGAGTATAATGACAGAATGTACAGGCCAAAGTCCTGCCGGAAGATTCTTCCGGGGGGACTTTTGTACACAGTCACCCATCAAACTCTTCGTTCTGCCTAAGAAGCATGGATAAAGGAAGGAACATGCTAAAAATAGGTGAGCTGATGTACGTCGAATGAGTTTTTCGAGATCAACGCACTCCTGAAAGGTAGCAAAATCCAAAATTTTCAAGTACTCGTAAAATATCTTAATGTTGGAATTTTTAATTTTTTTTGCGCTAGTTTGAAATCTATAAAATTTTCTATTGGTAGTAATTACCATCCTGTCACCAGGACGTAAACAACTCTATTTACTCCTAAAGGTAAGTCCCACCAGCAGGATATTGTATTCTATGAATAAGGCAAGTCGAATTTACTTTTTCTTTTATAACCAATTTTTTTCAGGAGTATGGAAGTTACTAAGCAAGTATCCAGTATAAAAAAAAATTGAAATAATAAATTATACAATTTTATTGGCCCAGGTTGAAATAGATTTTTGCGGTCATGCCAATGGAGTAAAAATTAAAAGTCTAAAAATTTTATTGGCAAACGTTCCGTCATGATGATAATTTTGATAGTTTTTAGTTGAACATTGACTATATACATATATATATATATATATATATATATATATATATATATATATGAATATATATATACATATATATATATATATATATATATATATATATATATATATCTATATATATATATATATATATATATATATATATATATATATATATATATATGTATATATATATATATATATATATATATATATATATAATATATATATATATATATATATATATATATGTATATATATATATATATATATATATATATATATATATATATATATATTATATTCATATATTTATATTCATATATACATATATATATATATATATATATATATATATATATATATATATATATATATGTATACATATATATATATATATATATATATATATATATATATATATATATATATATATATATATATATTTCATATATTTATATATATATATATATATATATATATATATATATATATATATATATATATATACGAGGCTGGTTTGAAAAGTCCGTGCAAAAATAAAAACTACTTATGTGTTTGGGGTAAACCTTTTTATTTTTCGACATAGTCTCTTTTTAGGCTTATACACTTCGTCCAACGATGTTCTAGTTTGTTGATCCCTTCCGAATAATAGGATTTGTCCAAGTCTGCAAAATATCCATTAGTGTCTGCAATCACCTCCTCGTTTGAATAAAATCTTTGTCCCGCCAGCCATTTCTTCAAATTGGGGAACAAATAGTAGTCCGAGGGAGCCAAGTCTGGAGAATAGGGGGGATGTGAAACGAGTTGGAATCCTATTTTCATTAATTTTGCGACCACAACTGCTGAGGTGTGTGCTGGTGCGTCGTCGTGATGGAAAAGGACTTTCTTGTGGGCCAATCGCGGGCGTTTTTCTTGCAGCTCGGTTTTCAAACGGTCCAATAACGATGAATAATATTCACCTGTAATAGTTTTACCCTTTTCCAGATAGTCGATGAGGATTATCCCTTGCGAATCCCAAAAGACAGTCGCCATAACCTTTCCGGCCGAAGAAACGGTCTTCGCCTTTTTTGGTGCAGATTCCCCCTTGGTAACCCATTGTTTAGGTTGTTGTTTGGTCTCAGGAGTATAGTAATGTATCCATGTTTCATCCACAGTGACGAAACGACGCTTAAAGTCCTCCGGATTCTTCTGGAACAGCTGCAAACCATCCTTGCAACACTTCACACGATTCCGTTTTTGGTCAAGCGTGAGAAATCGCGGCACCCATCTTGCGGATAGCTTTCTCATGTCCAAATGTTTATGCAAAATATTATGTACCCGTTCAGTCGAGATGCCCACAGCACTAGCAATCTCACGCACCTTATCTCTTCTGTCATCCATCACCATAACATGGATTTGATCAATGATTTCTGAAGTCGTAACCTCCACAGGCCGCCCAGAACGTTCAGCGTCACTTGTGCCCATATGGCCAGTCCGAAAATTTTGAAACCACTTATAAACTGTTCTAATCGAAGGTGCAGAGTCACCATAATGTTTATCAACCTTCTCTTTAGTCTCCTGAGGCGTTTTGCCTTTCATAAAGTAATGTTTAATCACCACACGAAATTCTTTTTCGTCCATTTCTTGAAAATCACTCTACTTCCTTGATTTACACGAATGCCAAACACAAAGAAATAGACTAATATGGCTGAAACTTGGTGTACGTTCATTCAAGAGATGCTACTAACTAAACATGACCTCGATACGCGCCGGTGGTGCCATCTCTCGGACTTTGCACGGACTTTTCAAACCAGCCTCGTATATATATATATATATATATATATATATATATATATATATAATTATATATGTATATATATGGTATATGTATATATGTATACATATTTTCTTGAAGTGCCATATCCGCTACGGACGTAGGCGACCCTCTCGCTTTTGCTTGTAGTTGGTGCATATTTAAGTGTTCCAGAGACAATTGGGACCTCCAGTTTAATATTGGTTCCGAACGGCCAAAGTAAGAGGGCTTTACTAGGTATGATACTACGGGTGTTTTGCAGTTGCCTTCCCGAGAGGCCGTTACGTTGTAATTTTTTTTTATAATTTCGCGAGTCGAGATACGGACTCGGTCGTTGGCGTAGAAAGCAGACACCTTATGTATAAATATGGTAGATATTGCATAAAACGGAATAAAGTTTAAATATATAGATCCTATACTAAGACCAGTCCGTAGTAAGTAATCTATCTGGGAGGTCCAAGTAGGAAAAATAGTAAGACGATTAATTAAGGATGCAGCTTTAGTCACTTAGTTTTAATCTGTTTCGTCATAAAATAAGTAATGAGTTGAATCAAAAGGAGAATACTGGTGCAAACGTGAAGACAGGAGGTGAGAAAATTAAGACAACTGTATAGCTTAGGTTTAAGAATTAAAAAGGGCGACAAAATATGTATTTTACTTGTGCTAACAGACGTGCAAAATAACTGTCATATGTAAAGTATAAGTTTTCACCAATCGTTGAAAAAGTACAACGTAATAAAAAACGGTAAATTGATTTACTCAGTACTTCTGTTCCTAATATGCACTTCTAAAATAAAGGCTGAATTTGACTTTCTTACACTAAAGAAAATTAAAGTTATTAGTACAACTCGAAACCTTAGAAGGTACCTTTTGGAGAGATCTTATTAAAAAAAAAGTTAAATTATAGGAAGAGCTTCTGTTAAAATATAAATTATTAAAAAATAACATTAAGTAATATACAAGTATATACTAGGAAACTCCTCCGACTGCCGATCCCTTTAACAACTTGTGTGTTGATGTTTAATTATAAATGATTATGTCTAAAATGTGTCCATTTTCCTAGCAAAAATCCGGCAAAAATGTAATAAAACTATACAATATTTATCGACTTCCAACCTTTTCATCTCTCTTCTAAAACGATATCGCTTAAAAACTATAGGTATCTTACTTATCTTACGTATCATATTTGTACCAAATTTGCAAATGATGTCTAGTTTCATTCGAGAGCTATCTTGGCAAAAGTCTGACAGATATACAGACCAAAGGAAATGGCAAACTATGCTTTTTGTGATCTAGAGACCCTGGAATGTGAAGAAATGCAAAAAACTCGGAGGTGATTTTTTTACGAGTACAATATTTTCCTTTTTTTTATTTTTTGAAGTGGTGACATGCTTATTTTTACGCATGTTTTTAAATACTTATAAATAAGCTGGCCGATTGTATTTCTAAGAGCTCTTTATTTATGTAGATGTGATGTTTTATTTTTTTACATATTTCTTTTAAATTCTACTGCAGTTTTTACAAATGGTTTTATTTAAAGGGTATTCTGCTTTTCGTTAGTTAACTGGCGCAGTCGGGTCGGATGGATAATATTGATCTTGAATTTAGCAAATTAGTTCAAATTATTTAACGGACAAAGCCACTTTTAATTGTAGTGTATCCTACTACAAAATATAATGACACAATGCTTAGAGAAGCCATAGCAACCCACCCACCACCACGAAGAATTTCACAAGAATGGAACCATATTAGCCTTCTCTTAAGATCTTATTGCTTGGGTCAGATACAAACTACTGGAATTTTCAAATGACAAAAATTATCAATTTAGTTAGGTAAGTACAAATTCGTAAATGTTGTGAGTAAATAATTTTTAAAACTTCTGCAGGCTCTGATTCTACTTCCTAGTGTAATCCGGAAGTACTAGTAGATACATTAATCAAATATTTGAGCCTACCTTCCTGATAATGTTCGATAAGCTTCAACATGTATAAATTGGGACTATCTAAAATATTTATTAACTACCAGAGGCGAAAAAAGTTACCGTTGCAGAGATTTAGTTACGCTTAACCAACTAGCTCATTAGTCACAACAAAAATTAGATTATAGATGTTTTGCATCATTTATTCTTCTAAGTAATTATGTTAATTTTCATGATGATAATGACACGGTTCAGGTTAAATGTGAATTGTATCAAAATTTAGTCTGAAACATTTATATTAGTACTTAGAGAGCCATTAGGCACTATAATTCCTTATATGCGGTTAAGTTCATTCGATTCATGTTGTTATTTAGAAAAGTGAACTATTTTCAAAATGGCTTCTGACGCTGCAGAAAAATGTTGTAATTTGGAAGAATATCCATACTATGAATAGGACAACCTTACGATAATTGTCATTATGATTGTCAAAAATATTTTTAATAATACAAGGTTGAAAACTGAAAATTCACAACACGAAGAAAATATTCGTAAATTTTCCCGTAAAAATACACCTCCTTAATTAAAAAATGAAATAATATTGTTTAATTATTTTAATTCTAATAATCTTTCTTATATTAACTTTGCCAAAATATGATTTTTAATTATACATACACAATTAAATTGTTGAATTGACGGAGGGAAAAAGAAAGATTTTTGATACCTATTAGGTATCAGACCTATTTATTGAAAATACCAAACAACTTCCAATTAGTTACAGATCAAGATCAATCAATCCACAATAAATAGCTAGTTTTGAGCAGTATTCAACAAACTCTATTCGCTGATCTTAATCTGAGTTTTCCCCTACAAGAATTGAGTTAAATGGATTTCATAAACTTTAAAATAAAATTCAAATAAATTTACAAGTATTCTTGATATTTGAGGTTTTTCTAGTGTTTGAATACTTATGATGTATGACGTTGGAACTTCCTGAGTTTTAATGATATAAGAAAAAATTTTTTTTAGAAACAACAAGAGTTATCACAGAAAAATGAGAAAGATGACAAGAAAAATTTTTTTTTTAAGACGTACAAATCGGGAAGATATAATTTCACAGGCTACTCGGGAACACTCTTAAAAATGTAGATAGATTCAACTTAACTGTTTTTCGGTCATGCCTTCTACTTATGTTTTGCAGTTTGGCAAGAATTGTGACACGTAAAATATAAAGCAATTAACTTGATTCAAGAAATTTTAATTAAATAAATATTAAATAAAGAAGCCTTGGTTTTCTTCAGCGAGCTGATTTCTAATATTAAGCGAGAGTTTGTTGACAAAAGATAATGATCAAATTAAACGTTGTTCAACTTACACAGACTAAAAAGCTCACCCCATTTAAATAAAGTAAATAAATGACACTCTCCAAATGGGTCCGCGTTACCTGATACACTTAAAAAGAACAAACACACTCAAATATCTAGTTTAACCAGGTACTCGAACTTATAGTGTCAATAAAAAGTATAAAAAATTACAGTGGTATGCATACGTTCGTATCGAATTGCTTAAAACCATTAAGATCAGTTTTTTCAAGGGGACTGACAATAAGTGTTATTTTAAAAGGTATCTTCAGGTCAAAATATCTAGCTTAAGCATTATGTTGCCAGGTAAGAATTTTTTAAGTAATACTATTTATTCTATTTACAGCACATTTATTTCTTTAGAAATCAAAAGGTATTTATAAAATATTTTGCTGTCAAATTTATATTTAAAAAAAAAACGTAATCAAAGTAATAAGTAAGCAGCTAACGATTACATACGGTTACCAAAATACGTTACATATAATTATACATCCACATGCTTTTAAGATTTGTTATTAAATTTGTACGTTACCATATCTATTTCAGTAAGGTATATTTTTTTTGGGGGGATTCTGATAATTATATTATAAAAGTTATTTAATATAATTGGCAAAGGAGTAGGTCGTAAGCCCTCATTAAAAAATAATTTTAAGTTAGTTTGACGTGTTAAGATCGGTAGCTCTAGTTCTTGAGTGCTCAGCGCACTAACGGACAGACAAACATGCAAATAGAGAGACGTTGCATTTTATGTATATTATAGATTTTTTTGATAAATATTAAGTTAAGAATTAAAAAAAAAAACACGTAAATGGGATAAGTGGTTCTCGAGTGAGAAGCACACTAACGGACAAACAGAGAGACGTTGCGTTTTATATATATATATATATATATATATATATATATATATATATATTATATATATATATATATATTATACAGATTATTATTACTATTATATAACCTGGCCAGAGAACATATGTATGATTTAAAAAAAAAAACAAACACGTAAATCGGATAAGTCGTTCTTGAGTGATAAGCACACTATTGGACAGAGAGACAGACAGAGAGACGTTGCAGTTTATATATATTGTATTCTTTGTTACATAAAATTGTTCCATATTTAACGGTTTTAGGCCGCTCCCTGATTTGTCGGTGCGGTATTGTTTGTCTCGGTGTGCTCAGTACCGATTCGGTAACGAAACCCTGACTTGCTCAGCGCCCGCGCATCTCGCGTAAGTCAGGCATGCAAAGAAAAACCATACCGCACCGACAAATCAGGGAGCGGCTTTTAGGCAAGGTATTGCACGAGAGTGCGCTAGTGATAAACTTTTTTCCGACTCGATTCACTATTATCGTCATTGCTTACTTGTTATATTACCTAAAGTAATAAAACATATCTTATAACCTGGCCAGCGAACATATGTATAAATCTAAAAAAAAGGAAAATTAGATAAGTGGTTCTCGAGTGATAAGCGCACTAACGGACAGACAGAGAGACGTTGCATTTTATATATATTATAGATTATTATTATATAACTTGGAATGAGAATATATGTGTGAATAAAAAAAAACAATTAAATCGGATAAGTAGTTTTCGAGTGATAAGCGCAATAACGAACAAACAGACAATGCAGAGGGACGTTGCATTTTATATATATTATATTCTTTGCTATATGATATTGTTCCATATATAATGGTTTAGGCAGTATATTGCAAGAGAACGCGCTGGCGGCAAATTATTTTCCGACTTGATTCACTATTATCGTCACTGCTTATTTTTTATGTTACCTAACGTAATAAAATATATCTTATAACCTGGCCAGGGAACATATGTATGTTTTAAAAAAAAGCACGTACATCGGATAAGTGCTTCTTGAGTGATAATCGCCCTAACGGACAGATAGACAGACAGACAAACAGAGAAGCGTAGTATTTTATATATATCATAGAAGATTATAGATAACCTGTAAATCGGAGAAGTGGTTTTCAAGTCATAAGCGCACAACGAACAGACAGACAGACAGACAGAGAGATGTTGCATTTTATATATATTATATTCTTTGCTACATGATGTTGTTCCATAGTTAATGGCTCAGGAGGTGTATTTCAAGAGAACGCGTTAGCGTCAAACTTTTTGCCGACTTGATTCACTATTATCGTCATTGCTTATTCCTTATGTTACCTAACGTAATAAAATATATTCTTTAACTTGACCAGAGAATATATGTATGTTTTAAAAAAAAAAAAACGGAAATCGGATAAGTGGTTTTTCGGGTGATAAGCGCACTAACGGACAGACAGACAGAGAGACGTTGCATTATATATATATATATATATATATATATATATATATATATATATATATATATATATATATATATATATATATATATATATATATATATATATATATATATATATATATATTCTTCTTCTCGTTCAGGTTAGGTTATTATTTTGACGTTTCGCCCCTAGTTTTGGGCATTTTTCAAAAAACAGTTTGCCACGTCTAGAAATAAAATTAAAAATACATCACCGTCTTGCTTTAAATTACAACAATAACACTGGTTTACAAACATAACACGTATAATTATATAAATAAAAGGAAAAACACTGTTTTAAAATTTTACATAACTTAGTTTAAATTTAATTTCTATTTACAAATTCGATATTTTTAAGTACCTCGAAAACAAGTGACCGTGATTAGTGTATTTCAGTCGATGGTTAGTGTTAAGACTGGCGAAAAATATGTGTGTACGCTGGCGGACGAACTATTTTTTAATATGATACCATTTTTGATAGTTTTTTATATTAATTTTGAAATATTTTTATTTGCTTTTTTTTTATTTATTTAATTGTTTATTTTTACTATTATTATTAAGTTTAAAGAAATTGGCACTAATTAGGTAAGATGTTATTGTGTATTAAACTTAGGTCTTTGATGTCAGTTCTGTCGTTTACCGCGTTTTTTTCCCTCCTTATTTCTATCATTTCTTTAATTATCAGTTTATGATAATTGTGGTCCTTATTTAGGATCTTGGTTTCTTTGTAATTAAAGCAGTGATTAGTATCCTTCTAAATGTGTTTTCAGCGAGTGGGTACAAGAAAGCGAAACACATTTATAATTGTATGCTCTTTTAGATTATTTGAATTCTACGATCGGTATGCCAAACTTCCAGTTTAAATTAAGTTATTGCTTGATCTTAACTAAACAAAATCATTGGTTGTTCAAGTAGATATTTAGGTAATTAGTAAAACAGCAGGACCAAAACGCTATTTTATTCGTTTATCACTTTTTAGGACTTTTTCAGAAGTATCGACAAGCTTGTAACATTAATTTTTTCCTAGATTTTAAGACCATGTAATGTTACTGATTTTTTTCCATTTCAAATTGTACTTATTTTCATTTTTGTTCCGAACGGTATATTAAACAGGGATTCCCAGACGTTCGGTATATAGTGAGTTGTGCGGGTTCCTGACTGAACCTCTCGCTACGCCGCGATTGGTGGAATGTTTGATCGGCAGTTTTGATTGGAGCGTCGTGATATTACTGGCAAAAGTCGCACGATTATTTAAGGCTCCGCAGACCGTAAATCGAGGTTGTTTTCCATCTAGCCGCAACCAGGCAGTACCATCAAGCCGCTGCCAGGCTGTTTTCCATCTAGCCGCAGCCAGGCAGTACCGTCTAGCCGAGAGGCTATTTTCCATCTAGCCGAAGTAGGCTAATTTTCATCAGAGTCGCTAAGTAAAAGCACCAGTGTCTTAAATAAAAGCCGTAGTGAGCTTTCTAAGTGTTTGTTAAGAAAAAGTGTGAAATCGGGCGTAGTCGATCACAGCAGGAATAAAAAACAGTAAGTCAACAAAACTCCCTTCAATAGACTTATTCGAGAGTAGCGCCTTAACTGCAACGTAAAACAGACTAAAAAGTGAAGTGTAAAGCACGATTTCTCGTCTTCGGGGGTTATAATAGTCTGAAATTTTAATGTAACAACTACTAGTTAGGCTAGAATTTGTTAGGTAAAACTGTAAAGGTTAGAACTTTTCATTTTAAAAACAAGAATAAATTTTCTTTTTTGATTAAAGCTAGTGTCTCACTGAATATTTATTTTTCTTTTCAGGATAAGTTGTACTAGACTAATTCTTTTTAGTAATACCCATAAAACCCTTCAGCATTTTTCCATTTTTTTAGCTGAAGTTAGATCCTTTCTATTTTAAAATGGATGGTGCCCAAAATTTCGTACAGCTAAAGCCTTTTAAAAAAATAGAAAAAAAAAATCCAAAAAGACGTAAGAAAATTATCTCTTACCCATATCTCTCTACCAAGGAAAACTGAGCTAGTGTGTGTTTAATTTCTTTAGTTCTTTTAAAATCAGGGTTCACTCAATTCAGTATCAGAAATTAAAGCGGGGCTGCAAGAAAATTGTGCTCAAGCTTGGGGCCACATTTTTTCAAACGGTACAAAATAACGCCTCAAAAAGAGGGCAATTTTACATAAATTACAAAATAGCGCTGTCAACGCGGGGCTTTTGGAATTTTATTTTTTAAAAAAGGGTTCAGTGTACTAGCTTTCGAACAAAATAAAAGCTCTAACTTTGCAGATATTTTTATTTCATAATATTTATTAAAAGAAACTACACTATAGCAGTAAGACAAAAGCAGGAAATTTGTAGAATTTTTTATTTCAATTTATCTGATATAGATATTTGAATTTAGTTGTTGACTCTAAGATAAGAGATTCCTACTTTTTTCTTAAAAGCTAGCTTTATAATTCAGATTAGCAGATGTGCTGGTCGACTTTAATTTTACACTGTTTATTTTGCGGATAGCCGAGGAAAAAAAAACGGTACGTTTTTTTCACCTATATTTTGCATGAATATTAAAAATACTTTGCTGATACGAAACGGTATTTAGAGATTTTTTATAGGAAATTCTTAAGATAAATTGGTAAAGGAATGTTAATAGAAGGCAATACTTAGAAATTTTTTTTGAAATTGTCGAAGATTTTTTAAATGTTTGATAAAGAAGTTTACATATTTTAAGTGCCTTTACATATTTTTTATTTAGACTATTGGGAGCACAGGAGAAATATTTTCACAACTTTTTAAACAGTTCTTCTAAATAGTATTCATTTATCATGGAAGCCTTCAATTTTAAAGTCAATCACCTACTGGAAAATGAATTAGACTAAGAACTGAAAATCCGTCGTACTTTCTCAGAACGTCCGGTCGCGGATAAAAGAAAGATTCCAACGGGGATCTTAAGTAAAGAAATAATCCAATAGATCAGATTGGACTAAATAGTTACAAAAAGTTTCTGATTTTTTTAAGTCTAATAAAAATTCTCCTTCTCAAGTTAAAACTCCTGCTTCTCCAAATGGTCACATGTCTCCTTTAGTCGTGCATAAATATTCAGATAACAGACCGCATATCAAGATAAATCTATTAGGTGTCCATTTTTCGGCTTTATTTGACTCTGGTGCAAATGCCTCCGTTATAGGTCAGAATGGTATTAAAATTTTAAGTCGTTTAAGTATAAAAATATGCCATGTCAAAAATAGAAGCGTTACCACTGCAGATGGCAGCCGTCTAAAAGTTTTAGGTACGGTTGAGTTGCCGCTAGTCTGCAATGGTCATTGTTTAGTAATCTCTGCTCTAGTAGTACCTTCTCTATCACATACTTTGGTTTTAGGATGTGATTTTGCACAAAAATTCGCAATTTTAGTAAATTTTAAAGATAATTAGTGGTATCCACAGTCCCTAGAAGACAATTCTCAAACAAGTTTTAAAGATTGTTATTCAGAAAGTTCTTTAGAAAACCTTTTCTCGCGTCTATGTACCCTAGATGATTTCTCGCGGACGGAACGCTTGAAGGCAGAAAAAGTAATAAGCTCTTTCAAAGAAATAAGTAGTAAAGATAGGTTAGGCCGAACGAATAAAATCACCATGTCAATAGATACGGCTGATGCCAATCCTGTAAAGACAAGGCCCATCGCCATGTCTCCGAACATGTCAAAAGTATTGAATAAGGAGTTAGACGAAATGTTGAAACTCGGAGTGACATCGTCTAAGCTATGACGGAAGAAAGCTCAACGAGATCAGCAAATTTGATAACTATCCATTACCGAACATCGACAGAATTTTGTAAGGAGTTAGACGAAATGTTGAAACTCGGAGTGATATCGTCTATGCTTTGACAGTAGAAAGCTCAACGAGGTCAGCAAATTTGATAACTATCCCTTACCGAACATCGACAGAATTTTGACATCACTCAGGAATGCTAAGTATGTATCTTCGATAGATCTTAGAAAGGCTTTCTGGCAAATTCCTTTAGACAAATCCTCTAAGGAAAAGACCGCTTTTGCAGTAGTAGGCCGAGGTCTATTTCAGTTCGTCACTATGCCGTTTGGTCTAAAGAACGCTGCTCAAACTCAGCAACGTTTAGTGGACGCTATATTTGGTCCGAAATATGAGCCACATATTTTTACCTATCTCGATGATATTTTAGTAACATCGGAAGACTTCGAATCGCATATTCGCTTACTTAAAGAAGTAAAAGATAAATTGAAAGAGGCCGGACTGACGATAAATTTGAGCAAATGTGATTTTTTCAAAACTTCTCTAAAGTTTTTAGGCTATATTGTAGGCTCAAATTCCTTGCGTACCGATCCGGATAAAGTAGCAAGCATGGTTAATTATGCGAGACCTACAAATACTACGGAAGTTAAGCGCTTCGTAGGAATGTGTTCATGGTACAGACGTTCTATTGAGAATTTTTCTACCCTGTTGTCGCCTATTAATGATCTTTTGAAAGGACAAAACAAAGGACAATCGATAGATTGGACAAAGGCAGCCGAAGAATCTTTTATAAAGATTAAAGAGCTATTGGTTTCAGCTCCCATTTTATCCCAACCAGACTTTTCCCAACAGTTTTATATTTCTAGTGATGCTTCTAATACCGGTTTAGGGGGCGTCCTAACACAGAAAATCAATGGTGAGGAAAGAGTGATAGCGTATGCCAGTAGAACTTTATCAAAGGCTGAACGTAACTATTCGGTTGTTGAAAAAGAATGTTTAGCCGTACTCTTTAACATCGAAAAGTTTCGACCTTACGTAGAAGGTGTTCCTTTCACGGTCATAACAGATCATTATAGTTTATTGTGGCTTAATTCAATTAAAAACCCTAGTGGCAAACTAGCGCGTTGGGCGATTAGGCTGAGACAACACACATTTACTTTAATTCATAGAAAAGGAGTCCACAATGTTATTCCTGACGCTTTGTCAAGAATCCCAGATCATACAGTGGACGAAAACAGTCTTAATGCACAGATTGGCGTAAGAATTGATACAGTTGATATAGATCGTATAGATGGCCAAAAATGCGTTTTGATATCTTAAAGTTTGTGAGGACTTGTGAAGTATGTGGAGCGCAGAAATCTCCAAATGCACTACCTATGGGACTGATGGGAAAAGAGAAAACGGTTAATTACCCTTTTCAAGTCATAGCAGCTGATCTAGTAGGTCCATTTCCACGTTCAAAAAAGGGAAATAAATGACTTTTCGTAATTTCTTGCTGGTTAACAAAGTATACCGTGTTATTTCCTTTGAAAAGCTCTAAAGCCGAATGCTTTTTGAAAATTTTAGAAAACGATATTTTTCTAATCCACGGAGTTTCATCGCTTTCGATATGCGATAAACGGTACTCAGTTTACTTCTGAGTGTCTTAAGAGCTTAAGTGAGACATATAGTTTTAACATACGTTTCAATCCCGTGTACACCGCAAGACACGAAGTAACAGGGTTTACACCGTCTTTCTTAGTTTACGGCAGACAGATACCTCTATCTGGATCGTATTATAAAAAATTTGGATTTGGATGTCAATGTTGACAGCGAAATAATTCCGGGTAACAGGGGTGAGTACGCCGAAAATTTAAAGGGTTTAAAAGATATTTTCACCGACGTGCGTAGTAGGATACATAAGGCTTATGAACGGAACAGTAAGTCTTACAATCTTAGGAAAAGGGATTTTGCCTTTAATATAGGTGATCACGTTTGGCGAAAAAATAAAATTCTTTCCAGTGCAGCAGATAAATTCACATCTAAGTTGGTACCTAAGTATGTGCATTGCGTGATTAGAGAAAAGATTTCAGATTTAGTTTATGGTTTAGTTAATTTAGATGGGACTAAAATAGGACGATGGCATATTAAAGACTTAAAAACCATTCAACGGACCTAACCCTAGTGAAAGTTTGTCAGAAGAAGAATAATTTATATTTACATTATCTTAATTGCTTTACTTTATTTTTTTTGATGTTGCTCTGTAGAGGTGACGACCTCGTTTTTTTTGACTGTTATAAAAGTTGAGCAGAGTATAGCTTACTTTTATTATTTTTGCTAAGGTTTTGGGTACTGATCATATCCAAACTTAGGCTGATGGGTAGTTGATGTTTAGCATCGACTCAGCTGTTGCGAGCTTGCGAAAGAGTCACACTCAGGGTTTATCATAAGACTGGTATGTCGGTGGTCGCGGGATTTGATTTGCTTATGACCCCAAATAATATTCGGTTCTTGACACTTGGAAGCGAAATTTTGATTAGAGGCAATCCAAGGTGATCTTGAGTTAGGACAAGCGCAAGATGTAGCTCGTGTAGGGTGATGTAGAGTCAAAATTTTTATGAGCAATTTCAAAGTTTGTTACCCGAGTGGGTGTATTTTTATTACCTTAATGGTATATGTTGGGTGCAATTAAGAGTAAATTGATTTTGGTTTATCCAGTAAGTCTAAGACTTGGATTATTTTGATTTAGATCTTCTTCTGAATTGACAAACTGAGGGTATTTTCTATTTTTTTTTAGAGCCGTTTAAACGTTACCTTTGAGTCACTAATTTTTTTAAATTTTTTTTTGCATAGACTCATAGGCGTCTGTTGAGTTTTTCGGTTTACTATCAGATTGATAGAAAATTGAAGTTCTGCAGGAGAACTAAAGGCTGATCATTTACAGGGGATGAGAGCAGAGTAAGACAGTCGTTTCACAAAGAAATGATCAAAATCTGATACCGAGATGAGAACCTTGTCAAGAGAGGCTAAGCGCAGTGAAGGAAGATTCCTAACCGAATTTTTAGATTTCCAAGAGGTAATCTAGGAGTTTGGGCTGACAGAAAACGGTTATGCCTGATACCTGTAGCAGTTTATTCTAGAGGCTATTGTCTAGGAAGACGATTAACACCATGATCAAATATTTTAGCTGTCAACGATGTTTTCTTCTTGTTTCTGATTAAGCTGGAAAAGCTCTTGTCGTCTTCAACAGTTTTGTTGCGTTGTCACCAAAAATTTGAGAAATTTTTGCTTCATGTAGCTTTTTAAGCTCATTTTCGTTTTTTTTAAATTTCGTTAGAAGCTTGGTTAAGTCAACCTTGTAAACCTTTTAGGTTGTATCCCATGAGTTATTTGTTTTTACAGGCTGTGATGCACCGGGTGCTAACAGATGCCGTTACGACGTTTGGCAGGGAGTTAGTCTTCCTGAGGAACAGACTGATTGGAAGGGTAGTCTATGGGGGGTGAACGTTTGACCTTTGGGACCTTTAGGGGTTTTGTTACCCAATGGTTATTTCTATTTGAGCCAAAGGAGAGCCTAGCTACTGTAGTCGACCTCAGCTCCAATTAGCCTATAAGTGGTGACAGGCTGTTGGCAGTAGTGTGTTTCGGAACACCCTATTGATTAAATTTTTTTTTGACTTATGGTGGTGTGGTAGACACCGTTTCAGTTTAGTGGATGCTATAATCTACTCCCTTTTGTTGGTGGACACCAGGGTCACCAATTCTGTATTTTATTGTCTCCACCATTCAGTATATCGTGGTGAGGTGTTTGTCTCCTGTTATGTGGGATGGATTGAATGTTTTTCGTTGTTGTTCTAGGGCGAGACCAGTACACGAGGGTTCTTCATGCAACTTGAAGAGGCGCAATGCTGGTTAAGTTTTATATCTCAGAGTAGCCACCCTGAAGAATGACGGAGGGCGTTTTTTTTTGGCTCATGTTTCTAGTCAGATTTGTCACTTTGGTGCGATGTACCGAAGATTTGATTAGCTTTTGCTAAGAGCTTTCACCAAGCTCAGTATGGAGTTATCATAACCAAGAGTTTGGGATTTGAACTCCTGTATGTATTTCTGTATATATTTCTGTACATATTTCTGTATATATTTCGGTGTATGTTGGTTGCCTGAGGGCATGTGCTCAAAATGCGAGATTTTGAGTCGTTTTGTTTATGGACTCCCATATATAGGATTATGACTTTAGGGAGGTCCTATTTCGAGGCTTGCTGTCTCACATAGTTGTGCTAGGAATGTTTCCTTGAATGTTAGTTGCGCGTGGACTAATCATTCTGTTCTTTGTGAACATTGCTTTTTGAAGCAGGATCATTCAGTTTGGTGAATTTTAGCTTTTATAGCTATTCACTGTGTTTAGAGTGAATTTTAGCTTTTATAGCTATTCACTGTGCCTATAGTGGTATTGTTAGCTTTTATAGCTGCTCACTATGTTAATGGCGAGATTGTTCTTTTAGAACGCAGGCTTTGTGTAGTCAAGGACTACTTACAGAGTGTTTTCTTGGCGAGGAGCCGAGGTTTTTTCTGGCGAAATACCAGAGTGCTTTCTTGGCGAGGAGCCGAGGTTTTTTTCTGGTAATATACCAGAGTGTTTAGTTGGCGATGAGCCGACGTGTTTTCTGGCGATCAACCAGAGCGTTTTCCCTGGCGATTTTTGCATGTCTGGATGTCTCAGGACGTCGACATTGCGCGATGTAGAGTTTTCCCTAGCGATTTTAGCATGTCTGGATGTCTTAGGACGTCGACATTGCGCGATAGAGTGCGATTATTTTCCGAGTGCGACTAGTAGTGATACTAGATTTAGAATGTTCTCTTAGCGATGAGCTAGAGCATGGATAGCGATTTTTTCCCGAGCGTTTGTCTGGATATTTATCCAGATAATTTTTTTTTTGGCCTAGTGCTAAATGGTCTGACAAGACTTTTCCTTTTTAGTGTAAGTGTTTGCACTAGAACCATTTTTTATTTTTTTTCTTTTATTTAAGAATTTTTATAAATTTTTTTTGCTGAAATAAAAAATTTTCAGACAATCCTTAAAAGATTTTAAGGGGGGTGTTCATATTTTATTTCAGTTCACTTTTTTGGTTTAGACAAGAGTCTAGACAAAGTTATATTTTTTTGTTTCGGTAACAATAACAGAGCTGATTCTTTTATATAAGAAGACCGCGATTGTTATTTTGGAAAGGTATTTCCTATGTTCATGCAAGGATTTTTATTTACTTTTTGATGTACTTAACCTTAGTGCTTAATTAAGTTAACTCTAGTTATAAGATTCTTGTGTACTTGCAAAGATTTTCATTTGGTTTCCATTGTACTTAATATTAGTGCTTAATTAAGTTAAGTCTAGTAGTAAGGTCCGAAGTTTGTACTTTTGTTTTAAGTTCTGACCTTAGTATTAAGTGATAGTGTACCACTTTGTACCTTTTCATAAGTAGCCTAAGTTTAATAGACTAGTGTAGTCTATTTCTTTTTTGGAAGGGGGTAAATGTAACATTCATTTTTTCCTAGATTTTAAGACCATGTAATGTTACTGATTTTTCCATTTCAAATTGTACTTATTTTCATTTTTGTTCCGAACGGTATATTAAACAGGGATTCCCAGACGTTCGGTATATAGTGAGTTGTGCGGGTTCCTGACTGAACCTCTCGCTACGCCGCGATTGGTGGAATGTTTGATCGGCAGTTTTGATTGGAGCGTCGTGATATTACTGGCAAAAGTCGCACGATTATTTAAGGCTCCGCAGACCGTAAATCGAGGTTGTTTTCCATCTAGCCGCAACCAGGCAGTACCATCAAGCCGCTGCCAGGCTGTTTTCCATCTAGCCGCAGCCAGGCAGTACCGTCTAGCCGAGAGGCTATTTTCCATCTAGCCGAAGTAGGCTAATTTTCATCAGAGTCGCTAAGTAAAAGCACCAGTGTCTTAAATAAAATCCGTAGTGAGCTTTCTAAGTGTTTGTTAAGAAAAGGTGTGAAATCGGGCGTAGTCGATCACAGCAGGAATAAAAAACAGTAAGTCAACAAAACTCCCTTCAATAGACTTATTCGAGAGTAGCGCCTTAACTGCAACGTAAAACAGACTAAAAAGTGAAGTGTAAAGCACGATTTCTCGTCTTCGGGGGTTATAATAGTCTGAAATTTTAATGTAACAACTACTAGTTAGGCTAGAATTTGTTAGGTAAAACTGTAAAGGTTAGAACTTTTCATTTTAAAAACAAGAATAAATTTTCTTTTTTGATTAAAGCTAGTGTCTCACTGAATATTTATTTTTCTTTTCAGGATAAGTTGTACTAGACTAATTCTTTTTAGTAATACCCATAAAACCCTTCAGCATTTTTCCATTTTTTTAGCTGAAGTTAGATCCTTTCTATTTTAAAATGGATGGTGCCCAAAATTTCGTACAGCTAAAGCCTTTTAAAAAAATAGAAAAAAAAAATCCAAAAAGACGTAAGAAAATTATCTCTTACCCATATCTCTCTACCAAGGAAAACTGAGCTAGTGTGTGTTTAATTTCTTTAGTTCTTTTAAAATCAGGGTTCACTCAATTCAGTATCAGAAATTAAAGCGGGGCTGCAAGAAAATTGTGCTCAAGCTTGGGGCCACATTTTTTCAAACGGTACAAAATAACGCCTCAAAAAGAGGGCAATTTTACATACATTACAAGCTCTCACTTGATATGTTCAATATTGATCCATTAGAGTTCTGTGGACTTTAGTAATGAAATGAAACAAACGAATTGATGTATTTCCACTAGTGTCACTACGATTTAACATACCTTTTGACGTCATAACGATACCTCTATCGAAGTCCGTTAAAAATGCTCAGAGTTTTAAAGGGTGCGAGATTATCAAACGTAAACACTGTTAAGAAGTTTTGCAGTCTCTATTTGCTATGAAATATTTTAAAGAACTCGAACGGTTGAGCTTGGTATATCTAAGACATTCGACCGTGTTTGATATGATAGATTTTTGCTCAATATATGCTTTTCTGCTTTCTCTGAAAGATTTTGTTTGTGGCTGCAGTTTCTTTATAGAGCGTTTTTTACGAATGTCATCTGACAGATTTTTTTTCCACCAGTGTTCCGCGAGGCTTCATGCTGGTATTCTCTTTTTCTCCTTTTCATTAACGACTTCCCTAAAAAGGACAAAACATCCAATCTGCAGCTTCCGCGACGACAGTACTCTTGTTTCTTAATTTACTTTGAACATCTGAACATAAGCTACCCATGCAAATATTCGCAGACAGTAAGAAGTTGTTCGACTTAATAAATACCTAGAAGACATTCTATCTTAGGATGACAATAAATAAGTACAGCTTACGGTGCGAAAATCTAGGCTGCAGTTTTTTCTAAAAAGTTAACGTTAAAGAACCCATTTTTCTAGCATAGTCGCTTAATTTCCACTGCGTAGAGCAAATATGTCTTGACATAAACATACTACGTGCATGGTAAGGAGGGCTTTTCAAAAGCTGAGAACATATTAGAAAGCATCATATTCCACAACTTTTAATCCTGTACAAAGCTTAAATTCAACTAACAATATGTTAATGTTTGGGGTCTTCCTTCCATTATTAGGGCTGTGCTTCCAAATATACGATGAATTTATTATATTCTATTTTGAAGAGAAACTATTCGGTTGACGGCTTGAGTATATTCTCTAAATAATGTCATGGACGGTGTTCAATGGATTTAGCCTACTTAATTTCTCCTAAAATATAAACCATCCCAATGAAGTTTAGTTTGTCACTTCTCGTACCATCCTTTTTAAGGTTGCTTTTACACGGACAACCTTATCTCTTTGAAATATATTGCCTAGGAATATGCTTCTCACCTAGTACAATTTGTAGCGATATGAGACCAGAGTGAATTACTTTTTCTGCACACGTGTCGCTCCTAAAACACTTTGAGAATTCCCCTGCAGCACTATTGCATTGTCCATAAAAAAATTTACAGGTGACTCTGTATAGGCCATTTGGCTATTGAATACTAAACGTACCCAATTTGTTCTACTCACTGTGAACACAGAACATCCTAGTACAATTTGCAGTTATACTATGAACTCAATAATTCAATTTGTATCCAGCGGCTGATATCTCATTGTATATTTCTACTGTTATTTTACTAAATAAACAGACCATCTAAATGAAAATTAAAATTGTTACGCATAAATTGAGCGTTGTTAATTAGGAAATTTAAATGCATGTTAGCCATATGTTAAAATTAAAATCAATGCACTACTTTTCAGTCATACAACAGAAATTTAAAATAAGATTAATAGTTTTAGGAAATAAGAAGAAAAGTGTGAAAATGAAATGGATGTAGAAATATGGTAGGTAACAAGCAATTACTAAGCTTTTGATTGATTGATTACTATAACAGAAATAAATTTTAATGCATGAAAATAAGTTATACAGTAAAAATTGTAGATAATATGTAAAAATACATATTCCAATTTTCTTCGCTACAAAAGAATTAAGAAAGTTCCATTAACAATATTACATATGTGTTTATGTAGTTTGTAACAGTTCAGTAAATTAAAAAATATTGCAAAGCTTGAAAAGTTCTTTGTTTACAATTGACAAATAGGGGATACTACAAAACACTTGGGACCTTCACTCCAGTATTAATCTGATAAGTTAGGGGTTGATTTAACCATGTATAACAACAAACTCAAGGTTGTATAAAGGTCAAATTAGTCAAGGACTTGGAGAAGGCTAGCTTCAAAGCGGTTCAAAGAATAGGTTGGCCTCCACTAAAGTCACGTATAGGATCCTAACAGGTCTTTGTAAGAGCTCTATTACGCTTGTTTGGAATAAGATCCTGAGCGTCATGGGGAGGTTACGAAGATTCGGTGAGAGTGTTCGGAAATAGAATTTCTCTGGTCTATTTGCCAAGCTTCGAGATTCTTCTTAGCTTCTGATACTGTTACTTGACAAAACCAAATTAATTACACGTAGGATCATAAAAAACTATATAGATGGATTTATATTTAAATTATTAAATGCAATATGAAATTACCTCCAACTGAAAGTAGTATCAAATATTCTATGGTAAGGCTCTATTCTTCTTCTTCTCAATGTGCCTCATCCGTTCCGGACATTAGCGATTATCATGGCGATTCTCGCTTTGTTTGCGACTATGCTGAAGAGTTCAGTTGAGCTGAGTCTGAATCAGTCACGCAAATTCTTCATTCAAGAGTGATGTCGTCTACCTGGACCTTCACCTCAAGTTCGCCCTAAAGTATGAGCTGCAACAGTCGATAATTTCATGCCTCATGATATAACCCAGGTATTCTAGTTCGCGCTTTTCGAATATACGGATCAATCTCAGATCTCTACGCATTCTCCCGAGGACATCTTAATTTGTTGTATGTTATGTACAGGGAATTTTCAGTAAGCGACGCTACAGCCTCATTTCAAAAGTGTTAATTATTTTTAGTGTAATTTCATTGAATGTCCACGCTTCAGCCGATGTAACACTCCAATCTTCGGATTTTTAGTGGTAGACTAAGATTTTTGGCAATGAAAAATTCTCTCATCTGAAGATATGCGACTCTGGTCTTTTCAGTTCAGTATTTAATTTCTGCCCATATCGTAGATGATCGTACCCAAATAATTAAACGTCGGTACCCTCTCAATTCTCCTGGTTCGGTGTGTGGTTTCTTGGACACTACCATGTATTTGCTTTTGGAAACATTTAGACTAAGGCCATATTGTTGTGAATATTGATGGATTCTTGCAACTGAGTTTTGTAAATCTTCGAAAGTACCAGCCACAATACCAGGGTCGTTTGCATATCTGATATTATTGATATATTCCACTCTGTCCAGTTAATGTCTTCTAAATTATTTGTTCAGAGTATATATTAAATAAGTTTGAAGAGAGAAGGCATCCCTGACGTACTCCCCGAAAAATCTCGATCTCATTGGATGATCTACTTTTATCACAGCTCGTTGTTTTCAGTAAAAGTTATTAATTATTCTTATATCTCTCTCATCTATTTCAGTCAATCTGAGTGTTTCAATGAGCTTATCGTGATGGACGTTATCAAAGGCTCATCGATAAAATAGATGAAAACTTTATGGCTCATGTCTCTACATCTCTGAACGAGAACCTGCAGAGAAAATAGTTCTTCTCTAGTGCCGAGGGAGTCACGGAAACCAAATTGGGTTTCAGATATGTTAGATTTGCATTTACGATATATTCGTGAATGGATTACTTTTAAGAAAATTTTAGTGATGTTATTCGTTAAACTAATCAAGAGATGGTCGTCGAATTTCCTGGATGATGCCTTCTTCGGTAGGTATGAAGGTAGAGGTTAGCCATTTCTGAGGTATTTTACCAGAGTCGTAGGTTATATTAAAAAGCCTCACCAAAATATTAAGAAATTCTTCACAAGTGCTGAATTCAGTCTTTTAATTTGTTCTCTAATAACTTTTTATAAAAATCAATCTCAGGCTGGGTTATACGTATGAAGCATTTAGAAGTTATAATATGTTAAAATTTAGAATAACTTATGTTTTGAATATTAAATCAATTTTAAGTTGCAAAATTTCATACATTTTTAAAGTCATGTTACTAGGTTTAAAACATTCTATTGGTATATAGATGGTTAATTCGGAGTATAATTCTATGGTGTCTAATGAAATGTTACAGATAGAGTAAAACTTTAATTGTCCATTTAAAAAAAAAATCCAATTGTACATATATATAATACAATTTTTATTTTTGACAAATATATTATAGTTTTAACAACAAACTAAAAAAATATATATTTTAAAAAAAATTAAAAAATGGCCGAGGTATGAACTATCTTGTTAGCCCCTCTTTAAATATCCTTGCCATCCGTGGAATTTTTTTCTCATTCAAGAATAGTCCAAAAATTAAACCAATCATTTTTTAATGTTAAGAAAGGTCATAGCTAAGTGGTCACATGTGGAAAAAATTTTAACAAACTTTTTGTAAAAGTGATGAACGGTGCATCCAATCGAAAAAACCTTATGTCAACTCTAAGATAATATTATAAAGAATATGTGGTATAAGTTTTATCAAAATCGTTTTAGTAGATCTCGAGATATTTTGTCCACCAGTTTGAAAAAAGTAGCTCCAGAAAAACGCAAAAGAAAAAAAGTACCGCGTCCGCGTCTTAAAAGTCTATAATTTTTTTTTATATTACCTTCAATCTGCGGTTCCATTTTGTGAAGCTTGAAATATTCTTAAAAATATTAATAATAAATCTAATCAAAAAAAAACAATTTTTTGAAAATTTCAAGGTGACGTAATGATTATACATCAAATCGTCCGTCCTTATTTTAGTTTTTTATTCTTTATCAACTTTTAACTTTTCAACTAGAAGGATCAATTTTTTGTCCAGATGTGACCATAGTAGCAAATTTGATTCGATTAAAAGAGGATGTTGTCATTTTTTGATAGAGAGTAAAAATGTTAAATACAAATCTAAAAGGAACTGAACAATTTTGTACTTATACTTATTTTTTTCTATTTATAATATTATATATCAAGAAATTACATATTATATGGAGGTCCTGTATGTATTTTTACAGTATGTAAAATAATTTAATTTTTAATAAAGGTATAAAAGATGTTCGTACTTAAATGACTTATTAAAATTTATTTTAATGAGCAATGCTTTAAACATAATTTCATAAATATTCCCCTATAGACAGGCAATTCTAGAGATTGCGATGTGCGGATAGACGGGGAACCTCTTCTTTTACTGTGTATTTAGTTTGTAACCGAATTGATAGAGATGCAATTTTTAAATAATCCAGTAAATTATTTTGTAGTTTTTCCTTTTTTTATAAAACACAATAGGAACTGTAATTTTAAAGGTCAGTTAATATTCAAAATATAGAATTCTTCATTGATGAGCCACATCGATAAATATCTCTTAACTTAAGATAGTAAGTACTCAGAAAAACTAACATTGATACAGGAATGAAAAGAAAGTTCCGCAGAGATAAGAGCTAACTAAATAAAGGACAGTTATTCATTTTACATCTTTTGCTGTTTAGACTCGTTTGGACTTTTGAGATTTTTCTCCGATATTACAATCATATAGCTGATTTTCTTTATAATATTGGTAACATAGTGATCTGCATATATTTAATTTGTTTCTTTTATCCCTTAAACGGTGGTGGGTAATGGAGCTAAAAATTAAGTTACTTATTTATCATTTTACTTATTTAATTGGTAGTCAAAATAATTTAACAAAATGTTTAATTTTCAAATTCAGTTTATATTATATTTCAAATAATTTATGTATAAAAAAATAAGAAAAATAAAATTCAGTCAGAATTTTCATTACAAATGTCACATGAAACAGCTATTACAGTAGTCGTTAAAATAAAGTGGAACCATGAAAATAGTTCCTGAGATTCCAATATTGATATTAACTTCAATTACACAGGTATAAAAAAAATTCTCAATCTTTCAAGTAAGACACGTGTTCTCTTAAGTGTTTCTTTATGCTGTATCCATATAATCATAAAAAAGACATCTGCCGTGAGATTTTTTTTTAGAAAACACACTAAAAGTTGGCAGGAAATTATTAAATTGAAAAAATACGTTTTAATAAATAATGTAAAAAATCATTAAAATTGTGAAATAAAACTATTATTTTGGACATCTTTAAATATTCTGAATCTACATTTATCATAAAAACTCATGTTTAACAAAAAACAGGCACACATTACCTTTAACTAACCTGCGTAGCAAAATGCTGTTTTAAATAAATATGTGCAACCGCTACATTTTTTTAATATTTTTTATTAATATTAAACAAAACTCGCTCGCTCACTTACTCACTCATCCGCTCGTTCAGACACTCACCCAATCACATATTTACTCTTTCACATACCCCATACTTACTCATTCACTACCTCACTCACTCACTCAGTTACTCACTCACTCATTCACTACCTCACTCACTCATTCACTACCTCACTCACTCACTCAGTTACTCGCTCACTCATTCCATACCTCACTCAGCCACTCACGTTCCCCAATATTCACTAAATCAATCTATTCACAAGACTGGCTTCTAAAACTGTCAAGGGATATACATACATTAGAGTGCATTTTGCAACCTTGTGTTCCTAAATAGTAAACGGATATTTTTTTCAACACTAAACACTATTCCTAATGTTTTGATATCAAATTCGAATTTAAAACTTAAAAAACGACTAGAAATTGTTCGAAAAAAAATTCTTGTTTAGCTCTTGCATTTATTTACTTAAAAAAGCATTTTACCAACTAACATGGCACGTTTGTAAGTGTTAAAAGCGAGTTTTTTGTTGAAACTGAACATAAAACTTTTTTTTTAAGTCAAGACAGGATTAAGAACTTCAAAAAACACTGGAAACAATAGTTTTGTTCAATATCAATAAAAATAATTTTTTAATTTAGCTGTTGCACATATTTATTTTAAACAGCATTTTGCTACGTAGCTTTCTTAAAGGTCATGCCTGTTTTTTGTTAAACATGAACACTAAAACCTAATATTTTAAAGATTTTATGATAAACTAGCCGGGCCCGCGGCTCTGCTCGCGTGGACTTGATTCACTACTGTCGTCACTGCTTATTTCTTATGTTATCCAACGTAATAAAATATCTTCCATTATTTCTCATTATCTCCCAATATTTCTCCTTATTTCCCATTATCTCTACATAATTTCCATTATCTAGGCTTATCTCTGCTCACCTCCCATTATTTCTCCTTATCTCCCATTATTTCTCCTTATCTCCCATTATCTCACCTTATTTCCCATTATCTAGGCTTATCTCGACTTATCTCCCATTATTTCTCCTTATCTTCCATTATTTCTCCTTATCTTCCATTATTTCTCCTTATCTCCCATCATCTCACCTTATTTCCCATTATCTAGGCTTATCTCGACTTATCTCCCATTATTTCTCCTTATCTCCCATTATCTCACCATAACTGCCATTATCTAGACTTATCTCTGCTTATCTCCCATTATCTCTCCTTATCTCCCATTATGTATACTTATCTCCCATTATCTCACCTTATCTCCCATTATCTAGGCTTATATCGAATTATATAGAACATATGTACAAATTTATAAAAACACGTAAATCGGATAAGTGGTTCTCGAGTGATAAGCGCACTAACGGACAGACAGACAGAGAGACGTTGCATTTTATATATATTGTATTCTTTGCTACATGATATTTTTCCATATTTAATGCTTTAGGGAGTGTATTGCAAGAGAACGCGCTAGCGGCAAACTTTTCTCCGACTTAATTCACTATTATCGTTACTGCTTATTCCTTATGTCACCTAATAAAATATATCCTATAACCTGGCCAGAGAACATATGTATGTTTAAAAAAAAAGCACGTAAATCGGATAAGTAGTTCTCCAGTGATAAGCACACTAACGGACGGACAGACAGACAGACAGACAGACGGACAGAGAGACATTGCATTTTATATATATATTATAGATATTCTCTGCTATATAATATTGTTCCATATTTAATGGTTTGGACTGTGTATTGCAAGAGAACGCGTTAGCGGCAAACTTTGTCCGACTTCATTTACTATTATTGTCACTGCTCATTCCTTATGCTACCTACCGTAATAAAATATAGCCTATAACCTGGCCGGAGAACATATGTATGTTTTAAAAAAAAAAAGTACGAAAATCGGATAAGTGGTTCTCCAGTGATAAGCGCACTAACGGACAGACAGAATACGTTGCATTTTATATATATTATAGATGTAATAAAATATATACCTATAACCTGGTCAGAGAACATATGTATGAATTTAAAAAATCACGTAAATCAGATAAGTGGTTCTCGAGGGATAAGCGCATTAACGGACAGACAGACAGACAGACAAACATTGCATTTTATGTATATTATAGATATAGATTATTATTATTATTATATAACCTGGCCAAGGAATATATGCATGAATTTAAAAAAAGACAGGTAAATCGGATAAGTGATTCCAGCGTGATAAACGCACTAATGGGCAGACAGACAGACAGAGAGACATTGCATTTTATATATATTATAGATTATACATTACAGATATTCTTTGCTACATAATATTGTTCCATATTTAATGATTTAGGCTGTGTATTGCAAAGGCACGCGCTAGCGGCAAACTTATTTCCGACATCATTCACTATTTTACGTCACTGCTCATTCCTTATGCTACCTATCGTAATAAAATACAGACAGACAGAGAGATGTTGCATTTTATATATATTATAGATGTAGATTCAGAACATTTAAAGATTTCCGAAATAATAGTTTTATTCCAAAATTTTAATAATTATACAGTTTTACATTATTTATTAAAATGTATTTTTTCAATTTAATAGTTTTCTGGCAACTTTAAGTGTGTTTTCTGAAAAAAACCTCACTGTGGATATCTTTTTTTTTATATTTTTTTGGATTCAGCATAAAAAAATACTGTGACACGTGTCTCACTTAAAAGACAGAGATTTTTTTGTATACCTGGGTTATTCAAGATGAAAAGCTGAGCAGTACGTTTTAAATAAAATGACAAATTTTGAATATTACTAAATTTTCTTAAATTTATTTTTCAACAGTACTTCTTAAATGTTACGAACTAACTTATGAGAAAATCACCCAGTATAATAAAAGTTCAGGTAACCTTGTCCAATAAAAAGACAACTGTGTCAGACAGAGCACAGTCCTTTCTTCAACGTGTGAATCTTCGACCGATAGACGTCTTGTTAAATAGGATGATATGCAACCAGTAATGATTAATTATCCTGCGGTTAGGCTTACAGATAGTCCTTAATGGTCGTCTTTCTATCCCCGGCACAGATTTTGACTTTTCTGGCTGCCAAAATGATTCAACGACACTTTGAAAAAATATTGAATGGGATCGCTAAAGATTATTAATGATGTGGAGCGGATGGTATTTCGAATGGTCTAAAAACCTATTTAATTTTTTTAAGGGTCGTCATGTGTTTGCTTAAGAACTTTGAGATATTAAAGTATACGTGTAGTTTGGTTTATTTAAATAATTTTATGATTTGAAATTTTCTGTGTATTTTATGAAAAGATTACCTTATTTAGGTTATTGTCTCATCATTCATCAATAACATTTTACGTCTACGTTTTACTTTAGGCTTTTTGCAAATTCATTTGCAATGTCAATAATAAGAGATACTAAATTCAGTGTTAGTATAAAAATGGTTTTCCGAAGAGCGTAAAAGAGGATATATAAGAAATGTTTATTGAAAATAGCTAAACATAAGCATGACAAAAATATACCAAACTTTATGAAAGGTAAAGAAGAATTCCTAGCTTAAATATACTTGTAGGAATATAAACTTGTACAATGTTGTATGATATAAATTTTGGTAAAAAATGGCTTCATGTTTGACGCAATATTAGCTGTGGTATGTGTATGAATTCGATATACAATTTAAATCACTTATTATACTTTCCATTTTTGTTTTTTTTTAGTGTTCCGTACAGAATACTTATAAGATCACTTCGGTGTCTGTCTGTCCGTCTGTCTGTCTGTCTGTCCGTCTGTCACACCTGATTTTCTCCGAAACTATTTGTCATAGAAAGTTGAAATCTGGTAATAATATAGGAATTGATGGCCTTATCAGAGCCATGTAGTTTTCAAAGTTAAATTTTGACTTAATCTCGAAAAGTACTTATCAAAAAATTTTGAAAAAGATCTGGAATATTCTCCACGGGGTGTAGATTGAACGAAAATTATCACGAGTGCATTACCTGTAATAATTTATCTGGTATATAAAAAAACAGAAATTTCAAGGTCATCAATTTTCAGTAAAGATTGGAAATAAACTTTGTTGAAAACTCATTTGGGGTGTGTTTTTTGTGAAGTCACTGATCATTTTATACTTCCGTTACAACATTTTTTATTTTAAAAGCAATCAACGGACGGAACATTAATAGCGCAAGTTCAACTTGCACTTGACCGGTTATTTTAAATTTAAGTTCTTATGTAAAAAATAGAAACCTCACCTGTTTCAAGGACTCTGGTGACATGTATAATGCAAAATATAATAGTGTCAAAGATAAAATTCTGTTGGACAACTGGAGGTTGGCTGTAGACATTTTGGCACCTAATTCTTTTTTTATCGTTCACCTCCCTACTGAGTAAGGATTTTACCCTTTTTTTATATCCTAGGAATATCAGCGAAGATGTAATACAAGTCAACGTTGTCCAAGTACCAAAATATACATTTCTGTATTTCACAGGACCTTTTAGACAATTCGGTATTGCTGCCTCGGACGTTATTGCATTTCTGCGAACAACTACCACCTATGAGCTGATGTTCATTTTACTCTGTAACTCTAAATGTAAAGTAAATTGGGTCTCCTACGAACAAAAATATTATAAACTCAGTTTTAACTTTGAGTTTCTCAGTTAATAAGTATTTAATTTCTTCTATACTTTAGAAATTATTTTTATTTGGCAAATCATACCAAAATTTAAAGTTACTTGTATGTTTATTTGTATATGTGTTTAATGCCGTAGTATCTTACACATATCTCACAAAAATATAATTAGCCTGCACTCAAAACTGGCCTAAGTATGGTTCAATGTAATCTAATGATAATATTTTTAACATTTATTTTCAAAAATCTGGATTTTTTAGAAATCCAGTGATACTCTACATAAGGACAGATGGGATTAGCGGGAGTTAGATGTATTATTTTTATTGGGTAGATTTCTTGGATTGGTTATAACTAATCATTTACAGAATAGCTTTTCTAATGGTAAGATACAACGAATTGCACGCTCACCTAATATTCCATCGTAGGCTGACACAACAGCCACAGGCCGACAGAGTGATTGACAAAGTCAACACTTCAACGCAGGCGGTGCGGTTTTCGAGGGATCCGTTAAGGCATATTTAGTTTAATGTCAAACTACTGAAAACAAATAAAGTACATATTTCAGCATTCTATCCACTGTTCTCTTATTTGCTAATCCATCTCAAGACTTGTTTCGATGTATGACGACTCATCAGTCGGGCAAGGATCGACAAACACAGAATTTACTAGTCCTTATACAAGTACTGAGGTATGCGTACTTGGTGCAATTCAATGGGTCTTACCATTACGTTCCGTAAGTACCTGGATAAGGGCTAGTAAATTCTTTTCTCTTATTTGTCGATCCTAGCTCGACTGATGAGCCGTGATACAGCGACACGTGTCTCTGGATGTATTGGCAAATAAGAGAACAGTGGGTGTACACTGCTCAAATATGGACTTTGTTTGTTTTCAGTAGTTTTACAATGATTTTGTCAACCATTCCGTCGACTTGTAGCTGATGTGTCAGCCTCTGATGTAGTATTAGGTGTGCATACTTGGAGCAATTCGTTGAATCTTACCATTACGTTCCGTAAGTACCTGGGTAAGGACTAGTAAATTCCATTCTCTTGTTTGTCGATCCTAGCACGACTGATGAGCCGTGACATGGCGAAACGCGTCTCGGAATGACTTGGCAAATAAGAGAACAGTGGGTAGACTACTAAAATATGGACTTTGTCTGTTTTCAGTACTTTTATATTGAACCGTAGTTTTTCTAAGTATATAAAATATGAAAATTATGACATTTTGGTGTTCTTTTACCTTCAGGTTCAAAACTCACATTAATTGTCATATAAGATTACAATATGATTATAAAAAGAAAACACTACATATAAGAAATGTACAAAGCGCGGCGGACTTTATAATTTTTTAAATTTTAAGTTGTTTTCCTTAACACCAAGTTTAATATTTTATTTTAACTCAGTTTAAGATTTATTTGTCCTTATTAAAAATAACAAAACAAAACAATTAATATTAAAAATATCTCAATGAACTTCTTCTAATATAACATGTTTTCCCAGGAATTTGGATAAAATATATTAAATTTTTTTTCAAGAGTTCTGGCTGATCTGCCGAGATTTGAATTTAATGTATTCTGTAATAAGTGGAATGATCAGATACGAAAATTTAGTTACCAACAAATCACTATAAACTCCCTAGAAATTGCTATATTTTGCTTTAAAGCTATGATTATGATTGTAAGTTATTTATTTACTTATCAATCGAATTAACAAAAAAATATATTCTTTAATAAGAATTTATGGGAACAAACTCGGTCGGATGTCCAACAATAACGCTTTCGTTTCAGATACGCAATATACAATATATTAATAAAAAGCAGTTTATAAAACGTTAACTCCGGTGGTACTTAAATGACCTTTCTCGCGATTAGTTTTTGCTACAGCCGGGTGTCTGAAACAATAACACGTCTTCAATGTTGACAGTTTTTTAGTCATATTTAGTTAGTTTGTAAGCTTCGAACATGAAAGCTTCTAGACACCAATCAGCCTGACACAGAATTACTGTGTCAGGCTGATTGGTGGTATAAGAAAATATGATAGGGGTGTGACTGCAAAGATGAAAGAAGTTGGGTGGCGCTCCATGAAAGAAAGGAGACTTCTTCATAGTTTAGTAATATTTAATAAAATAATTTGTAAAATGCGCCCAAATTACTTGTATCAAAAAATTAAATTTAGACATGATGCTCATAACCTAGACTTAAGGCATAAACAACAAATATCACCACCCTTGCATAGAACAGCACAATATCAAAGATCATTCAGTTACCAGGTCTACAGTATTTATAATAAAGTTCCAGATAATTTAAAAAGTCTTAAAGGCTTGAAATTTAAAAATGAAATTGGCAAAATTATATCATTATTTTTATAAATTGTTTTCTTATATTTACATGATACATCCGAAATATGTTTGCAACAGTACATGTATGCCCCATAATTATATATGATACATAAGTAATATAATAATTTTTAGGTTAGGATAGGTTAAGATAGGAAGCTAAGCTTCAACTTCGCCTTTTGTATATTATACAATAAAGTCATCATTATTATTATTATTATTATTATTAATTAGTTCAAAATATTTTGGCATATTGGACAAAAATTATTAGTTCAAATTGTAAGGTATCCTTAAAGGTAATATACATAAATGAGGAGTGTGCAGGAATAAAGATGGTATATTCATTTTCCTAAAAATTATTTAAATTAATTATATGCGGCTTATTATTCGTGCATCTATTGTGCACAATTACGAAGAATAGAACAAATATTGTTTATTAAAGAATTTAGCATTTTGGCGCACCGACATAAAAATAGAATGGAAAAATAGGACTGGCTGAAGACAGTTAAGTAGTCCATTAGGTACTCGCAAATATTAAGAGACCTGCTCATAAATTATATATACATACATATTACAGTAGTAGCAGTGAGCAGTAAGATACAACAATTTGCATGTTTGGCAGCCAAAAGCCTATTGTTGGAGCCATAACTGCCCTCTGTCGGAGGCTTTTTAAAGCCACATACCGACAGAAGAATTGTTTAGCGAGTTGCTAACAATTACCGCTAGGCAACGCGATCATTAAGATTCAACCCCCCGTATATACAAATCGATATTAACTATTAAAATTGAACATAACCGTATTTTAGCAGTTATTTATTGTTCTCTGATATGTCAATCCATTTCGGGTCGCGTTTTGTCACATCACGCTTCATCAGCCGAACAAAAATAATTGATTGAACAATTTCTGCTTAAGCTAAATTTACAATACCAGAAAAAATAGTTAGAAAAAAAGTGAGTTTGTGGATATTTCTTGTATTATTTTTGTAAATTTACACAGTGCTCATTTTACTTTGTTAAATTGTTAAAAGATACTTCTAATTCTGTCTTATTACTCTTAATTGGGTTAGGTTACGAGCGACAACGCTGGGGTATGACAGTACTGAATCTTAGAATATACTGAGAAATTCCTTAGAAAAATTAATATTTTTTGAAATAATTAAATTACTCTTAAAAAAACATTTTTGGGCAGAACAAATAAGGCAAACGCGATATCTGCAATATTGTTGCAGTTTGGTCAATACTAAAAAGCTGGCAAAGATATATATCAAATACTTCCAGCTCTCTTCGCATTCTATTTCTAAAATAGGACATAATGAACAAATAACATATTTTTCAAATTCAGCCTATATATTTGCCACTCCTTAAATCACCACCCTTTAGCCCTTTAAAAATTTGCCTGTAAATAAAATTGCATACAATTTGTTCACTATCGCACAAGAAGCCATCTCTCATAACGTAGTTGGCACTATATAAAATTTATCAACTTCCACTTCTTTTAGCTCCTTCCTGTGATATGATATTGCTTAAAAATTATAGGTTCCATTTCCAGTGTTATATATTATATTGTATAAGGCAAAAATGTAAATTTGAAATAGCTATCTCCTATCGTTTCAAAATAATTGTTTCAATCCATTAAACCGACAGATAGACAGACAGCCAGACAGACCTACAAAATGACGAAAATTGAAAACTATGTTTCTAGTGATTTAGGGACTCTGAAAAGTGAAGAAATTCAAAAATTTCGGAATTTATTTTACCCAACACAAGGCCTCCGTTAACAAAGAAAGTAACAACATTGTTCCTGTTTTGCTTCTACAGGAAATTTAATTTTCGTAAATACTTCCTAGTATCCTTCACTCATAAAATACTCAGGTTATCGACGATATATCGACGAATATGTGTTATTTAAACAGATTAAAGAGGACCAAAAAGGACTTCTCAAATAATGGAAATTCAGTATTTTTTTTCATCTATAACAGCAGATACTCTAACATTCTCTGTTTTTAGTTAGCCAAAGGTAATACCAAATTGACGTTATTTAAAATTCAAGGAGCATCTTAGAATGTTGTCCCTGAAGATTTGGACCTTGTTTTAGTTTTTAAAATCAATTTATTGGAAGTGTTAAAAGATTCCAAAGATTTTTGTTTTTATGTTGGCAGTTTTAACATCTCTAAGTGGCAAAAAATAAAATTACTATATCGATCTCGACCGTTGATAAGATTCTATGCCAGTGAAGAAATAAATACCTTATCCTTTTAAGAAAAAATAAGTTGTTTTTTCAGTGTTGATCATAATAATTTAAGCTTCTAATATCTACAGAATATTTATATCTAAACAATTTAGAACTTCTTTATGATTTTAAAATGACTCTTCTCCTATTTAATTTAATAGGCGTCAATTTAAGGAGTATGGGATATCGTCAATATTATTAATCAATAGCTTAAGTCTCCACACGACTTAATTTAAAAAATTTTACCGTTATACATTCATTAGCTAAAGAGCAGAATCGCATTCGTGAAAAAAACCACCTTCCAAGATTTTTGCAATTTTTCATGTTTTAGAAACATGAGAGCACGAAACAAATGTATTGCTATTTCCGTCGATATATCTGTCGCTTAGTCCATTAGCATGAGAACTCGCCAATGAAATGAGATATAAAATTCAAATTTGGTAAACATTCTGTACTTGATGTAAGAAAGAAACCTGTAGTTCTTAAGCGATGTTGCTTTAGTGGATGGGATGGTAAATTTTGTACAGTTTAATAGTATTAACAGAATTCTTTCTGATTTCTGTTTGGGAAAATAAAGAAACTTTAAGCATAGGAGTCCCTAGTATAAGTGGCTGAAAAAGTGGGGAAACGGGTTAGAATGAAACATGAATACACCACTACACACTGGAATCAAATCGGCACTCAGCTGAGTTGACAGCAGCCGGTAAAAGTCGCCAGAAGTGACCAAAGACCCAACAGTCCGCTGGGAAGGTTTTGGTTTCTGTGTTTTGGGATGCGCACGGAATAATTTTCATCGAATACGCTGAGAAGGGAAAAATCATCAATAGCGAATATTATATAAAGTTATTGGTGCATTTGAAGCCAGAAATCCCAAAGGAACGGCCCCAAATGAATAAGGATAAGACAATGCACCATGTCACAAGTCAATGGTTACAATGGCAAAATTGCATGAATTGAAGTTCGAATTGCTTCCTCATCCACCATATTCTCTAGATTTGACTCCCAGCGACTATTATCTATTCGCAGGAAAAAGATTTGGCGCCAATGAAGAAGTTGTCGCCGAAACTGAGGCCTATCTTGAAGACAAATCTTTCTACAAGAAAGATATAGAAATGTTAGAAAAGCATTGGACTGATTGTACTGCTCTTGAAGAGACTACATTGATGAATAGAGTCGAATTTTGCAAAAAAAATGAGTTTTAAGTAGCTAGACCAAAAACTTTTCAGCCTACTTATTAGAATACTTAATTTCAAACAAGGTTTGTTTGTAAAGAAAAATAATAGATAAATCATTTTACCGTTTTGTTTAAAATATAAAGACAATGTTTAATTTTCTAAAAAGATCAAATTACTCCATTTTCTTATCCATTTAATCTTACTTAAATTGATTTTCAGCCTCCATTTATGCAGAAAACGGAAGAATATAGTTTTTGTTACTATTTTAATTAATTAACATTTGAAAAAGTGTCAAAATAATGAAGTTATCCTGTTTTATTAATGAAATTTGATTAATAGAGAACAGATAGTTTTAGGGTTTAACCTACGAGAAGATTAAATTTGTTTAAATGCATTAGCAGCAAACATCAACCAAATATCATTTAACAACATGAAGAAAAATGGACAGTTAAATTGAGAACAAAAATAAGATTAAAAAATACTACCATTACATTTTCAAGGTTATTCTACAGGTTAGTTAAATATCTTGTTAGCAGATTTTGGAAATTAAAATATGAATAGAAAGTTCCACATAAATTAAAGCTGCAGTTTCATAAGAGTAGTTCATCAATTAGCAGGAAAGAAGAAATTGAATAGAAGACTTTAACAGCCAATTCATTAAAAACATCTGAAAATTAGACACGTTCCAGAATCTGAATCTTTATCTGTCCAGTTGACTTGTATCAAATGTTATTATTAAAACATTTAATACAAACATTGGGAGTAAGGGTCTTCAACAGATAAAACAAATATCATTTTAAAAATTTGAAGATAATCTTAAATGGTTAAGTAATCAATCGAAGCTCTTACCTCAATTAAAGACCTCCAGCAACTGATCAATCGAGTCGTAACAGCCAGCGAAAGACTTGAAATAACTATGAACATAAGAAAAACCAAGTGGATAGTAATAACAAAGAAAAATCTACCACCAGAATCGCTCGATATCAGGAACAACACCGTAGAACAGGTCTCCACAGTTAAATATTTGGGAACTAATATAAATGAACCCAAAAAAGGAAATATATTTCCGAATTTCACGGGCCCCAGTAACATACATGCATATGAATAAATTTTTCCATCGCACAAGCCTCAGTCTCGAACTCCGAATGAGAATCGTGAGAGCGTATGTGCTATTGTATGAATGTGAGTGCTGAATCCTTGACCCTGCTTCAGAGAAACGACTGGAATCTTTTGAAATGTACATTTATAGATGCCTTCTTAGCATCTTCTGGGTACAGAAAATAAAAAATACCGAAGTACTGGAAAGAATGAACAAAACGAAGGAATTACGAACAACCATAAAAATAAGAAAAACTCAATACTTCGAACATATAATAAAGTATGAATTGCTACGTCTAATTATTGAAGGCAAAGTAAAGGGCAAACGATCGATCGGAAGACGACAGAATTCTTGGCGAAGGTTTTCGAGCAGCATTTTCTAAAGTTCGTTTAGCTATATGGATCGCTAAACTTCCTGAGGAAACGGCGTCGTAAGAAGAAAAGCTGTTACCTGATTGTAATATTAGTACAATTTTATAATATTAACATATAAATAGTTTACTCATTTTCACTCTCTTTACCAGAGGAAAGATTTGTATTCGTGAAAAAATCACACTCCGAGATTTTCGTTTTTTCTTGAGGGTTTCCAGATCACGAAACATATAATCACTCATTTCCGTCGGTCGAGCTGTCTGTCAGTCTGTCGTTATGACGATCTGTTGGCACGATAACACTCGAACGAAACGGATATCACTTGGTGCATAAATAATATCCGCAAGTGATCCAATAATTTTTAAACGATATCGCTTCAGGCCAAAGGGATGAAATGGACCTGGTCGCTAAATTTTAAGCGTAAGTAATATGGTAATTTATCATGTTTTTTTTTTTTAAATAATTATCAGATTTTATGCAAAAATATTTATAGTAAAAAGAGGTGGAGAATGAGGTTAGAGGGATTTTTAAGTGGAGGAATCCAAGAATTAGGTTATTTTTTCATTGCCTTTAGTTTTAATCCAAGATTGAGCTGAAAGGGGGTCGTTTAGTATTTCGTAATTCCAACACAATTTTGAGATATTTACAGGGTTTTTTGGTTGATGTGCTGGACAAATTTTAAGCATATTATTTATACTAAAATATGTAAGGGGTTTGGTAGAGGGTAGGGGGGCTTCGAATATTTATTTATGGTATTATAGGACTTCTTTAGGGCATTTAGAATCGAGGAATCTGAAAATTATTTATTTCAATACGTTCAATTTCAATGGTAAAAGAAAGAAACTGGTAAATTGGATGAAACTTACTTTCCTCTAGCACAGTTGGTTTTATTTTCCTTGCCAAAGGGAGTGAAAACATATCTTTCGAGATTTTCACTTTGCAAAAACTGTATCGATTTGTCGGTGTGTCGGCCTTTTGACAACATAATTCTTGAACAAAATGATATTATTATACTTGAAACAGGGATTAAAATTTATAGTTTCTGAGCGTTGTTGTTTTAGGGAAAGGGCGTGAAAGGTGTAGATGTTGACGTGTTCTATTATTTTAATTGTATTATAAGTATATATTTTCCGTAATGTTTCAGGGATCTTATGTAAGAAATAAAATAGCCTTTCATTTTAGTCGCTCTGTCGTTTGCTAGCATGATAATTTTCCAGTAGAGAGAGATATCAATTTCAAATGTAGTACAAGTATAAGACTTGGAGCAGTGGAATGGAACCTATAGTTTTTAAGCAATATCACTTGAAACAAAGGCGGCGAAAAGGGTACGGGTCAATAAATTTTGGTTATTTTCAATATCATCATGATAATTTTTCCTAGTTTTTCGTTTAGCTATTAGGACATTCCTTAAAGAAAGTTTACGCATTCATTTTCATAAAGTGGAAATTGTTGCATTTTATTTTTTGAGATTTGGAAAGTTCTTTGTAAAGTGTGAAATGGAAAATGCATTGGTTGGTAGTTAGTGCCTAGTGTTAAGTCAAGTGTTAACTTGCCGCCAACTTAGTTATTAGATTTTTGTTCAATTTTTAAAAACAATTTTTAGTAATTTCTTTTTCAAATCGCAATATAGTCGTGCATGTGGCGTTAACTCTTTATATAAAAATTAATAACGCGTAACGTCCAATTTCGAGAAAATTAATAAGAAGACTTAACTGTTGAGGCAGCGCGTAGCCAATCCATTTATAAAACCACCTCTAATTGAAGATATAATTCAGACATAATTCAAACCATTTGTAATTCTGAAGTACCATATTCAGCAAAGAAAACACGCATGGCGTACGATTAATAGGCAGCAGGCTCGCACTAATCTTCTGCATAAATATTATGGCATTATTCGCGACAAATTGTACCACTTATCAAAGCGAGACTGGTATGTTAGTTTGTTTAAGATCTTTATTTTGTTTTGTTACTTTTAAATGGGAAATAAAGACGTTTATCTTAGAAATATTTATATTATGTTTTATTAACACACAACTATTATTTGTAAGTAAACATTTGCAAAGATAACTTAATTTGAATCTTCAAAAATATTGTACTTTATCTAAACATGTGTATAATTTTGGGGTCTTATTAAACCGGCATACAGTTTTAAATTTAAAAATAAAATTAAGACTGTATGTATTGTTTTTCACGATATTAGAAAGTTCCAAAATACGTAGGGAAGAAACTAGTGAAGTGATTTACCCTTGTAAACATGCGATTTTAAAATTATTAACCGGTCAAGTGCAAGTTGAACTTGCGCAATAAGTGTTCCGTACGTTGATTCCATTTAAAATAAAAAATTTTGTTACGGAGGTATAAAATGATCAGTGACTTCACAAAACACACTCCAAATGAGTTTTCAACAAAATTTGTTTCCAATCTTTACTGAAAACTGATGACCTTGAAATTTTTTTTTTTTTATATACCAGATAAATTATATACTCGTGATAATTTTTGTTCAATCTACACCACATCTTCGTATTTTTTGGGGGTTTTCCACGTTCTGCACATCGATGTCACCACTTTTGAAACGCCGAAACCATTGTTCACACGCATCTTGCGATGGAGCATGTTCACCATAAGCTTCTCGAAGTAATCGATATGATTCAACAGCTGTTTTCTTCAAATGAAAACAAAAAATTAATGCTCTCCGCGAATGCTCTTTGTTCGGTATAAATTTCGACATATTGAACACAACAACACAAATACTATGCACACAGTTTTCTAATTTATTACTCGTGCGCGTCTGACACTTGCTGATGACACAACGAAATGGCGCAGTGTCAAATCTTTATAGCACAAACTGCATTGGTGCACCATCTGTTGTCTGAAATCCGCATTTCATACTCGTACACCTGGTATATATATATATATATATATATATATATATATATATATATATATATATATATATATATATATATATATATATATACATTTATTTTACCCGTGTTTTCACAAGCTTTCATTTGACACCACACTCGATGACCTAGTAAAAATTTTTTTTTTCACTTCCGATTTCACCCCCAAAAACTAACCCCTTAAGTCAAAATTTAACTTTTAAAACTACACGGCTCTGATGAGGCCATCAATTCCTATATTAGTACCAAATTTCAACTTTCTATGACAAATAGTTTCGGTGAAAATCGGGTGTGACAGATGGACAGATGGACCACTAAAAATAAATTTTATTTCATGTTAAAGAATAATATAATCCTAGCAGAGGAAGACATTCTCTTAAATTAAATAACCTGTCAAGTGCAAGTCGGATTTGTGCAATTAGTGTTCCGAACGTTGATTGCTTTTAAGGGGTTACATACAGCTGGAATTTTCAAGAATTAGATTTTTTACGGATTTTCATTTTCTATACTTCTAAGAATTATTCAATAAAAATTTTTTACGAAAATTCCATTCCATTATAAAGTTATAGCATTACATGTGGCCTGGCGTCAGATTGGGACCACTACCTGTCTTAAAGCACGGTCTACAATCATACTCAGTTAATTTTTAATATTTCTTATTATTATTTTTTTTTAATCTTAATTAAACATAAATTTATTGGTTCAGAATTGCATACTAAAGTTTGAAAAAACGTAAATTTTTTATTTTTGAAAAAAAAACCCTTTGACCATTTTTAGCTACTATATTATCTTACAAGATTAATTTCTATTTTTGCAATTGTATTATTTTTTGTGAACTTATGCTGCAGACAAGGAGGCGCCGTAGTTTTCATCAGTGGTCCATTTATCCCGATAAAAAGGTAATAGTAACATTTATAACATATTTAAAAAAATTTGTTTTCTTATAATTTAATGAATAATTACAATGAAAATATATAATCGCCAATGTATTATTTACTTAGTAACCTTTAAAACATTTCTTCTTTAAATAAACATACTTTTTGCTGCGTATTGTATTTGTATGTAACCCCTTAAAATAAAAATTCGCGTTACTGAGGTATAATATGATCAATGACTTCACAAAACACACCCAAAATAAATTTTCAGCAGCGATTTTTGGCAATTTTTTACCAATAATACAAAAAGTGTGCGCAAGTATTTATATATATTTTTGAACTCTTGTTTTCACATGCTTTCATTTGACACCCCACCTGATGACCTGTTAATTTTTTTTCACTTCTGATTTCACTCCCCAAAACTAAAACTAAAATTTAACTTTGAAAACTACACAGCTCTGATGGGACCATCAATTCCTATAGTAGTACCAAATTTCAACTCTCTATGTCAAATGGTTTACGAGAAAATCGGGTGTGGCAGACGGACAAACAGACGGACAGACACCTAAGTGATCTTATAAGTGTTCCGTAGGGAACACTAAAAATAAGATTAAGACTGTATGTATTGTTTTTCACGACATTAGAAAGTTCCAAAATACGTAGTTTTGTCAAGTGATTTACCCTTGTAAATTCGTGGTTTTAAAATTAACGATGAATTTGACTTTCACATAAAAGAATAATATAATCCTAGCATTAGAACCTAATATTTTAAACAAATACTCGTACTCTATGATGAGTTGTCAATAAAAAAAAGCTTAAGCAGAGGAAGAGCTTCTCTTAAATTAAAAATGATGTAAACATAACTGGAATTTGGCTACACCATGTTCAATTTTTTTCTATTTTAAAATCTCAATGGCAAGTCAATATTAAACAGCTGCTATTACTCGAATGAATTGACAGATGGAAATAAAATTTTACATGTGTTTACATAAAGGATGGAACTTTCTAATACAATTATGATTTCACAGTTTCTACCGCCACCCATGTGTCAGGCCGAGAACAGCTTATATATATATATATATATATATATATATATATATATATATATATATATATATATACATATGTATATATATATATATATATATATATATATATATATATATATATGTATGTATATATATATATATATATATATATATATATATATATATATATATATATATATATATATAATATATATATATATATATATATATATATATATATATATATATATATATATATATATATATATATATATATATATATATATATATATATATATATTCAATTTGAACCCTCAGACATCGGCTACTCCAGATGAATATCCACAGACGCCAGGAAGTCATTCAACTTAACAAAGACCTGGAAGAAATTTTATTTTGGGGTGACAGTAACCAAGTGGAATTTAACGCTACAAAAACCCAAGCGGCAGTTTTTGCTAAAAAAGTTAACGTAGCTGAACCCGACATAGTAATGGGGGGGTACTCCATTTCTCTAACATCGTCACTCAATTTGTTGGGCGTTAATTTGGGAGCAAATATGTCCTGGCATGAACATGTTACAGGCATAGCAAGGAGAGCTTCTCAAAAGTTGGGAATATTATTTCGAACCAGAAAGCTTTACATTCCACAACAACTGTTAATTCTTTACAAAGTTCAAATTCGACCAACTATGGAATACTGCTCCCATGTTTGGGGCCCCGCTCCCAAACATACACTGCATTTGTTGGATTCTGTTCAGAAAAGAGCTGTTCGTCTGATTGGAGACCCGAAACTGACCGACCGCCTTGATTCGCTGGAATATCGAAGAACGGTTGGCGACTTGAGCCTAACCTACAAGTATTTTCATGGAAAGTGTTCGAAAAATGTGGCCCGCTTAATTCCTCCCAGAGCGGTTTATGTTAGAAGTACCCGTCACGCTAATACTTCACATCCGTATGAGGTTTAGCTTGTTACTCCTCGTGCAACGCTTTTCAAGCAGTTTTTTATATGGAGAACATCATCCCTTTGGAATAATTTGCCCATGACTGTGTTTCCCACCGAGTACAATTTACAGCGATTCACGAACAACGTGAATCGCTTTTTCGCATACGTGTCACTCCTGTAGAGCTTTAGGGACTTCTTCCCTGCAGCAGGTGTGCTAGACCCATAAAAAAAAAAAAAAATTTCAATTGCAAGTTATGTAGTCGACTTTATTTTATTTTTCGAAATTTTATTCCATGTTTCGGTTTCAGAGAAAAGCGACAAAGACCTTTTAGAACAGATGCAAAGAACCGATAAACTGAAATAACATAATATATTGGCATTTTAGTAGAAAATTAGTTATTACCTAAAAATATTATAAAAATGAAAACTGATAATGATGAGGATTTCAAGAAACATCCGGGTAACATTACGTCAAATTCTGGATTTAATTTTCAATGATACCACAAATAACTAAAAGTTTTAAAAATCTAAAATAATTTGATATAATTTTGGGATATATATCCCACAATCATAGAAAATTATATCGAACTTCCTGAAGAGAGGAAACCTTGGTAAGCGGAACCAAAACAAAATCAACCGCAAAAGTGAGGACTTGAGTATAAGAGAAATTTTGTTGCGAAATTAGTACTGGAAGTTTTTTTTGTCATATATATTTAAATTTCTAATTTTAGCTACATATGTACGTAGGAGTATCTCTACATTACATAGTACCTTGCAATTACGGATATAAATTTAAATAACCGGTCAAGTGCAAGTTGGACGTGCGCAATTAATGTTCCGCACGTTGATTGCTTTTGAAATAAAAATTTTTATTACGGAAGTATAAAATGATCAGTGACTTCACAAAAACATCCCAAACGAGTTTTTTTTGATCTTTAGTGAAAACTGATGACCTTGAAATTTATGTTTCTTTTATATACCAGATAAATTATTAAAGTTAATGCTCTCGTGACAATTTTCGTTCAATCTGTAGAAAATATTCCAGAATTTTTTCAATATTTTTTGATCAGTGCTTTTCGAGATAAGGGGGTAGAGCGATTTTTCGCACTTTTTTGAAAAATAATGCAAATAGAATTGTGCGCAGGTATTACATTATATACATTTTTGAAGTTGTCTTTTTACAAGCTTTCATTTGACACCGCACTCGATGACCTGCTAAATTTTTCTTTCACTTCCGATTTCACCCCCCAAAACTAACTCCTTAAGTCAAAATTTAACTTTCAAAACCAACCGGCTCTAAGGAGGCCATCAATTCCCATATTAGTGCCAAATTTCAAGTTTGTAAGTCAAATAGTTTCGGTGAAAATCGGCAGACGGACGGACAGACGGATAGACACCGAAGTGTTCCGTAGGGAACACTTAAAAGTATGTCTCCTTTGTATATACTAACAAATATATAGAAGGATCATCTTTAAATCAGAACGACGTATTTGTGTAATTTGAAAATATATCATGAAAATGAAAATATCTCAAATACTTGAATGACCAGAACCCTTTTTGTATGTATCCATGTTTACTTTTAAGTAACTAAATTTCTTAATCTCCATCTTTTATCTTTTATCTGTATATACTAGTTTTGATGAGCTTGTAATTTTTGATGCAATCGTTGATACTCTGAAGAAAAAAAACTAATTTTCTGTACAAAAACATACAACACATATACACCAAATACACACATAAACACACACATATACACACACACACAAGCATATATATATTTATTCACTTTTTCCTCAATTACTCACAATGCGAATGCTCTATGTCATTATTTTTAATGACTTTTTAAAGCAAAGCCTAAATTAGAAAGCGGGGTTTACTCACTGGGTTACACAAAACGAACACACATTACTGTACAGTTTAGACTACCAACACAAAAACGTTATTTCAATCTGAATGTAAATTTTCATTCAAACCGTTTGAGATAACTTTTAAATTCTCTTTAAAACCCATTTATATAAGTCAAATTTGACTAAATTACATTTATCTTAACATATTCGTAGCACCATATAAAAGAAGTTATACAAAGAGACACTTCAGATAATCATTAATATTATATTAACTGATCTACTTTTTATAAGATCAGTTTAGAACATACAAAAGATCGTCTTAAACAAAATTAATAACATGTCAAAACCCTTTTAACCCTACCAAACCCTCTTACAGCATTCTATTTCATTCCTATGTACCTATAACCCTATTTGCAGAGAAAAGAGATCATCATCAGTTCAGGATACAAAAAATATTTATAAAATGTGGGAAAATAATTGACAAAACTAAAGTTCATAGTCAATGAAAGTGCAATACAGAAGGTTAAAGTGGTACAATATGTCAATGTCATTATGCTGTTGAATAAATGGTCTGTGTGGTTACCTGATCCTTCAGAAACAAAACAAACAAAATGCAAATAGATGGAGGAAGTCTAACGGGATACTTCAAATAATGAATCGTATAAATTTATGTACTTGCAGTCTACAGAGTACACTATAACATTCATTAGGTTTTTAGATGCCGCTCTCTGTCTTTTTTGTAAAATAATATAAATATAAATTACGAATAAAAGATAAGCAAATAAAATAAAATCGCTACAGTGATTTATCCGCCCTTGCAAACATACAATTCTAAAATAAATACTGGACTCGATTTTCTTATAGTAAATAACCGGCGAAGTGCCAGTTCGCCTTGCGCAATTAGTGTCTCGTACGATGATTGCTTTTAAAATTAAAATTTTTGTTATGGAGGTATAAAATGATCAATGACTTCAGAAAACACATCCCAAATGCGTTTTCAACTAAGTTTATTACCGATTTTTGTTGAGAACTGATGAACTTTGAAATTTTTGTTTTTTTTTTATATACCAGTTAAATTATAAAGGTGATAATTTTCGTTCAATCTACACCCTGTGGAGAATATCCCAGAATTGTTTCTAAATTTTTTGAACAGTTTTTTTCGAGATAAGGGAGCGCCAATTTTTCAAAAATAATACAAAGAAAAAGTGCGTAAGTATTACATTCCATATATATATATATATATATATATATTATATATATATATATATATATATATATATATATAAATATATGTTTATCTATGTATTTTTAAAGTCACGTTTTCACAAACTCATTTGACACCCCACTCGATGACCTGGTAAGTTAATTAATTTTCACTTCCGATTTCACCTCTCAGAACTAACCCTTTAAGCTAAAATTTAACTTTTAGAACTATACAGCTCTAATTGGGCCATCAGTTCCTATATTAGTGCCAAATTTTAACTTTCTATGTCAAATAGTTTTGGAGAAGATCAGGTGTGATAGACGGACAGACAGACGGACAGTCAGACAGACAGACACCGAGCTGATCTTGTAGGTATTCCGTAAAGAACACTAATAACTTAATCCAATTACTATTACTCTATAGGATAGGAATATTTACAATTTAGACTTGAGATTTCACTTTTCATACTATTTCTGGTAAAATTGGAAATTATAAAAAAATATTAAAATTTTTAGATTTTTTGATCACAAAAACCCCGAAAAGGATGTACAACCTTATATGTTCCTTAAACCCTTATATGTTTAACTGTGGAAAATTGTGAATAAAATTTGTTCATTGTCTCAACGAAAAATCAGGAAAAATTCTCATAATACTACTGCGTATTACAATTATACAATATTTGACCATCCCTACATCTTTTTCTCTAAAGCGATATCGCTAATGAACTGCAAGTTATTTTTCTAGTACAATGAGGAAGGTAAAATGGCCGATCAAAAATAGATTAATGTGTACCAATTTAGATATACAACACAGTACGCAGCTATTAGCATCATTATTAGTTTTTACTACCTAGAATCTACACGATCTAACCTGAACCGATTTTTAATGATTGGAGTCTCACAATGTTTGTCTTTCCTGCTCAAGTAACATTGGCTATGTTAAATTTTTATATTAAAATCAAGGACATTTAACATCATATTTCATATAATGGATATAGTTACAACTAAAAACAGAATTCTTTCTGTTGAAATTGGAAATAATGAAAAACTAACATGATTTTCTGATTTTTTGACTCCGAGTATCGTGACATAGACTGTAACTCGATATATGTGAAAAAAAAAACAGTGCCCTTTAACTCCTTATTTGTTTAAAGCTAATTTTGTTTAAAGTTTGCTTAGAATAGTACACAAAAATTTAGACTCCCATTTTTTCACCTCCTTAATTGAAAATTATATTATTCAAAAACATTAGGTTTCTATCCTACGTCGAATATTATTGGATTGAGAGTTATTGTGCCAACAGACAGACAGGTAGACCGGCAAAAACAGGACATTATATTGTTTGTGGTTTAGCGACTCTCAAATGTGAAGAAATACAAATAAAATGGCGGATGCTGACTTTTTCATGGATATAATAACTCTTTTCAGTTAGTGAACTCAAAAATCCCTAAAAAAAAAAACTTTTGTAATGGTAAGCAAAACGTCGGAAACTAATTCTAGTGCCTCAAGATCTAAAAGAATACACACAGTACCACAGTAATTAAAAAAATAAAACAGCAAACGTTAGGCTATTTTTATTTAATTAAATCAACATCTAATTAATACAAATAAGTGATTTCTTATTGATTTTAACAAATAATCAACTGACTATCTTAAAACTTGAAATTATAACCATATACGATCGAGGTCTTCAATTGAAATGCTATCCGAGAAGAAACTGATGAGATGCGGATATTTATAGCTATACATGTATATATATATATATATATATATATATATATATATATATTATATATATATATATATATATATATATATATATACATATAAAATTTTTTGTCGGGGTCGGAAATTCTTTGAAGTAGTAAAGTAAGAACAATAAGGTCAACGGCTTTACAACCTACTTTGAAAGTTCTTTGTTGTGCCTTTAAAAATAAAATTTTAGTGAATTAGCTCTGTTAAAATTTTTTACATAATATAACATATAAAATTTGTATAATTAATATGTTGGTATCACGAAGAAATAAATTTTTAAAGGTAATAATTATTATCATATTTTCTTTTTATTGAATTTGTTTGGGAGAAATCTGGTTAAATCTGAATAATACGCGATTAGTATTTTAGATTAGATTAGGATTGCTGATTAGTATATACTGACTAGATTGTATCCTCACAGGTGTTCTACATGAAAAAAAAAACTGTAATTATGTGTTTAGATATTATAAAACGACATAAATTTTCAATTAAATTGCAAAAAATAGAAGATTTACATACGAATTATAATATGCCTATGTCTTTTTTTAATAAGACTACACTAAGAAGTATATTGCAAGAGCAATACGCCCGATTTATAATAATTCAGTGATATAATACTTTATTATATTACTTGAGACCTTAAAGATCCAAAATTACCCATATCGTTGCTTTCCTTTAATATTTACTTATTTTTTTTATTCAAGTGTAACTAGACATTTGTTTCGCCCATACTAAAACTTTAATCTTAAGAAAATACGTTCAGCAGTTAAAAAATCTATAAATTGTTTGAAAAGGACGTTGTCTAAGAGACATAAATTAAGGAGTCAATTAAGAGGGTTTTAAAGAATTTTTTTGTGCGTTGATAGTGGAAATATAACTTCGAGTATGCCATCAATGAACAATATCGGCGATATTGTGGAATTATGTAGTTCACCAGTGGCGGCGTGAAATAAATATTCATGTCATTATTTTTTTAGGGTAGGTTTTTGTCCTGTATTATTGAGCTCCGCCATTTAAGGTGAATTTTTCTGCAATCGGTCTTGCTACAATCAGGCACCAGTTCGAATATATGCAATCAATTCCATACCTATATACAAATATATATATATATATATATATATATATATATATATATATATATATATATATGTATATATGTTATGTCTAAAATTGTATACTGACAATATTATGTTATATTTTTGAAGAAAAGTCTCGTGTTAAATATTTATAAAAACAAATTTAGGTGAAATTCGATAACATATTAATTAATTAATGAAGCAAATTTAAAAATTAGGAATTATGATTTTATTATTAAATATTATGGGATTCTTAAAATAAAATCGATATAATTATAATACGGTATTTTGCATTATTAGTAACTCTATCGAATCCTATAATACTTTTAATATTGAGAGAATTCAACGAAATGAATTAAGGGAACCGAATTTTAGTTATTAAGCGAAGAACTCGATTTTTTGCTTGATTCTCTTCACATCTGTCTCACTAAGACCATACCTACACAATCTAAATAAAGATATCATATTTCACACTTCTTCCAGACAATCCTGTAACGAAACCCAAGCATAAAGAAAGGGTTACCTCGTCAGCTTATATATTAAAATATTCATGTTACTGCCCATATATCTAAAACTAGGGTACATGTTTATGTTTAACTTCATTGTTCCAAGTGTCAGAGTAAAGTTAATTATGTCCTGAACCGATTGTGGGATACAAAATTACTGTTAAAGAAACAAGAGTGTGTACCCGGTCGACTTTTTAACATGCAACTGCCTTGGTTAGTATTTTCATGGTATTGTTGAAATAATTGCTCTATTTTATTTGAGAAGAATGGGGTGCTGATATGGGGGCCAATATTTGGTTTGGTTTGTTTAGAGACATGAACCACATTATGAACGAAATAATTTACGGAGGTATAAAAAACTACAGCAAACTTTCTTTGTTTTATAGTATAAAATGGTTTTCAAATTTCTAGTGATTTAATACAGCATATATATATATATATATATATATATATATATATATATATATATATATATATATATATATATATATATATATATATATATATATGCTGCTATATAGTGATTTAATACAGCATATATATATATATATATATATATATATATATATATATATATATATATATATATATATATACGGGCATTCCAGAAAATATTTTTTTCCTCGAATTGAAAGTTAACTGTGTGTATTATAAAAAATTATTATAATAGTTTTTCTTTTTGTATAGTATTCTTATAGAGCCCATTCCAGCCTGATCTGATCGATAAATTACGTAAAGAGTGCATTTTTTTACGAATAAGGTTGGTTATTTTTGTTGATACTTCAAATTATGGTATAATAATGGCCAAATGGCATTGTGTTCATATATTATATTATAAAAAAAATCAGTCCCGACTTCTTATAGAGACCGTCCTAAGCGATAAAATACGTCAAAAATGCTTTTTTTTTTAAAATTTCGCTAAATATTTTTGTTGATTACTCGAGTTATACTATAGTAAGGGCCAATATTTTTTGATAAAATTTGGAGGGCTTATTCCTGAGATATGGTGGAACCTAAAAAAGTGCTTCTTAGAAAAACGATACTTTGGACCAGTCTCTCTCTATATATATATATATATATATATATATATATATATATATATATATATATATATATATATATATATATATATATATATATATAAATATACAAATATATAAATATACAAATATATATATATATATATATATATATATATATATATATATATATATATATATATAAATATACAAATATATATATATATATATATATATATATATAAAATTTACAAATATATATATATATATATATATATATATATATATATATATATATATATATATATATATAGTAGCGGTTTTTCGGGTATTCCGTGTTAGCTTAAAGTCCCTTGATGGACGGTTTGGCTGACGTTTCGATGGAATCTCAACCATCTTTTTCAAAGCGTTGATCACTGGACGATGTTTTAGCGTTGAATGTCGAGACTGGCTCCGAGGGCCCCGGTTTTATATGCTGGGGGCGGTTCTGGCCAATAGAGGCTCGGCTTTGACTGCGCGTTCTCGGTCCTGTGGTTCTTTGTAGTGTTTGTGAAGTAACATATGGTTGAATTATTGTTTCTCTTAATTTGACTTGGTACTGTGATAGAATATGTTTCCAAGAGTTTGCTAAACGTAGGCTATCATCCCGATTATTTAAGATGTTGGGCCTCTTTACTATTTCTATGGCTTCTTTGATTAGCCTAGTGGATAGCTTTTCACTTCTTTGTAGGGTTCTGGTTTTGTCAAAATCGATTTTGTGGTCGGTATTGTGTGCATGTTGCGCTAGAGAAAAGGTGGTGGATTTCTGTTTTACGGCGTTTTTGTATTCGTCTCCTCTGGCGCTGATTTTCCTGTTTGTTTGGCCTATGTATGAAAGGTCGTAGTCCTGACACGGAATTTCATATACACTTTGGCCTTCTAAGGCTATAATGTCTTTTGGTGTTAGTAGAATATCTTTAATTTTTTGATTCGTTGTGTAAATGGTCTCAATTTGGTGTTTTCCTAGAAGTCTTCCTATTTTGTCTGTGATGCCTTTTATATATGGGAGAAATGCTTTTGTAGTATACGTCTTTCTTTCCGGTTTGTGTTGTTTATTTATGGCCTGCCGGATCGTGTTTTGATTGTATCCATTTTAAAGTACAACGTTCCGAAGGAGCTTGGTTTCTTGTTGCAAATGTTCCTTGTTTGTTAGGGTTTGTGATCGGTGAGCTAAGGATTTGGCAACGGAGAAGTGTTAGGCTGGGTGGTGATGTAAGCTGGCATTTAAGTATCTGTTTGTATGTGTCGGTTTTCTATATACTGACAAAAGGCCATCTAATTTTCTTTGACAAGACATCTAGGAATGGTAGTTGTTCTGCTACTTCTTTTTCCATTGTAAATTTAATGTTTGGATATATATTGTTAAGGTGTTCTAGGAACTTGTTTAAGTTGTCTTCACCGTGTTGCTATATCACACATGTGTCATCTCCGTATCGTAGCCATTTTTTCCGTTTATGTGGAGGAGTTTCTAGAGCTAGTGTTTCGAAATGCTCCATGTATAGATTAGCTATTGTTGGGGACAATGGAGAACCCATCGGGCACCTTCTATTTGTTTGTATCTTTGGCCTGAATAGACGAAGTATGTATTAGCAAGGCTGTGTTTTGACAGACTGATGACGTATTCGGGCAGGTTGTATTTCGTTTCTATGATAGACAGT
>CM032451.1:37535867-37540867 GCA_019049505.1 Pachyrhynchus sulphureomaculatus | reverse complement strand
GAACAATTAGTGTTCCTTACGTTGATTGCTTTTAAATTAAAAAATTTTGTTACGGTGGTATAAAATGATCAGTGACTTCACAAAACACACCCCAAATGAGTTTTCAATAAAGTTTGTTTCCAATTTTTAATGAAAACTTATGACCTTGAAATTTTTTTTTTTTTTTTATATACCAGATAAATTATTAAAGGTAATGCACTCGTGATAATTTTCGTTCAATCTACACCCCGTGGAGAATATTTAAGAATTTTTTCAAAATTTTTTGATAGGTACTTTTCAAGATAAGGCGGGTGGATAGCGTTTTTTGGCGATTTTTTTAAAATAATACAAAGAAAAGTGCGCGCAAGTATTACATTATATATATATATATATATATATATATATATATATATATATTACTCGTGTTTTCACAAGCTTTCATTTGACACCACACTCGATTACGTAGTAAAAAATTTTTTTTTCACTTCCGATTTCACCCCCAAAAACTAACCTCTTAAGTCAAAATTTAACTTTCAAAACTACATGACTCTGATGCGGCCATTAATTCCTATATTATTACTAAATTTTAACTTTCTATGACAAATAGTTTCGGAGAAAATCGGGTGTGACAGACAGACACCGAAGTAATCTTATAAGTGTTCCGTACGGAACACTAAAAAAACATCAAAAGAAATTTTATATATGTCTTCTTTCTTCTATCATGCATTTTTCCATTCTTTTCATTAACGCTTGACGAGTGACTTTGTAAATAATTTCTCCAGATATACTATTACACGCATCTGATATTTTTGCCTTTAAGTGTTCAATATCATTTGCCACAATTTTTTTAAGAGTCCCCTACAAGAAAAAATGTAATTGTAATCATTGAATAAGTGTGCTGCGAACTCCTATCCATCTTCATTGAAACCGTTTATTCAAATACTCTCTAACAGCAGCAGTTGTATGAGGTGGTACTCCGTCATGTTGATACCATATATGCCTTCTTAAAATAAGGGGAATGTTTTCTAATAAAACTGGTAGAGTATTAACTAAGGTATCTATTTCTAGTTAGTGTTTCCTCAAATAAGTATGGTCACACCAAATGTCTCCCAATTATCCCACACCATATATTTACGCCGTAATGGCTTTGATTCTGAATTTGATTAACCTTGTATGGATTATCGTCAGCACAGTAATGATAATTTTTTCTGTTAGGTTTGCATGATTCAGAAAATAACATTCTTCGTCATATTTAATTATCATTTCTGCTGCAAAACTCAGTTGTCATTCCTAATCAAATTGTATTAATAACTGAAGATCATGAATTTTATAGTCACAGTATTTGTTGGCTTTAAAAGTTTTCTGAATAGCCTCATAGGATATATTCAATTGCCTGCTTGCTTCTCCGATTGAATTATATGGAATATGTTAAAAATATTGCATAATTTCGGCTGCTTTTCATCTGTTAATAGAGTTTTTCGTTTAGAAATACCTTGTAAGGTTTGAAAATTGGTTGCCCCAAGCTGGGGCGTAATTTTCTTGCAGCCCCGCTTTAATTTCTGATAATGAATTTAGTGAATAATGATTTAAAAGAACTAAAGAAATTAAACAAACACTAGCTCAGTTTTCCTTGGTAGAGAGATATGGGTAAGAGATAATTTTTGTACGTCTTTTTGGAATTATTTTCTATTTTTAAAAAGCCTCAGCTGTACGAATTTTGGGCACCATTCATTTTAAAATAGAAAGGATCTAACTTCAGCTAAAAAAATGAAAAAATACTGAAAGGGTGTACAGTTGTTAAATAAAAAATCAGTTTGGTACAGCCGTCCTTATCCTGAAAAGAAAGATCGGTATTCAGTGAGACACTAGCTTTAATCAACCAAAAGAAAATTTATTCATGATTTTAAAATAAAAGTTCCAACCTTTGCAGTTTTAAGGATTACAAAAAAAAATTCTAGCCTAACAAGTAGTTATTATTATTAGAGTCCCTAAATCCGACATTTTACTTCTAAAACTTGACTACACCCGAAATCGAAGAATCGTGATTTTCACTTCACGTTTTGTCAGTTCAAATTGCTGTTAAAACACTTATTTGCGGGAATAGATCTATTGATGAATGTTCTGGTAACTTACGGTTTTCCTATGGGCTTCTAGGCCTTCGATGGAACACAAAACCGATTTCACACTTTTGAGAAGAGCCTACTTTGGCTACTCCATTTAGAAAACACGCAAAGCCCACTACGGCTTTACGTTAAAAAAACTCGTGCTTCACTTGGCTCTCGTAAATATTGTCGTGAGCCTCTACTGCGGCTCGGTCGAAGTAAGCCTCCTCGGCGGCTTGGTGGAAATTAGCCAAGATGCATGTTCTCCGGACCCTTAAATAAGCCGTGGGCACTCTGTCTGTAATATGGCGACGCCGGAACCAAACTCCGGATACAAACATTTGACCAATCCCGGCGTACTACGAATTCGATAGTTTCGTTCGGAAACCCGCACTGCACCGGTACCACGGGCGATCTGCGAAATACACTGCTCGATACAAAAATGAAAAGAAGTACATTATAAAGCCAAAAATCAGTAACATTACATGGTCTTAAAATCTAGGAAAAATGAATGTTACATTACCCCCTTCCAAAAAGAAATAGACTACACTAGTCTATTAAACTAAGGCTACTTATGAAAAGGTACAAAGTGGTACACTATCACTTAATACTAAGGTCAGAACTTAAAACAAAATTACAAACTTCGGACCTTACTACTAGACTTAATTCAATTAAGCACTAATAGTAAGGTCCGAAGTTTGGACACGTTGGGCGCCACTTTGTAATGTGTTAAATTGCCCGCACTTTGAGGCGTTATTTTGTAACCTCGGCACTTGCCCGCTTTTTGCGGCGTTATTTTGTACCGTGTATATTAATTGGTCGCTTTTTGCGGCGTCATTTTGTACCCTGTGAAAATTGTTTTTCCCACGCTTGGGCACAATTTTTCTTGCAACCTCTTTTTAATTTCTGAGAATGAATTGAGTGAATAATGATTTTAAAAGAACTAAAGAAATTAAACAAACACTAGCTCAGTTTTCCTTGGTAGAGAGATATGGGTAAGAGATAATTTTTGTACGTCTTTTTGGAATTATTTTCTATTTTTAAAAAAAAGCCTCAGCTGTACGAATTTTTGTGCAAAATCACATCCTAAAACCAAAGTATGTGATAGAGAAGGTACTACTAGAGCAGAGATTACTAAACAATGACCATTGCAGACTAGCGGCAACTCAACCGTACCTAAAACTTTTAGACGGCTGCCATCTGCAGTGGTAACACTTCTATTTTTGACATGGCATATTTTTATTCTTAAACGACTTAAAATTTCAATACCATTCTGACCTACAACGGAGGCATTTGCACCAGAGTCAAATAAAGCCGAGAAATGGACACCTAATAGATTTATCTTTATATGCGGTCTATTATCTAAATATTTATGCACGAATAAAGGAGACATGTGACCATTTGGAGAAGCAGGAGTTTTAACTTGAGAAGGAGAAGTTTTATTAGACTTAAAAAAATCAGAAACTTTTTGTAACCATTTAGTCCAATCTGATCTATTGGAATATTTTTATCCATCCGTGTTTCTAGAACGTTTTGGATTAGGGGCTTTACTGCGAACGTGAGCTTGTGACTTAGCCGAATGATTAGAGGCTTTTTTGTTGGACTTAGTATATCCGCCTCGGTAATATACCGTCCTTACTCGTTTTTTGTACATTTGGGGCATGATGCTAGTCTCACACCAGTTGTTCCACATTTGAAACAAAATACCCTCTTAGGTGCTGTACAACTTTGGTAAGTGTGATTCGGACCTTCGCAATTCCAACACGTGGAAATTGCCTTAGGTAAAACCGACTTGTCATTCACTTTAGCTGCAGTGTCGCTAATTTTAGAATCACTATCTTTTCTTTTACCCGTTTTCCGGTTACTCCTAGAGTTCCGATTTAAATTCCCAACTTTATTTGTCGAGACTCCACTTCGGCCATTTGGATTATACTCTACTTGATGTATATTAGTTTCGCCCTTTGGTCTGCTCTTTTCCAACAAATAATCTGACTCTTCAAGTTTTCTACATAACCCGGCGAGTTCGGCTACCGAATTAATATCTAGTAGAGCTAACCGATTGACGAAGCTAGGCAGAATATTCCTACGTATAAATTTAACTTTAGTACTTTCCAGAGGCTTGGTGGATAACCTACCAAATAAAGATTCCATGTGGGCAATAAAAATCACAGTGGACTCATTCTTCTTTTGTAGCCTCCTCTTTATTTCCGACCACAATTCTTCATCCTCATCACAGTGCAAGAAGTCCTTCTTTAGCCTATCTACCAAGGAATGCCAGTCGTTGACACTTGATTTTATGCATCTAAACCAAGTGAAGGCATCGCCAGTGAAGAATTCAACAGCAGAGCTGAAAAGTTCATCTTCCGATACTTTCCTAGCTTGAGCTATTTCAGTCAGCCTCTCCAAAAAAGGATAGAGTCTCTTTGAGTCTCCATTAAATTTCAGTTGCCATTCGCTGACAGGAATATTTCTGGCTGCGCAATTCACGATTGGAGCTGGTACGTTTATGACTGGGGTGGTAATAGGCAACTGTGGTAACTCATGACCAGGAGCTATCTTTTCTGCAAGATTTGCTTCCATGAGTACACATGTAGCTATTGTTTCTTGAACATATTTGGAAAACTTCGACGCTTCCTCTTCGTCATCCGGCATGGGAATTCTTTGTACGCGACCCGCTACATGCGATAAACGTGACTTAACCCGGTGTACAAGTGAATCATTTGGATCGCCGTCATAACCATCGATTAAGCTTTGGATAGAATTTAAACTCTTTTCGATACTAGCCGTTTCCTCTTTAATAGACAGAGTGTCATCCCCTATCTTTATCGTTTTTCCGGGCTCATTAATTTCTTTACTTAAGATCCTCGTTAGAATCTTTCTTTTATCCGCGACCGGACGTTTTGAGAAAGTACGACGGAT
>CM032451.1:37520867-37530867 GCA_019049505.1 Pachyrhynchus sulphureomaculatus | reverse complement strand
TACTTTAATTTTTTTTAGTGTTAGATTTATTTTACGGTAAACCGAACAAAAAAACTGTTCTTTTTTCTCACCTATATTTTGCATGAATATTAAAAATACTTTGCTGATACGAAACGGTATTTAGAGATTTTTTTATAGGAAATTCTTAAGATATTTAGTAAAGGAATGTTAATACAAGGCGATACTTAGAAATTTTTTTGAAATTGTCGAAGATTTTTTTTAATGTTTGGTAAAGAAGTTTACATATTTTAAGTGCCTTTACATATTTTTTATTTTGACTATTGGGAGCACAGGAGAAACATTTTTAACGACTTTTTAAACAATTCTTTTAAATTTTATTCATTTATCATGGAAGCCTTCAATTTTAAAGTCAATCACTTACTGGAAAATGAATTAGACTATGAACTGAAAATCCGTCGTACTTTCTCAGAACGTCCGGTCGCGGATAAAAGAAAGATTCTAACGAGGATCTTAAGTAAAGAAATATTCCAATAGATCAGATTGGTCTAAATAGTTACAAAAAGTTTCTGATTTTTTTTAAAAGTCTAATAAAAATTCTCCTTCTCAAATTAAAACTCCTGCTTCTCCAAATGGTCACATGTCTCCTTTATTCGTGCATAAATATTTAGATAATGGACCGCATATAAAGATAGATCTATTAGGTGCCCATTTTTCGGCTTTATTTGACTCTGGTGCAAATGCCTCCGTTGTAGGTCAGAATGGTATTAAGATTTTAAGTCGTTTAAAGTATAAAAATATGCCATGTCAAAAATAGAAGTGTTACCACTGCAGATGGCAGCCGTCTAAAAGTTTTAGGTACGGTTGAGTTGCCGCTAGTCTGCAATGGTCATTGTTTAGTAATCTCTGCTCTAGTAGTACCTTCTCTATCACATACTTTGGTTTTAGGATGTGATTTTGCACAAAAATTCGGAATTTTAGTAAATTTTAAAGATAATTCGTGGTATCCACAGTCCCTAGAAGTCAATTCTAATACAAGTTTAAAGATTGTTATTCAGAAAGTTCTTTAGAAAACCTTTTCTAGCGTCTATGTACCCTAGATGATCTCTCGCGGACGGAACGCTTAAAGGCAGAAAAGTAATAAGCTCTTTCAATGAAATAAGTAGTAAAGATAGGTTAGGCCGAACGAATAAAATCAACATGTCTATAGATACAGCTGATGCCAGTCCTGTAAAGACAAGGCCCTTCGCCATGTCTCCTTATATGTCAAAAGTATTAAATAAAGAGTTAGACGAAATGTTGAAACTCGGAGTGATTGAAGAATCAAACAGTCCTTGGTGTTCTCCAATCTTATTGGTGAAAAAGGCCGATGGACAGTATCGTCTATGCTTTGACGGAAGAAAGCTCAACGAGGTCAGCAAATTTGATAACTATCCATTACCGAACATCGACAGAATTTTGACATCACTCAGGAATGCTAAGTATGTGTCCTCGATAGACCTTAGAAAGGCTTTCTGGCAAATTCCTTTAGACAAATCCTCTAAGGAAAAGACCGCTTTTGCAGTAGTAGGCCGAGGTCTATTTCAGTTCGTCACTATGCCGTTTGGTCTAAAGAACGCTGCTCAAACTCAGCAACGTTTAGTGGACGCTATATTTGGTCCGAAATATGAGCCACATATTTTTACCTATCTCGATGATATTTTAGTAACATCGGAAGACTTCGAATCGCATCTTCGCTTACTTAAGGAAGTAAAAGATGCGATTCGAAGTCTTCCGATGTTACTAAAATATCATCGAGATAGGTAAAAATATGTGGCTCATATTTCGGACCAAATATAGCGTCCACTAAACGTTGCTGAGTTTGAGCAGCGTTCTTTAGACCAAACGGCATAGTGACGAACTGAAATAGACCTCGGCCTACTACTGCAAAAGCGGTCTTTTCCTTAGAGGATTTGTCTAAAGGAATTTGCCAGAAAGCCTTTCTAAGGTCTATCGAGGACACATACTTAGCATTCCTGAGTGATGTCAAAATTCTGTCGATGTTCGGTAATGGATAGTTATCAATTTGCTGACCTCGTTGAGCTTTCTTCCGTCAAAGCATAGACGATACTGTCCATCGGCCTTTTTCACCAATAAGATTGGAGAACACCAAGGACTGTTTGATTCTTCAATCACTCCGAGTTTCAACATTTCGTCTAACTCTTTATTTAATACTTTTGACATATAAGGAGACATGGCGAAGGGCCTTGTCTTTACAGGACTGGCATCAGCTGTATCTATAGACATGTTGATTTTATTCGTTCGGCCTAACCTATCTTTACTACTTATTTCATTGAAAGAGCTTATTACTTTTCTGCCTTTAAGCGTTCCGTCCGCGAGAGATCATCTAGGGTACATAGACGCTAGAAAAGGTTTTCTAAAGAACTTTCTGAATAACAATCTTTAAAACTTGTATTAGAATTGACTTCTAGGGACTGTGGATACCACGAATTATCTTTAAAATTTACTAAAATTCCGAATTTTTGTGCAAAATCACATCCTAAAACCAAAGTATGTGATAGAGAAGGTACTACTAGAGCAGAGATTACTAAACAATGACCATTGCAGACTAGCGGCAACTCAACCGTACCTAAAACTTTTAGACGGCTGCCATCTGCAGTGGTAACACTTCTATTTTTGACATGGCATATTTTTATACTTTAAACGACTTAAAATCTTAATACCATTCTGACCTACAACGGAGGCATTTGCACCAGAGTCAAATAAAGCCGAAAAATGGGCACCTAATAGATCTATCTTTATATGCGGTCCATTATCTAAATATTTATGCACGAATAAAGGAGACATGTGACCATTTGGAGAAGCAGGAGTTTTAATTTGAGAAGGAGAATTTTTATTAGACTTTTAAAAAAAATCAGAAACTTTTTGTAACTATTTAGACCAATCTGATCTATTGGAATATTTCTTTACTTAAGATCCTCGTTAGAATCTTTCTTTTATCCGCGACCGGACGTTCTGAGAAAGTACGACGGATTTTCAGTTCATAGTCTAATTCATTTTCCAGTAAGTGATTGACTTTAAAATTGAAGGCTTCCATGATAAATGAATAAAATTTAAAAGAATTGTTTAAAAAGTCGTTAAAAATGTTTCTCCTGTGCTCCCAATAGTCAAAATAAAAAATATGTAAAGGCACTTAAAATATGTAAACTTCTTTACCAAACATTAAAAAAAATCTTCGACAATTTCAAAAAAATTTCTAAGTATCGCCTTGTATTAACATTCCTTTACTAAATATCTTAAGAATTTCCTATAAAAAAATCTCTAAATACCGTTTCGTATCAGCAAAGTATTTTTAATATTCATGCAAAATATAGGTGAGAAAAAAGAACAGTTTTTTGTTCGGTTTACCGTAAAATAAATCTAACACTAAAAAAAATTAAAGTAAACCAGCACATCTGCTAATCTGAACTATAAAGCTAGCTTTTAAGAAAAAAGTAGGAATCGCTTATTAAATATTATGAAATAAAAATATCTGCAAAGTTAGAGCTTTTATTTTGTTCGAAAGCTAGTACACTGAACCCTTTTTTTAAAAAATAAAATTCCAAAAGCCCCGCGTTGACAGCGCTATTTTGTAACTTGTGAAAAAAAGTTGCCCCAAGCTTGGGCGTAATTTTGTACCGTTTGAAAAAAGTGTCCTCAGTTTGAGGCATCTTTTTTTGTACCCTGTGAGAAGTTGTTTGTCCCACGCTTGAGCGCAATTTTGTTGCCTATGAAAAAGTGTTTAATTGCGCCCCACGTACATTGCGTCACTTTGTAACATTGGAACTTACCCGCTTTAATTTCTGATACTGAATTGAGTGAACCCCGATTTTAAAAGAACTAAAGAAATTAAACACACCCTAGCTCAGTTTTCCTTGGTAGAGAGATATGGGTAAGAGATAATTTTCTTACGTCTTTTTGGAATTAATTTCTATTTTTTTAAAAGGCTTTAGCTGTACCAAATTTTTGGGCACCATCCATTTTAAAATAGAAAGGATCTAACTTCAGCTAAAAAAATGGAAAAAATGCTGAAGGAAAGTATTGTTGGTAAACAAAAAAAATCAGTTTGGTACAGCCGTTCTTGCCCTGAAAAGTAGGATAGGTATTCAGTGAGACACTAGCTTTAATCAACCAAAAAAAGAGAATTTATTCATGTATTTTTTTTAAATTAAAAAAAAGTTCTAACGTTTGCAGTTTTACCAAAAAAATTCTAGCCTAACTAGTTGTTGTTACATTTAAAATTTTAAACTATTATAACCCCGAAGACGAAAAGTCGTGCTTTACACTTCACTTATTAGTCTGTTTTAAATTGTAGTTAAAGTACTACTCCGGGATAAGTCTATTGAAGGAAGTTTTGTTGACTTACTGTTCTTATTCCTGTTTTGATGGACTACGCCCGATTTCACACTTTCTCGAATCGCATCTTCGCTTACTTAAGGAAGTAAAAGATAAATTGAAAGAGGCCGGACTGACGATAAATTTGAGCAAATGTGATTTTTTCAAAACTTCTCTAAAGTTTTTAGGCTATATTGTAGGCTCAAATTCCTTGCGTACCGATCCGGATAAAGTAGCAAGCATGGTTAATTATGCGAGACCTACTAATACTACGGAAGTTAAGCGCTTCGTTGGAATGTGTTCATGGTACAGACGTTTTATCGAGAATTTTTCTACCCTGTTGTCGCCTATTAATGATCTTTTGAAAGGACGAAAAAAAGGACAATCAATAGATTGGACAAAGGCAGCCGAAGAATCTTTTATAAAGATTAAAGAGCTATTGGTTTCAGCTCCAATTTTATCCCAACCAGATTTTTCCCAACAGTTTTATATTTCTAGCGATGCTTCTAATACCGGTTTAGGGGGCGTCCTAACACAGAAAATCAATGGTGAGGAAAGAGTGATAGCGTATGCCAGTAGAACTTTATCAAAGGCTGAACGCAACTATTCGGTTGTTGAAAAAGAATGTTTAGCAGTACTCTTTAACATCGAAAAGTTTCGACCTTACATAGAAGGTGTTCCTTTCACGGTCATAACAGATCATTATAGTCTATTGTGGCTTAATTCTATTAAAAAACCCTAGTGGCAAACTAGCGCGTTGGGCGATTAGGCTGAGACAACACACATTTACTTTAATTCATAGAAAAGGAGTCCACAATGTTATTCCTGACGCTTTGTCAAGAATCCCAGATCATACCGTGGACGAAAACAGTCTTAATGCACAGATTGGCGTAAGAATTGATACAGTTGACATAGATCGCATTGACCCATGGTACGACAATTTACGGCAGCAAATTAAAGAATTTCCTGAAAATTTTCCGCAGTGGAAAGTGGAAAATGATTTCGTGTACAAGTTTATCCCAAACCAGTTGCCTTTAAAAGTTAATGTACCCGAGTGGAAAATACTAGTTCCTAAACCACAGAGAGAGGAAATTATAGACTTGTGTCTCACTCCTCCTACTTCTGGTCATTTTGGCTATTATAAAACTCTTCACAGGGTTCAGGAACAGTATTATTGGCCAAAAATGCGTTTTGACATCGTAAAGTTTGTGAGGACTTGTGAAGTATGTGGAGCGCAGAAATCTCCAAATACACTACCTATGGGACTGATGGGAAAAGAGAAAACGGTTAATTACCCCTTTCAAGTCATAGCAGCTGATCTAGTAGGCCCATTCCCCCGTTCAAAAAAGGGAAATAAATGGCTTCTCGTGGTTTCTTGCTGGTTTACAAAGTATACCATGCTATTTCCTTTGAAAAGCTCTAAAGCTGGATATATAGAGAGAATTTTGGAAAATAATGTCTTTCTAATCCACGGGGTCCCATCGCTCTTAATATGCGATAACGGTACTCAGTTTACCTCTAAAAGTTTTAAGAGCTTAAGTGAAAACTTATGGTTTTAACATCCGTTTTAATCCCGTGTACTCTCCCCAATGTAATTTTGTGGAACGTAATAACCGAACAGTCGGGACCGCTTTAAGAAGTTACGTGGATTCACATGACAATTGGGATGGCAATATTTCCAAAATCCAACAAGCGATAAATACCGCAAGACACGAAGTAACAGGGTTCACACAGTCTTTCTTAGTTTACGGCAGACATGTACCTCTATCCGGATCGTATTATAAAAATTTGGATTTGGATGTCAATGTTGACAGCGAAATAATTCCGGGTAACAGGGGTGAGTACGCCGAGAATTTAAAGGGTTTAAAAGATATTTTCACCGACGTGCGTAGTAAGATACATAAGGCTTATGAACGGAACAGTAAGTCTTACAACCTTAGGAAAAGGGATTTTGCCTTTAATATAGGTGATCACGTTTGGCGAAAAAAATAAAATTCTTTCCAGTGCAGCAGATAAATTCACATCTAAGTTGGTACCTAAGTATGTGCATTGCGTGATTAGAGAAAAGATTTCAGATTTAGTTTATGGTTTAGTTAATTTAGATGGGACTAAAATAGGACGATGGCATATTAAAGACTTAAAACCATTCAATGAACCTAACCCTAATGAAAGTTTGTCAGAAGAAGAATAGGTTATATTTACATTATCTTAATTGCTTTACCTTATTTTTTTTTGATGTTGTTCTGTAGAGGTGACGACCTCGTCTTTTTGACTGTTATAAAAGTTGAGCAGAGAATAGCTTACTTTTATTGTTTAAAAGCTAAGGTTTTGGGTATTGGCCATATCCCAAACTTAGGTTGATTGTAGTTGATGTTTAGCATCGACTCAGCTGTTGCGAGCTTGCGAAAGGGTCACACTCAGGATATATCATAAGACTGGTATGTCGGTGGTCGCGGGATTTGATTTGCTTATGACCCCAAATAATATCCAGTTCTTGACACTTGGAAGCGAAATTTTGATTAGAGGCAATCCAAGGTGATCTTGAGTTAGGACAAGCGCAAGATGTAGCTCGTGTAGTGTGATGTAGAGTCAAAATTTTTAAGAGCAATTTCAAAGTTTGTTACCCGAGTGGGTGTATTTTTATTACCTTAATGGTATATTTTGGGTGCAATTAAGAGTAAATTGATTTTGGTTTATCCAGTAAGTCTAAGACTTGGATTATTTTGGTTTAGATCTTCTTCTGAATTGACAAAACTGAGGGTATTTTCTATTTTTTTTCAGAGCCGTTTAAACGTTACCTTTGAGTCACTAATTTTTTTAAAATTTTTTTTGCATAGACTCATAGGCGTCAGTTGAGTTTTTTCGGTTTACTATCAGATTGATAGAAAATTGAAGTTCTGCAGGAGAACTAAAGGCTGATCATTTACAGGGGATGAGAGCAGAGTAAGACAGTCGTTTCACAAAGAAATGATCAAAATCTGATACCGAGATGAGAACCTTGTCAAGAGAGGCTAAGCGCAGTGAAGGAAGATTCCTAACCGAATTTTTAGATTTCCAAGAGGTAATCTAGAAGTTTGGGCTGACAGAAAACGGTTATGCCTGATACCTGTAGCAGTTTCTTCTAGAGGCTATTGTCTAGGGAGACGATTAACACCATGATCGAATATTTTAGCTGTCAACGATGTTTTCTTCTTGTTCCTGATTAAGCTGGAAAAGCTCTTGTCGTCTTCAAAAGTTTTGTTGCGTTGCCACCAAAAATTTGAGAAATTTTTGCTTCATGTAGCTTTTTAAGCTCATTTTCGTTTTTTTTAATTTCGTTAGAAGCTTGGTTAAGTCAACCTTGTAAACCTTTTAGGTTGTATCCCATGAGTTATCTGTTTTTACAGGCTGTGATGCACCGGGTGCTAACAGATGCCGTTACGACGTTTGGCAGGGAATTAGTCTTCCTGAGGAACAGACTGATTGGAAGGGTAGTCTATGGGGGGTGAACGTTTGACCTTTGGGACCTTAAGGGGTTTTGTTACCCAATGGTTGTTTCTATTTTGAACCAAAGGAGAGCCTAACTACTGTAGTCGACCTCAGCTCCAATTAGCCTATTAGTGGTGACAGGCTGTTGGCAGTAGTGTGTTTCGGAACACCCTATTGATTAAATTTTTTTTTTTGACTTATGGTGGTGTGGTAGACACCGTTTCAGTTTAGTGGATGCTATAATCTACTCCCTTTTGTTGGTGGACACCAGGGTCACCAATTCTGTATTTTATTGTCTCCACCATTCAGTATATCGTGATGAGGTGTTTGTCTCCTGTTATGTGGGAAGGATTGAATGTTTTTTCGTTGTTGTTCTAGGGCGAGACCAGTACACGAGGGTTCTTCATGCAACTTGAGGAAGCGCAATGCTGGTTAAGTTTTATATCTCTGTGTAGCCACCCTGAAGAATGACGGAGAGCGTTTCTTCTGGCTCATGTTTCTAGGCAGATTTGTCGCTTTGGTGCGATGTGCTGAAGATTTGATTAGCTTTTGCTAAGAGCTTTCACCAAGCTCAGTATGGAGTTATCGTAACCAAGAGTTTGGGATTTGAAACTCCTGTATGTATTTCTGTATATATTTCTGTACATATTTCTGTATATATTTCGGTGTAGGTTGGTTGCCTGAGGGCATGTGCTCAAAATGCGAGATTTTGAGTCGTTTTATTTATGGACTCCCATATATAGGATTATGACTTTAGGGAGGTCCTATTTCGAGACTTGCTGTCTCATATAGTTATGTTGGGAATGTTTCCTTGAATGTTAGTTGTGCGCAGACTAATCATTCTGTTCTTTGTGAACATTGCTTTTTGAAGCAGGATCATTCAGTTTGGTGAATTTTAGCTTTTATAGCTATTCACTGTGTTTAGAGTGAATTTTAGCTTTTGTAGCTATTCACTGTGCCTATAGTGATATTGTTAGCTTTTATAGCTGCTCACTATGTTAATGGCAAGGTTATTCTTTTAAGAACGCAGACTTTGTGTAGTCGAGGACTATTTACAGAGTGTTTTCTTGGCGAGGAGCCGAGGTTTTTTCTGGCGATGTACCAGAATATTTTCTTGGCGAGGAGCCGAGGTTTTTTTTGGCGATATACCAGAGCGTTTTGTTGGCGATGAGCTGACGTGTTTTCTGGCGATATACCAGAGTGTTTTGTTGGCGATGAGCTGACGTGTTTTTTTCTGGCGATCAACCAGAGCGTTTTCCCTGGCGATTTTTGCATGTCTGGATGTCTCAGGACGTCGACATTGCGCGATGTAGAGTTTTCCCTAGCGATTTTAGCATGTCTAGATGTCTTAGGACGTCGACATTGCGCGATAGAGTGCGATTATTTTTCCGAGTGCGACTAGTAGTGATACTAGATTTAGAATGTTCTCTTAGTGATGAGCTAGAGCATGGATGGCGATTTTTCCCGAGCGTTTGTCTGGATATTTATCCGGATGTTTTTCTTAGCCTAGTGCTAAATGGTCTGACAAGACTTTTTCTTTTTAGTGTAAGTGTTTGCACTAGAATCATTTTTTTATTTTTCTTTATTTAAGAATTTTTCTAAATTTCTTTTGCTGATATAGAAAATTTTCAGACAATCCTTAAAATATTTTAAGGGGGGTGTTCATATTTTATTTCAGTTCACTTTTTTTGATTTAGACAAGAGTCTAGACAAAGTTATATTTTTTTTGTTTTGGTAACAATAACAGAGCTGATTCTTTTATATAAGAAGACCGCGATTGTTATTTTGGAAAGGTATTTCCTATGTTCATGCAAGGATTTTTATTTACTTTTTGATGTACTCAACCTTAGTGCTTAATTAAGTTAAGTCTAGTTATAAGATTTTTGTGTACATGCAAAGATTTTCATTTGGTTTTCATTGTACTTAATATTAGTGCTTAATTGAATTAAGTCTAGTAGTAAGGTCCGAGTTTGTAATTTTGTTTTAAGTTCTGACTTTAGTATTAAGTGATAGTGTACCACTTTGTACCTTTTCATAAGTAGCCTTAGTTTAATAGACTAGTGTAGTCTATTTCTTTTTGGAAGGGGGTAAATGTAACATTCATTTTTTCCTAGATTTTAAGACCATGTAATGTTACTGATTTTTCCATTTCAAATTGTACTTATTTTCATTTTTGTATCGAACGGTATATTAAACAGAA
>CM032451.1:37425867-37518367 GCA_019049505.1 Pachyrhynchus sulphureomaculatus | reverse complement strand
AGTTAAACTAAGTAAAGAGTGTGTTAATAGCTTCTGGTGGAAGTGATTTCTAATGCCGAAAAAGTAGATATGATTCTTAGTTATGGAGAAGCAAAAAGAAATATGGATGCATTTTCTGGGAAAAAAGGTATTTCTAAACGGAAAACTCTATTAACAGATGAAAAGCAGCCGAAATTATGCAATATTTTTAACATATTCCATATAATTCAATCGGAGAAGCAAGCAGGCAATTGAATATATCCTATGAGGCTATTCAGAAAACTCTTAAAGCCAACAAATACTGTGACTATAAAATTCATGACCTTCAGTTATTAATACAATTTGATTAGGAATGACAACTGAGTTTTGCAGCAGAAATGATAATTAAATATGACGAAGAATGTTATTTTCTGAATCATGCAAACCTAACAGAAAAAATTATCATTACTGTGCTGACGATAATCCATACAAGGTTAATCAAATTCAGAATCAAAGCCATTACGGCGTAAATATATGGTGTGGGATAATTGGGAGACATTTGGTGTGACCATACTTATTTGAGGAAACACTAACTAGAAATAGATACCTTAGTTAATACTCTACCAGTTTTATTAGAAAACATTCCCCTTATTTTAAGAAGGCATATGTGGTATCAACATGACGGAGTACCACCTCATACAACTGCTGCTGTTAGAGAGTATTTGAATGAACGGTTTCAATGAAGATGGATAGGAGTTCGCAGCACACTTATTCAATGATTACAATTACATTTTTTCTTGTAGGGGACTCTTAAAAAAATTGTGGCAAATGATATTGAACACTTAAAGGCAAAAATATCAGATGCGTGTAATAGTATATCTGGAGAAATTATTTACAAAGTCACTCGTCAAGCGTTAATGAAAAGAATGGAAAAATGCATGATAGAAGAAAGAAGACATATATAAAATTTCTTTTGATGTTTTTTTAGTGTTCCGTACGGAACACTTATAAGATTACTTCGGTGTCTGTCTGTCCGTCTGTCACACCCGATTTTCTCCGAAACTATTTGTCATAGAAAGTTAAAATTTAGTAATAATATAGGAATTGATGGCCGCATCAGAGTCATGTAGTTTTGAAAGTTAAATTTTGACTTAAGAGGTTAGTTTTTTGGGGGTGAAATCGGAAGTGAAAAAAAAAATTTTTTACTAGGTAATCGAGTGTGGTGTCAAATGAAAGCTTGTGAAAACACGAGTAAAAATATATGTATATATATATATATATATATATATATATATATATATATATATGTATATATATATATATATATATATATATATATATATATATATATATATATATATAATGTAATATTTGCGCGCACTTTTCTTTGTATTATTTTTAAAAAAATCGCCAAAAAACGCTATCCACCCGCCTTATCTTGAAAAGTACCTATCAAAAAATTTTGAAAAAATTCTTAAATATTCTCCACGGGGTGTAGATTGAACGAAAATTATCACGAGTGCATTACCTTTAATAATTTATCTGGTATATAAAAAAAAAAAATCTCAAGGTCATAAGTTTTCATTAAAAAATTGGAAACAAACTTTGTTGAAAACTCATTTGGGGTGTGTTTTTGTGAAGTCACTGATCATTTTATACCACCGTAACAAAATTTTTTAATTTAAAAGCAATCAACGTAAGGAACACTAATTGTGCAAGTTCAACTTGCACTTGACCGGTTATTTTTTATATATAATTTTTAATTTATTTCTTACCGCGAGACAATTTTAACGGTCACAAACACGGGTGTTTTTCTTTCAATGTACTACGTTGTAATTTTTGTGAACAATGTCTACTAATTTACGTTGTATACTTTAACTATATAAAACGAAATTTGCATATTTTATTTTTTCTTCACACGAATCCCACTGTGCCATATCTAAAACGCAAATTTAATTATACGAATCTATAAAAATATCTATAAAATTATCTTAAGAAAAATAAATTTAAGAACTCTTTGTTGGAAGTTAATAGTTCTACCTTATATAAAATATCACCCCATGAATATCATTAGCATTTACAATAAAAGAAGATAAAATGTTTAACATACAAGGGTGGTCAAAAAAACATGCCCTTCAACAATCAAAATATACCTTCCTGATGTTTGAACGAATATGGTCTGCATCACTGATTATCCTGAATAAAAGTTATGATGTGTTAAGGATTCAATTGTCTAGGGTGAAAAAGTGAGGTCTTTTGATGATACTTTAGCACATTATATAAGTTTTTATTGCGCCAGTGGTGTAACTTTCAATAGGATTTTAATAATAGATATATATATATATATATATATATATATATATATATATATATACATATATATATATATATATATATATATATATATATATATATATATATATATATATATATATATATATATATAAATACGAGAAAGGTATAGAAAAGCGTTGACCTGATTGTATCGCTCTTGAAAGAGACTATACGTGTATTTTTTTTTATAATTTAGTAAGGATTTTCAGATCATATATTTTCTTGTTGATGGTGAGATTTTCTATATTTTATGAAACTAAACGTTTTTTTTTTTTTTTGAATGTTGTATGTTATAATGTTTTAAATATTTTTTGACGACTATATATATCAGTTATTGTAAAATATGTACAGGCAACTAGTAAAGATTTTGTTTTGTAGTTAACTCCTGAAGATGTCTAAAATAAATTGACGAAATATTGAATTGTAAGAAATAATTAAGTTTCATATCCTCATACGGACGATACCCGATAACTCCTCTTCTGATATATATATATATATATATATATATATATATATATATATATATATATATATATATATATATATATATATTATAGTGAAACTCTATATAGTGAAAAACTCTTTATAGTGCAATTTTTTCAAGACCTAGAATATTTTAATGAAATTTCATGTAAAAAGCTCTGCATATAGTGAATCTGTAAAATAGTAACACTCTATATAATAAAATTTTTACCGGAATTTTATGTATAAATTTTTATGCATTTATTGAGATCTCGGCCATTTCGGGTTTCCCATTTTTATCTAATATTACCACGAATTCCATTTTTATTACGCATTCTTTTGAAAAGGTTCTTAACGCGTTTATAACGCCTAATGGTTGGCAATAAATCAGGTAGATTTCTGTGGGAAACCCGGGGAATAACCCATTTTATAGAAACCCGGGGAAAAAAAAAACCATTTTATAGTCGAGGCCTTGTAATTCGCAAATTCAGGTTCAGTTTCTTTTTGTTTAAGAATCAAGTAAGATGTCCAAGCGAGTGTGTTTAAGTTTAGCTGAGAAAATTAAAGTTTTGGAGGAAGTTGATAAAGGCTGCAAAAAAAATGATGTTGCTGCAAAATTTGGTGTTTCTCCAAGTTGCGTCTCTCTGATAATAAAAAGTCGCGACAGTATCATCAAGAAACCTAGTGTTACAAGCAGTCGAAAACGAGTACGGGTGAGTACTTACGAGGATATAAATGAAGCAGTTTTACGATGGTTTCAAGTGGCCCGTACGCATCAAAACGTACCAATATCGGGAAATTTAATAAAGCAAAAGGCTCTACAATTTGCTAAAGAATTTAACTGCGTTAATTTTCAAGCTAGTGAAGGGTGGTTGAGTGCCTGGAAGACTCGCAATTCAATTGTTTTCAAGACGGTGTCTGGCGAGAGTGCAAGCGTTAGTCAGGAGTACTGTGACATTTGGACTGAAACTGTTTTAAAAAGTGCATTGAAAAAGTACGAGCCAAAAAAAAAAAAAAAAAAAAAAAAAAAAAAAAAAATCGTTTTCAATTGTGAAGAAAACCGGTTTGTTTTTTAAATGTTTGCCAAATAAAACTTTTGCTTTTAAAAGTGATAAATGTTTTGGTGTTAAAACAAGTAAAGAAAGAGTGACACTTATGGTTGGAGCAAACATGGATGGCTCAGAAAAACTGTAATTACTGCTCATAGTTAAAAGCAAAAATTCCCGTTGTTTAAAAGGAGTTAAATCTCTGGAGTTAGATTACGCCAATAATAAAAAGGTATGGATGACTTCTGAGATTTTCGAAAAATGTATCAAAGAACTGGACACGAAAATGAAAAGGCAAAAGCGAAAGATTGTGATGTTTATAGACAATTGTCCTGCACATCCAGGTACTGTAAGTAAAAAATTAAGGAATATTGAATTGATCTTCTTTCCACCAAACATGACCTCCAAATTGCAACCTATGGACCAGGGTATTATAAAAAACATAAAATATCATTACCGAAACAGAATTGTTCACAAAATTGTTAATACGATTGATAACACCTTCCAGTCCAAAAATTGATTACCCTTAAAGAGTGTATAACCGAAGTCGCTAAAGTATGGAGTGAAAATGTTTCTCAGAAAACTATTAAAAACTGTTTTTCTAAAGCAAGTTTTACTGAAAAAATTGACGAATGGGAAGAAGAAGACGCCTTAAAAAGGCAATGGGGTATTCTACAAAAAACTGCTACCGTCGAAGCAGATTTTTTACTTGAGGATTTCTTAGAAATCGGCAATGATGTTGGCACGACAGATCTCCCAACTGACCAAGACATAATTGACGATATAAAAAGTATAGAAGATCATTAAGAAGAAACTGAAACCAGGGAATGTCCTGCTAAATTTAGTGAAAATGAACTAAGAAATGCATTTGACATTGTACGAACTACTCTCAGGGGCAGGAAAGTGTACCTGATCAAATCTTTATGCATTTGAATAAATGCGAGAATTTTGTTGAGCAACAATTTTTTTCAAAAGTAATGTTCAAAAGAAAATAACTGATTATTTTTCCTAGTACGTATGTACGTATTATGTACATACGTATTAACAGATTTTGTATTATTCTTTTTATTTCGTATGTAGTACATACATACATAAAGTTCGTACGTTATATCTTTACACGTGCGTCATAGTTTTCAGGCAATATCCCAGACGACTATTATATTTTTTGTCTCTTTTTACCAATACCTACGATTTATTGGTGAAAAGAGACAAATAATATAATAGTCGTCTGTTATATGGCCTGAAAACTATGACTCATGGGTAAAGATATAACGTAAGGACTTTATGTATGTATTTAGACCTGTACATGCTATGTACTATTTAAACTTTCAAATATTTAATAAAATCTTTTCTAGTAATTCAATTTTGCAATTTTTTTTGTTGCTTGTACCTTATAAAATACAAGTAAATGATTACCAATATAAAATACATACATAGCAATATATACGGATTTTTTCTTTATATAGTGAAAAACTTTCTATAGTGAAATTTCGGTCAACATTTTGGTCTTTCACTATATAGAGTGGCAATATATATATATATATATATATATATATATATATATATATATATATATATATATATATATATACAGTCGACACTGTTTATAGTGAAACTCTATATAGTGAAAAACTCTTTATAGTGTAATTTTTTCAAGACCTAGAATATCTTACATACATAGCAATATATACGGATTTTTTCTTTATATAGTGAAAAACTCTCTATAGTGAAATTTCGGTCAACATTTTAGTCTTTCACTATATAGAGTGTCGACTGTATATATATATATATATATATATATATATATATATATATATATATATATATATATATATATATATATATATTCCTTAATAATTAATGTTCAAATTCGGTTAAAATTAATGTATTTTAAATGTCAACTTTTTATGATTTTTTCTAAAGTCGTTATTAAATACAGTAGATCGAATTATCGTGATTAGTAACTGCTGTAACACACCACATCCTACAACCTATATGTTTATTATAGCACAAAAAGGTCATAACTAAATCTTTAGACGGAGCTGGAACTTTTAATATATTGTATTGTCATAAAACTAAAAATCACAGTCCAATTATATTGCAACAAGAAATAATACCCGGCTACAGTATCCAGTCGTCATATCAATTTTTAGTAAAATTTGTAACCTAGTTTCTTTTTCTTTATACAGTTCCATTTCTGACTATTTAATTCACTGCATTATTGTAAAGGTTAAACTAACTTTTTTGTAATATTGCGGAAAAGCTTAAACATGTCAAAACTTGTTACCTAATACTTTTAAAGAAATGTATATAGATACGCCACTGCCTTTTTGTTTCACACCTAAAATATTTTACCAAGATATCACGTTCAGACCGTTAGATCTAGTTCTGCGGTATAAGGCAGTGATATATTGGCAAGCACGACAAAAGGTCCAATACTGTTGTCCTTTTCGTTTAAAAATTACAAAAGAATCACGTCAATACACTTCTTTAAACTCTCCAAATGCATATCTAGATTTATGTGCTGTTAAGCCCATTGTGTTTGTATTGGCTAGTGACAATATTAACTACAACTTCGTAATTTATTTCCGAATTTTCTGATTTGACTTTTCAACAAGGCCTAAATTACTGGCGTGGAAATTGGTGAATGTAGTGGAGCATCTGTTTATCTGTTTGCAGACCACTTAACATTGTCATCTATTTTGTTACGGTTTATCATTTCCTATTTGAAACTTTTTGTTCAATGTGAATATATTTTAGGGGATCTTTGGAAAAATAAAAATTTACAGTAGTATTTTTTCCTAAAGAAGCCGTAATTTATCAATTGTTATTGATTAGCAAGCTTTATTTGAAGAATTTGACTAAAATTTTCTACCCTTTGTTTTAGATGAAATAAATGTTAATTTAGATTTAACCGAATATATTCCACTTAAACAAGCTGAATTGATTTACAAAATACCGTGGAAATTTATGTGATATTTGAAGTAGATTATGTGTTAGTCCGTCTTTAATTATTTTGCTACTCAATATATATCGCCACTACACCAAACACTTTATTTTTGCACTCGACGCACGTTTCCCTAACCATGTTAGCTTCACCAGGAGCGATGACTGACTGATGAAGCTAACGTGGTTAGCGAAATGCGCGTCGAGTTCAAAAATAAAGTGTTTGGTGTAGTGGTGATATATATTGAGTAGTATCATTGTGCCAAAGATTCCACATTCCCACAACTTAGTTTAATTATTTTAACAATAACTTCATTGCTGTGTCACATTTACTTGTTACTTTTTAGCAATGTCAAAAATTTAAATAAAATAAAATTAGGTTAAATATTAATTACTCCTTGAAGTAACTCGATTAAGAATCTACTGTTTTACCAGAAATGGTCATGACTCATGATGCTTCTTTGTCGTTGTAAAATGATTATCGCTTCAAAATTTTATTTAATTTTATAGGAGGAGTTAAAACATTTTAGGTGCTTATCCACTACATATGTTCTTAAACTTGAAATTATTAGCGTGAGAGTCAATGAATACAGTAAAACATGTGTATGCCTTTTCGGAAACCAGTTAACACTGTAAGCTTGCTATGGTTCATCATTTTCTATTCGGTATTGGTAAGCGTTAGTTAATTTTTAAACAACGTCTGGCAGCATATATATATATATATATATATATATATATATATATATATATATATATATATATATAACGGAACGAAAACACCACGAATGGGTCCGACAATAAACCAAAGTCGTGGACGTATAGGAAAGGGTGGAGAATGGAAAAAGCCGGACACGTGGCCCTAGGACAGACGACAGATGGACTAGAAAAATTTTGGAGTAGAGACTAAGGCTTGGACGTAAAAGTGCAGGAAGACCAAATACAAGATGGAGAGACGACATCAGGAAAAGGGCAGGAACTCAGTGGATGAGAAAAGCCGAGATAGCAATGACATGAAATGGGAAAAATCTATATCCAAATCTAATATTGAAAATGTTAGAACGAGGCAATCGTGTAAAATTTTTGTCTAAAATTTTATTTTAAATTTTTTGAAAGCATTTTTGTAATTACTGTATTTTCCAATATTCACGTTGTTATGTCATAAATGGCAATTTTAAGTAAAAAAACTTTAAACTCTTTAGATATATAAAGAAATCGAAATTACTGCTTCTATTCTGCAAAAATTAGCATTGAGCTATGAAGCTTTCTGTATATTTCGCAGCAAACCTGTCACTAGTGTATCGTATTATTATATATACTATCGAAACATGTTTAATACATAATAACAATAATTAAATTATATAGAGGAATAGATAGTCATTATTCATTTTAAAAACAACATGAACAATAAATTTTTTTGGGAAGATTTCTGCTCTATTTGATTCTTGTTATTATTACGTTAGATTTCGTCTAATGAGAATGTAATGAAGTAAGAGTAAAATATTAGTTGCCTGGGCAATGATTTTTTGATTAAATCAATCAACTTTTCGATGTAATTCCTAAATCATCAGGCTTAGATTTTTAGTCTTGTTTATTATCCAATAATTAGGAACAAATATTTACAAAGGTTTAGAATATTTTAAAACATAAATTTAATAAAAATATTAGCTTAGACTTGAAAATGCTTTTTATAGGTAAGTATTTTATGGCTTTGATGTTTGGTGCCTCAAAGACTTTTAAAAATAGTATGTTGCCAATATATCTTTTAGATTTCCAGTTCGAGCGTGTGTTAATTGTTATTAATTTGATGTTTCGGACTTCCTGAATTTCAAATCATGTAAATATCAAGATCACGACAGTTAATGCTTGGCCTAACATTAAAGGAGTTTACACTAAAGAGGCATCCTTAGTCCGCGAAGCAAAATCGGTGCCTACTACTACTACATTACTATCCAAATAATGTAGAAGGTAAATTGGGACCCAAATTAATAGAAATATAAAATGTACACAAAAAAAAAAAGAATTATCTGCATCTTAATTTAACATTTTTGCAAATATTTTTGGCTTCATCTAAGATATTAGTTGCCTGGGCAATGATTTATTGATTAAATCAATCAACTTTACGATGTAATTCCTAAATCATCAGACTTAGATTTTTAGTCTTGTTTATTATCCAATAATTAGGACCAAATATTTATAAAGGTTTAAAATATTTTAAAACACAAATTTAATAAAAATATTAGCATCACAAAATAATATTTCGTTTTTATATTTTGATGCATACATAAAGTATATTAACGTTAATCATACACCAAAGAATGGAAACAGTTATAGGTAGCTTACGAACAGCAAAAACTCATTTTCTATATAATATGGTAATTATTTTATTAAGAGAATATGATCACAGTAATGAGGTTATTTCCTGGTTTATGACAAGGTTCGCATATTAAAAAATTTTCGACACAATATGAAATATATTATTCCAAAAATTTGTTTTTTTTTTTTTTTAATCCATTCAAGAACTTTCAGTATGTCACACCATTCGAAAACACTGCGTAGTATTACTAGAGTAACAGTCACTCTCGTTCGAAATTACATAGACACTCTAGCAACATTAATGATCAAATAGACGCTGTAAAATTATTATGGACAATACAGTATCATTAGATTTTTAATGGAACAATTTTAAATGGATAATCTTTTATTTAATTACAATACTTTTACTCTACCTCAAATTCCAAATGTTTTTCACATACTATAACCTGCGAACAAAAGCAATTAAAAGAGCCATAACATAACTGTTAGACAATACGCCTTAAATCAGAATGTGTTAAATTGGAAGTTCACAATTTTGTCTAGAAGAATGACTGTTTTCTCGTTCTCTAGTGTGGTTGCCTCTGGTGCAAGAAGTCCAAAGCATGGACTTCATTCATGACCAGATACTTTCTTCATGAACTTCATTTTCAAAAATATATTATTTTCTCTGTATAATAATTTATTGACGCTTCAATAAATTTATATCTAATCTCAAAAGTAACATTGAGGTACTTTTTAGTGTTCCGTACAGAGCATCACTTCGGTATCCATCTGTCTGTCACACTAGATTTTTTCTGAAACTATTTGACATAGAAAGTTGAAGTTTGACACAAATATAGGGATTGGTGTTCCGGTCACGGCTGTGTTGTTTTGAAAGTTAAATTTGGACCTAAAGGATTAGTTTCGGGGGTGCAATCGGAAGTGAAATTTATTTTTACCAGTTCATCTAGTGGGGTGTCAAATGAAAGCTTGTGAAAACACGAGTTCAAAATATGTATGATGGAATACTTACGCATACTTTTGTTTGTAATATTTTGAAAAATACCCGAAAAGTACGGATCAAAATTTTTTAAAAAATTCTGGAATATTCTCCATAACGTGTAGATTAAGCCAAAATTTTTACGTGTGCATTATGTGTGATTTCATCTGGTATATAAAAAAGATGAATACTGTATTACTTGACGATATGGTGGACGTTTTTGTAATATACTTTTCAGTACATTACTGTTACCGAGTGGCGCGTCGCTCTTATGGAGAAATATAATTTTATTTTATTCGTTTATGATTAAATAAATATTTAGGTAGTAAATATTTGTTTTACACTATTATTACTCGATTCTAGTTTGAGCTATATTGATTTGTTGAGTGTTAGGTAGCTAAGATGAGAAAACTATTGTACATTATTGACCAAGAGAAAACGTGAAAATACATATTGGATCTTAAGATATATACATGTCAGGAACCTAATTAACTTAGTCTAGGTAACGATTTTAAAATTAATCACCGTACGGAACACTAATTACGCCAGTCTGACTTACACTTGGACAATTATTGGATTCTATTCAGGTATTCGCCTGAATGGAGACTCGGAACTGGTCAGCAACCTTGATTCATTGGAATATCAAAGAACGGTTGGCGACTTGAGTCTATTCTACAAATGTTTTCATGGAAAGTATTCGATGGATGTGGCCCACTTAATTCTTCTCAGAGCGGTGCATGTTAGAAATACTTCTTCTTCTGGTGCTGTGTCTTCTTTAGACGTTAGTGATCATTCTACACTACTTTTCCCTGTCCATTTTCTAAGGTTGTGCAGCCAAGAGATTCGACGTCTTCCAGGAGGCCTTTTCTCCTTAACTTTTGCCTGCAGAATCAGTTATAGGAGATGATACTTGTCGTTCCTCATAACGTGGCCAAAGTATGACAGTTTACGTTTCTTCACCATATGTACTATCTCCATTGCCTTGTTCATCCGTTGTAGTATGGTAACGTGATGTAACCAAGAAACTCGCAGCATATGGCGATAACACCACATTTCAAACGCTTGGAGCTTTTTGTTGTTGTTTCGGATAATGTCCACGCTTCAACGCCATACAGTAGAACAGAGAATACATAGCACCTTAAAACCCTCATTCTGATCTTTATGTTGAGATGCATACTATATAGGACCTTTTTTAAGCGGAAAAAAAGCTGATTTTGCTTTCTCTATACGAACTAACATTTCTTTTGCATGGTCCCCTTCCTCATTAAGATTACAGCCCAAGTACGTAAACTGATTTATCCGTTGTATTGGTTTGCCGTTGATGTTATCATTGGCAGTCAGTTCGGGGGTTTTACTTACTATCAGAACCCTGATCTTAGATACATTCAAACTCCAACCATTCTCTTGACATTGATCTTGTATTCGAGTTAGCAGTCTTTGAAGTACATCTGCAGTGTCGGCCAATACAATGGTGTCGTCTGCATATCTCGCATCCTCACAATCACTCAAGGTTTCAGTGAAAAGCTGTTCGGAGTAAACATTAAAGAGTAACGGAGACAGAACGCACCCTCCCTGTCTAATCCTTTTCTGTATACTCATCTCTTCAGATTGCTTGGCTCCAACTCTGATATCAGCTGTCTGTGGCCAGTACAAGTTGGAAATGGTACGAATATCTTCTCGTCTCATACTTACGGACAGCAAGACTTCCATCAACTTCCCATGCTTTAACCTATCGAAAGCTTTCTCGAAGACGAGAAAATATAGGAAGACATCGCAGTTCATATCGCGTGCCCTTTGATTAAGAACCTGAATGCCGAAGAGCACTTCTCTTGTTCCTAAGTGACTTCTGAAACCGAAGTGTGTCTCACTAATAGAGTTCTCCAGTAATGGATATGACATAAAAGAATACCTTCAAAACATGGCTCAGAAGACTAATTGTGCGATGTTCTTCACATTTCTTCGCATGGACCTTTTTGGGTATATGTATAAAGGTGGATATAAGCCAATCGTGAGGAATTTGGGCAGATTTCTAGATATCGTTAAATAGATTAACTAGGGTATCAATATGCTGTTCTTGTAATAGTTTCAGAAGCTCTCCTCGTACTTGACCCACTCTTGATGCTTTACCATCTTTTAGTCTTCCAATGGCTTTTATTACCTCATCTCTACTTATACTAAATTCTATATGGACGTCACTCATTTCTGTTTCCTCTTTGTTTTCCTGTTGGAATAGTTCTTTTATGTATTCTGTCCACCTAATCAACCTTTGGTCTTCATCCCAAATAGTCTTGCCTTTCTTGTCTACAATCACTGTAACGGATTTTGTTTTAAGTATACCCGCTGCTAGTTTAATTTTCTTATGAAGATTGAAAATGTTATGCTTCTGTTCTAGACATTCTATTTCGCTGCATTGTTGTATCAATCTGTGTTTCCGAGAGAATACAATTTACAGCGGTTCAAAACGAATATAAATCGCTTTTTCCGCACATGTTCTGTAGCGCTTTAAGGTGCATAAAAAAATATATACGATCAATTACTCCTATTTTTACCTGTCAGACAGAGTTATCTAATAGCAAACTTCATTAGTAAATATTTATAGGTAATAATTTTTAATACAGAATAGAACAATTAGGTCAGAACAAAGTAATTTAATAAATTGCGGAATTAACATTTTTGCCACAACCTTGACATTGTAAATCCTCTCAGATAGATAATCATCATAATATAATAGTTCACTTAGTAATAAGGCAACGCTTATTAACTTTATATTTAATAAACAATTTTCTATAAAAAAATTGCTTAGCTTATATGATTATTACTTTGATATCTGCTAGGTAGTGGATTACACTTGCAGTTCTTGCACGAACCAATTAAAAACCTTGGCTCATAATATAGAATCTTAGAAAAAAAATCATTAATTGAAAGGTTACAGATATTTATCTATTTTGTTACAGTGTTTACAATAAACAATACCTCATACCTTCACGATGGTTTGAAAATAAACAAGATGAGCTTATGTTATAATAAAATTAACCTTGGCTTTCCATAATATGAACTAACTGTGCAAAGATATCATCCGTTTTTTGTACGAGTACTAATAATCTGATCAATGTGAGATATCTATTGCTTGAATCTCTAACCTTGTAACATATATTTGTATATGGGACCTCACGGCTTAATTATTTTTTAAATATAGCACGTCTCTTTTGATTTATTTTATATTAATTAGTCATCTATAAGGTCTTATTTATGTTAAGTCGTCTGTTCTGTATTTAAAACAGTATGACACGATTTAAAAAAATATAGTTTACTTCATCAAGACATATTATTATTCAGAATTTTGATTTTACTTTTCATGTGTACGAGTCTGCAATTATATACATTACAGACCGATACCATATCTGTTTATGCTCTTGTCATAGAAAATAGTTTTGTTGTTTTTAAGGGAAAATATTTGTTTAATGAATGGATTTAGATCAGCGTAAAAAGTTTCTATTGTCAAATCCCTTCTAATTTGTTAGATTATTTACACTATTCGCATTTTGTACATGATTTATAATAATTTCCCTATAAAAAAAGGGGAAAACGAATTTATTATATAATTTCTTTTCACGGTTTTCTAATGTGCCGAAAGGTAAACTATTGGTTTGGACATTCTCAATTTAGATACTCTCAAATATTGTCGGAAACATACTAAATTCGGACGATAAACCAACTATAACTTTTTAGTTCGAATACGGACTATATCGGTCATTAAATTTTAGTGGGACTTTTTGATCCTTGTACTGCAATTTGGAGAAAATTCGGAAACGTGGCATGGTTCTTCTGAAATCAGTTCACATATATTACCATAAAATCGGGGAACCATTTGTTAATAACTGGAAGAAAGACGGAGATTGTAGGATAACTATTATCTCTTGTAAGTTAACAAATAAAAGATTTTATCGTCAAATATTGGTCTTTTAGGATCCATGATTACTCAGAATTTAGCGTCAACTTTACAATTTTTGTTACTGTTATAATAACATTTTTTTTTTTTTGTTTGTGGGTCTAGCACACGTGTAACAGGGAAGTCCCTAAATCGCTACAGGAGCGACATGTGTGCGGAGAAAGCGATTCACGTTGTTCTTGAATCGCTGTAGATTGTACTCGGTGGGAAACACAGTCCTGGGCAAGTTATTCCAAAGGGATGATGTTCTCCATATAAAAGACTGCTTGAAAAGCGTTGTACGAGGAGTAACAAGCTGAACCTCATACGGATGTGAAGAATTAGCGCGACGTGTACTTCTAACATGCACCGCTCTGGGAGGAATTAAGCGGGACACATCCTTTGAACACTTTCCATGAAAGTACTTGTAGAATAGGCTCAAGTCGCCAACCGTTCTTCGATGTTTCAGCGAATCAAGGCCGACGGTCAGTTCAGGGTCTCCAGTCAGATGAACAGCTCTTCTCTGAACAGAATCCAACAAATGCAGTGTATGTTTGGGAGCCGAGCTCCAAACATGGGAGCAGTATTCCATAGTTGGTCGAATTTGAGCTTTGTAAAGAATTAACAGTTGTTGTGGAGTGTAAAGCTTTCTGGTTCGACATAATATTCCCAACTTTTGAGAAGCTCTTCTTGCTATGCCTGCAACATGTTCATGCCGGGACATATTTGCTCCCAAATTAACGCCCAACAAATTGAGTGACGATGTTAGAGGAATGGAGTGCCCCGACATAACTATGTCAGGTTCAGCAACGTTAACTTTTTTAGAAAAAACTGCCGCCTGGGTTTTTGTAGCGTTAAATTCCACTTGGTTACTGTCACCCCAAGATAGAATTTCTTCCAGGTTTTTGTTAAGTTGAACGACTTCCTGCTGTCGGCGGATATTCGTCTGAGTAGCCGATGTCCGAGCGTTCAAAGTGAATGATTGGATTCTCGGTCTTTTCCAGCAGATCGTTAATGTAAATGAGAAAGGGAGTAGGAGACAGTATGGAGCCTTGGGGTACACCGGCGTTGATAGTGAAGGTGTTAGAAAGAAATCCGTCGACTGCCACTCGTAAAGAACGCTCTCTGAGGAAACATGAGACCCATAAACAGAACTTTTCGGACATACCATAAGAACGTAGCTTAGCCAACAGCCCATCGTGCCAAACACGGTCGAATGCCTTGGATATGTCAAGAGCAACCGCTCGAGATTCTCCAAAGTGTTCAATTGCATTGTTCCAAACATGTGTTACATAAGTCAGAAGATCTCCTGTTGATCTATTTTTAAGAAAGCCATATTGGCGATCGCTAATAATGTTGAATCCTTCAAGATATTTTAGAAGATGCTGATTGATAGCCTTGTTCATGACTTTCGATATTATTGAAAGCAGTGCGATTGGTCGGTAGTTATTTGGCAAGGTATTCTTGCCCTTTTTAGGTATCGGCTGAACTGTAGCACATTTCCAGCAGGAGGGAAATATTCCCTTTCTGTAGGATAGGTTGAAAAGTCTACAGAAAACTGGTGTTAGTTCCCTCGCACAGATTTAAAGAACTATGGCAGGTATTCCGTCAGAGCCAGAAGCCTTTTTGGTGTCTAGCTACATCAGAATACGCTTTATTATACGCTGTCTGAAGACAACATCGGGCATCCTTGACTACACTATGGGAATAGTAGGTGGTGTTTTTCCTTGGAAATCGACAGTAGAATGTGAAGCAAAGAGTTCAGCCAACAAGTTCGCTTTCTCAACAGGTGTCGTTGCAATAGAATTATCTGGCCGTGTTAGTGGTGGTATGGTGGATTTGGTGAAATTTTGACTAACTGCCTTAGCGACCGACCAAAAGGACCTTGAATTGCCGGGACAGGCGAGAAGTTTGTTTCTAATCCGTTGATTGTGTACCTCCTTGGTTTCGTCGATAATTTCTTTGCATCTGTTCCTGGCACAAACAAATGTGTTACGATTTATGGTGTTAGGATTTTCGGGCCATTGTCGGTATGCAAGATGTTTAGAAGCAACAGCTTCTTTGCATTTTCGGTCAAACCATGGCTTGCCGTTGGAAGGGCATTTCTTCGAAAAAGGGATGTAAGCCTCCATACCGGCCAAAATAACATCGTGAACCTCCCTGGCGCAGTCAGATGGGTCGTCGGATCGAAAACAAACGTCTAACCAAGGGAAAGTTCGAAAATATTCCATGAGATCCTCCCATTTAGCAGACTTGTAGTGCCAAATGTTGCGCGGTTTAGGCGCCTCTCTGTCATTGATTGATAGAATACTCGATGTCGAAAGTAGTTTATGGTCGGAAGAACCTAACGGCGGATTTACGCTAAATGTGTAAATCTCCGGATTGGTGGTTAAAAAGAGATCAAGAAGACTGGCAAACTCTCCGTCTCGATCAGGGAGCCGTGTTGGTTCGTCAATAAGCTGAGTTAAGCCACAATTGATTGAAAATGATTCGGCTTCACGACCTTATTCGTCTGTAGTATTTGAATATTTAAGCCAGTTGATGTTGTGGACATTAAAGTCGCCCAGGATAGCAATTTCGGCATTTGGATAGTCAATCTGTAAATGATCGATGGTGTCTGCAAGGGAAGCGAAAAGTGTTCTAAAGTTAGTATCACTTGGTGGTCGATAGAGGATACAGATGAACCTTGTGGTTGGTTGAGTCGTTATTTTTAACCACATAACATCAAAGTTTGTAATAATCGTAAATTAAGCTTGTTCTTGCTTTCGTTATAATTCAGGTTAGTCCAAGTAAGTTTAATGCACTCTAAGCTAGAAAAATTGATTTCTATATTTGTATCTAGACTTGAAAATGTTTTTTATAGGTAAGTATTTTTTGGCACTGATATTTGGTGCCTCGAAGACTTTTAAAAATAGTATGTTACCAATATATGTTTTAGATTTCCAGTTCGAGCGTGTGTTAATTGTTATTGATTTGATGTTTCGAACTTTTTGAATTTCAAATCATGTAACTATTAAGACCAGGACAGTTAATGCTTGTCCGAACTTTAAAGGAGTTTATATTAAAGAGGCACCCTTAGTTCGCGAAGCGACATCAGTGTCTACTTCTACTACATTACTATCCAAATCATGTAGAAGGTAAATTGGTACCCAAATTAATAGAAATATAAAATGTACACAAAAATATCTCGAAAAAACAATAAGATTCATCTGCATCTTAATTTAACATTTTTGAAAATATTTCTGTCTTCATCCAAGATATTAGTTGCCTGGGCAATTAATCGACTTTTCGATGTAATTCCTAAATCATCAGACTTAGATTTTTAGTCTTGTTTATTATCCAATAATTAGGACCAAATATTTACAAAGGTTTAAAATATTTTAAAAAACAAATTTAATAAAATATTAGCACCACAAAATGATATTTCGTTTTTATATTTTGATGCATACATAAAGTATAATAATGTTAACCGTTCACAAAATAATGGAAATAGTTATAGGTTGCTTACATAAAGCAAAAACAGTAATGAAGTTATTTCTTGTTTTATGACAAGGTTCGCGCATTAAAAAATTTTCTACACAGTATGCAACACATTATTTCAAAAATTTGTTTTTTTAATCCGTTCAAGAATTTTCAGTATGTCACACCATTCGAAAGCATAGCATAGTATTGCTAGAGTAACAGACACTCTCATTCGAAATTACATAGACACTTTATGTGTCTACATAACATAATTGTTAGACGATACGCCTTAAATCAGAATGTTTTAAACTGGAAGTTTACAATTTTGTCTAGAAGAATGACTGTTTTCTCGTTCTCGAGCGTGGTTACCTCTGGTGCAAGAAGTCCAAAGCATGGACTTCATTCATGACCGGCTACATTGTTCATGAACTTCATTTTCAAAAACATATTATTTTCTCTCTATATTAATTTATTGAGCCTTGAATAATTTAAATCTGATCTCGTTGAGGTACTTTTTAGTGTTTAGCTTTTCGGTATCCGTCTGTCTATCACACCAGATTTTTTCTGAAACTATTTAACATAGAAAGTTGAAATTTGACACAAATATAGGAATCACGGCCACAGCCGTGTAGTGTTGAAGGTTATATTTGGAGCTAAGGGGTTAGTTTCGAGGGTGCAATCGTAAGTGAAAATTTCGGAAACGTGGCATGGTTCTTCTGAAATCAGTTCACATATATTACCATAAAATCGGGGAACCGTTTGTTAATAACTGAAAGAAAGACGGAGATTGTAGGATAACTATTATCTCTTGTAAGTTAACAAATAAAAGATTTTATCCTCAACTATTGCTCTTTTAGGATCCATGATTACTCAGAATTTAGTGTCAACTTTGTAATTTTTGTTACTGCAATCGTTTTAATAACATACTCAATCGTAAATTAAGCTCCTTGTTGCTTTCGTTATAATTCAGGTTAGTTCAGGTCAGTTTAAGTTTTACTTTTAGTGCAATCTAAGCTAGAAAAATTTATTTCTATATTTGTATCTAGACCTGAAAATGCTTTTTATATTTAAGTATTTTTTGGCTCTGATGTTTGGTGTCTCAAAGACTTTTGAAAATAGTATGTTACCAATATATGTTTTAGATTTCCAGTTCGAGCGTGTGTTAATTTTTATTGATTTGATGTTTCGGAGTTTTTGAATTTCAAATCATGTAAATATCAAGACCGCGACAGTTACTGCTTGTCTGAACTTTAAGGAGTTTATACTAAAGAGGCACCCTTAGTTCGCGAAGCGGAATCGGTGTCTACTAATCATTACTATTCAAATAATGTAGAAGGTAAATTGGGACTCAAATTAATAGAAATATAAAATGTACACACAAATATCTCGAAAAAAAAATAAGATCCATATGCATCTTAATTTAATATTTTTACAAATATTTCTGGCTGTACTAAAAGTAACATTTAGAAACGAAATTCATTTTGTTCTTAAAGAACAATAGGTTCCAGCTTAATAAACTGTCATATCCTCTGAAAATTACAGGAAGACGAAATTGTAAAAAATCAGTGACTTCGTCGTAGTTATTTTATTTTAAATTCAAGTGATTTTTCTGTTGTGATATTCGCATATCCCGGAAAGAAATTACACAAATCTAGCCTCTATTATTTCCGTACGAAACACTTATAAGATCACTTCGGTGTCTGTCCATCTGTTCGTCCGCCCGTCTGTCTGTCTGTCGCACCTGATTTTCTGCCAAAAGTATTTGACATAGAAATTTGAGATTTGGTACCAATATAAAAATTAATAGCCTCATCAGAGTGGTATAGTTTTAAAAGTTAAATTTTGACTTCAGAGGTTAGTTCTGGGGGTGAAATCGGAACTGAAAAAAACATTTTTTTACCACGTCATCGAGTGGGGTGTCAAATGAAAGCTTGTAAAAACACGAGTTCAAATATATATATATATATATATATATATATATATATATATATATATATATATATATAATGTAATCGCGAAAAATCGATGTCCCCCCTTAACTCGAAATTTCGAAAAAATTCTGGAATATTCTCCACAGGGTGTAGGTTGAACGAAAATTATTAACGTACGGAACACTAATTGCGCAAGTTCAACTTGCACTCGACCGATTATTTCTCTTTAGCTTAGCACATAAGATTCATATTCATTATCAGCTCAGAGGTGAAATAAAATTGATATAAATTTTAACAACGCACTCTACTACAAACTACTATTTTGAAAAAAAAAAATCGTTAGTTTAGCTTTCAAAGATTTACTTTTCATGACATATTATTTCCCCTGTCGAATAAAAAATGGGAGCATATTGCTTTGTTACTGGTATAGAATATGCACAGCAGCGTATTGTATGTCCAAGAGTAGCACATTTCGGGCATCTTTGTAGGTTCTATTCAGTGGGCAGTTCATTCCAATAGGCGCAAAAGAGGGGTAATAATCTATATACGATACGAATACGAATTTAATGTATTAGAGCAACGTGTATTCCTAATAGTCTTTCGGGTGAAACAAATCGGCATAGTTCATGGTTTTTTTTTATGGATCTAGCACACGTGCTACAGGGAAGTCCCTACGTTGTTCTTGAATCGCTGTAGATTGTACTCGGTGGGAAACACAGTCCTGGGCAAATTATTTCAAAGGGATGATGTTATCCATATAAAAGACTGCTTGAAGAGCGTTGTACGAGGAGTAACAAGCTGAACCTCATACGGATGTGAAGAATTAGCGCGACGTGTACTTCTAACATGCACCGCTCTGGGAGGAATTAAGCGAACACTTTCCATGAAAGTACTTGTAGAATAGGCTCAAGTCGCCAACCGTTCTTCGATGTTCCTGCGAATCAAGGCCGTCGGTCAGTTCCGGGTTTCCAATCAGACGAACAGCTCTTCTCTGAATAGAATCCAACAAATGCAGTGTATGTTTGGGAGCGGAACTCCAAATATGGGAGCAGTATTCCATAGTTGGTCGAATTTAAGCTTTGTAAAGAATTAACAGTTGTTGTGGAGTGTAAAGCTTTCTGGCTCGAAATAATATTCCCAACTTTTGAGAAGCTCTCCTTGCTATGCCTGCAACATGTTCATGCCAGGACATATTTGCTCCCAAATTAACGCCCAACAAATTGAGTGACGATGTTAGAGGGATGGAGTGCCCCGACATAACTATGTTTGGTTCAGTAACGTTAACTTTTTTAGAGAAAACTGCCGCCTGGGTTTTTGTAGCGTTAAATTCCACTTGGTTACTGTCACCCCAAGATAAAATTTCTTCCAGGTCTTTGTTAAGTTGAACAACTTCCCGCTGTCTGCGGATATTCGTCTGAGTAGCCGATGTCCGAGCGTTCAAAGTGAATGAAGAGATAAGTGTACTGTCATCTGCAAAGCTGTAGATTGGATTCTCGGTCTTTTCCAGCAGATCGTTATTGTAAATGAGAAAGAGAGTAGGAGACAGTATGGAGCCTTGTGGTACACCGGCGTTGATAGTGAAGGTGTTAGAAAAAAATCCGTCGACTGCCACTCGTAAAGAACGCTCTTTGAGGAAACATGAGAGCCACAAACAGAACCTTTCGGACATACCATAAGAACGTAGCTTAGCCAACAGCCCATCGTGCCAAACACGGTCGAATGCCTTGGATATGTCAAGAGCAACCGCTCGAGATTCTCCAAAGTGTTCAATTGCGTCGTTCCAGACATGTGTTACATAAGTCAGAAGATCTCCTGTTGATCTATTTTTACGAAAGCCAAGCCTTCAAGATATTTTAGAAGATGCTGATTGATAGCCTTTTCCATGACTTTCGATATTATTGAAATCAGTGCGATTGGTCGGTAGTTATTTGGCAAGGTCTTCTTGCCTTTTTTAGGTATCGGCTGAACTATAGCACACTTCCAGCAGGAAGGAACTATTCCCTTTCTGTAGGATAGATTGAAAAGTCTACAGAAAACTGGTGTTAGTTCCCTCGCACAGTTTTTAAGAACTATGGCAGGTATTCCGTCAGGGCCAGAAGCCTTTTTGGTGTCTAGCTTCATCAGTATACGCTTTAAGATACGCTGTCTGAAGACAACATCGGGCATCCTTGACTGCACTATGGGAATAGTAGATGGTGTTTTTCCTTGGAAATCGACAGTAGAATGTGAAGCAAAGAGTTCAGCCAACAAGTTCGCTTTCTCAACAGGTGTCGTTGCTATAGAATTATCTGGCCGTGTTAGTGGTGGTATGGTAGATTTGGTGAAATTTTGACTAACTGCCTTAGCGACCGACCGAAAGGATCTGTAATTTTCGGGACAAGCGAGAAGTTTGTTTCTAATCCGTTGATTGTGTACCTCCTTGGTTTCGTCGATAACCTCTTTGCAACTGTTCCTGGCACGAACAATGTGTTACGATTTATGGTGTTAGGATTTTTATGCCATTGTCGGTATGCAAGGTGTTTAGAAGCAACAGCTTCTTTGCATTTTCAGTCAAACCAAGGCTTGCCGTTGGGAGGGCATTTCTTCGAAAAAGGGATGTAAGCCTCTATACCGGCCAAAATAACATCGGAAACCTCCCTGGCGCAGTCAGATGGGTCGTCGGATCGAAAACAAACGTCTAACCAAGGGAAAGTTCGAAAATATTCCATGAGATCTTTCCATTTAGCAGACTTGTAGTGCCAAATCTTGCGCGGTTTAGGCGTCTCTCTGTCACTGATTGGTAGAATACTCGATGTCGAAAGTAGTTTATGGTCGGAAGAACCTAACGGCGGATTTACGCTGACCGTGTAAATCTCCGGATTGGTGGTTAAAAACAGATCAAGAAGACTGGCGAACTCTCCGTCTCGATCAGGGATCCGTGTTGATTCGTCAGTAAGCTGTGTTAAGCCACAATTGATTGAAAATGATTCGGCTTCACGACCTTGTTCGTCGGTAGTATTTGAGTATTTAAGCCAGTTGATGTTGTGGACATTAAAGTCGCCCAGGATCGCAATTTCGGCATTGTACACTTGTAATCAAATTACTTATAGAACTTTGAATTGTTGTGGCTATTACATGATTCATAACGAATGTAACGAAAGACTGATTTTGTCAATTTACACTTCATTTTGTTTTACAAAAACTATTTGACGCGTTTCGCTATCACTGTAGCTTCGTCTGGTACAAGATGATATCTAAACTGAATGTTGTTACATTTTAATAAATACCCTAAGGTAGGTAGGTAATAAAAAAAATATTACTACGTACTAATGAATATTGATGGGAAATCCATTCTGAACTTTTTAACTGTTGTATAAATTAAGCAAAGCAAGCCACCATGGGTTAGGTAGGTATCTTTCTGTTCATTTAAAATGATATCTGAATTTTTAATTCTATCTATTTATAAATTTTCTTCTAGTGTTGTTCTATAGAACAAAAAAATTAGGAGTGTAAAAATTAAATTATGATTCTCGTCCTAAAAGGTCAGACAGGTCGTTTTTTTTCGAAGTTCGGATTTCAGAGCATAAAGAAGTTATTTTGGGAATGTAGAATCTTTGGAACAATGACACTACTCACCACTACACTAAACACTTTATTTTTGCACTCGACGCGCGTTTCGCGAACCTCGTTAGCGTCATCAGGAACGATGATTAACTAAAGCTAAACTACAAATATAGCCTATTTATACTTAGCCTAACACTCAGGCGTGAACTAACCTGAACTAATGGAATAGGTGAGGCCTTCAGTTCCGGTCAAGTAACCAGTAGAGGGCACTATAAGAAATAGGCCCTCTGTCGTTATTATAAACTACTATTACATTTTATAGTTTCCATACTTTCTTACGCGTTCCACAATCTCATATCAGATACATTTTTAATTAAAATTAGATTAATGCTACAGTATGTTTACATTTAAGGGCATGTTAGGTAATGCTAGACTTTTCTGTTCTAATGTATTTTATATGTGCTAAATGTTCTTTAAATCGTGTTTTAATTGACCTTTTAATTTGCCCAACATACTTTTTGTCGCAATCATTATAACTAATTTTATAAATTCCACATTTATCACAATTAGTAATTTTGTCTTTGGGATTTCCTAAGATATTCTTCAAATTGTCTAATGACTTGTAGACTAAGGTGAAGCCTACCTTATTAAATACGTTATTGAGTCCCCTACTATATTTCGGGTTATATGATATGGAGACATACTTGGTCTTATTTCTTGGCGTATAAAAAAGGTGGAATTCTGAATATTTCTCCTGAACTTATGTCTATTTCTTAACTTGTTTATTAATTCATGGTCATAACGATTAACTCTAGTTATATTCCTAATACGATTCCTTTCATTATTAAAGTTTACTCTATTCAGAGGAAAAGTGACCAAACGATGAACTAAAAAATGTAATGAGGATAATTTGTGTTGTTTGCAATGAAATTAATCATTTAGATCGATATATTCCTATGCCATTAGTTCCGCCTAAGTAATTTAAGTGTTAGGCTAAGTGTAAATAGGGTAGATTTGTAATTTAGCTTTAGTCAATTATCGCTCCTGATGAAGCTAACGTGGTTAGCGAAAAGCGCGTCGAGTGTAAAAATAAAGTATTTGTTGTAGTGGTGATATATACAGAGTAATAAAAAAAGTTGTTTAAAAAACCAAACCGATTCAGCTTATAGTAATCATTTAACAGAATCCACAAATTCAACAAATTTAAAATTTTACATAAAAACAAAGCAGTCAAATTAAACCTGTTAGAAAAATTAGTTATAAATAGAACTAAAAATTCAGATATCATCTTAAATGAACAGAAATATACCTACCTAACCCATGGTAACTCACCTTTGTTTAATTTATACAACAATCATAATGGATTCCCCATCAATATTCATTAGTACGTAGTAATAATTTTTTTGGGTATTTATTAAAATATAACAACATTCAATTTAGATATTATGTTGTATCAGACGAAGCTGTAGTGATAGCGAAAGGCGTCATACAGTTTTCGCAAAACAAAATAAATTGAAAATTGACAGAATCAGTCTTTTATTACATTATTTATAGAAGATACTTAAGTTACTATCCACAAATCATGGTTTTTAGTGAGATTTGCGTCCCTAATCAGCTCGATTCTGTATATAATTTAGCAGATACAGACTATGTGAGTTTTGTATAGGATCAAACGACATTATATATATATATATATATATATATATATATATATATATATATATATATATATATATATATATATATATATATATATATATATATATATATTGGCTAGCAAGGTTTTTCTAAGCATACTGAATGACCGCCTTAAGTCTATTGCCACACACATATTAGAAGAACAAAGAAGATTTATACCAGGAAAGGGAACACGAGAGCAAATTTTGAATGTGCGTCAACTGACGGAGAAGGAAAGAGAATATAACATCAAAATTTATCTCTGCTTTATCGACTAGCAGAAAGCGTTTGACAAGGTGAGATGGCCGAAACTATGATCGATTCTGAAAGAAATGGGAACTCCGCCACACTTGTTAAAGCTAATACAAACGCTTCACGAATTCAACATAGCCAAAGTGCATGTTAATAACATGTACACAGAAAGCTTCACCACGAAAACTGGTGTCCGAAAAGGATTTCCCAAGTTAACATCTAGCAATTGAGGGATTATTATATAAGAATAGGATACTCCGGTATAATTATGTTAGGTTCTGTAACGTTAACTTTTTAAAAATCCCTACTGTCTACTTGATTATTAGCACCCCAAGATGTCTTCTGGCTTTCTGTTAAGTTGTATAACTTCTTGCTGTCTTGCATGGGAATTTAGTAACTAGTAAATGAGCGAACAAGAGTGCTGTCAGATGGAAAGCTATAGATCTGATCTTCCTTTGTTTTTCCAGCAGATCGAAAGGAAGAATCGGCGTTGAAAGTCAGGGTTTCGGTTAGCCAACAATCCGTCATACCCAATACAGTAAGTGCCTTGGATATATTAAGCGAAACTGCTACAGATTATCAATAATATTCAGTTGCGATTATGATTTAACGATGTGTGATATAAGTTAGGATACCTCTGGTAACGTTTGTTTACGAGAGCCGTAATGGTGACTGCTAATAATATTAGATCCTTTCAGATATTTTAAAAGATTCTGATTAATAACACAGGACCACAAAAGAAAAGTCTTGTAGTTCAAAGGTAAAATATCATACATACCATATGTTTTTTGGTGTGCTGAAAACGAATCCGAAGTCAAAATTGGCTCATCACCCAAGAATTTTGACATAAACTCAAAAAACACCTCCAAAATGACCAAAAATACTTTTACAAATAAATTAAAAATGTAAATGAGCAAACCGCACGTATTTTGGTGTGTCGAAATCGAATCCAAGGTTAGAATTCACCCATCATATCAGCATTTTGACATAATTTCAAAAAATATCTCAAAAAAAATCAGCAATACGTCTGTAAGTAAACTAAAAAAATAAATGAACAGACCACCATATCTATATGTATTTTGGGGTGCCTAAACCAAAAGAATTAAGTCAAGATCTTAAAATAACCTCAGAAAGTCCAGACTTTTCATCCACAGGTTGCTGGATTGATGAGTCCCCTCTCTTCTTGCTCACTGAATGTTTTACTTAAATGATTCCCCTCGCACATCACCCTTGCGATGCTGGATAATAGTGAGTCCCCTCGCCTCTCAGCTCAATGAAAGAACTTTACAAGCAGAATTCTAAACCTAACATAACCTAATGTAAGAATTGTACTCCAAAAACTCAAAACTTAACATAGCCTAATGTAAGAAACTTACACTAAGAATTTTACACTGGGAACTCTAAACCTAACACAGCCTAATGGAAGAAACTTACACCAAGAACGCTAAACTTAACATAGCCTAATGCAAGCAAATTACACCAAAATCTTTACACCAAGAACTCTAAACCTGACATAAGCTAATGCAAGAATCTTACACTAAGAACTTTACACAAGACTATGTAAGTGGTGGCAACTAATCAAAAAGATCATGTGTTGTTAGAACATGCCAGAACTTTTATGATTATGAACCTCTATGGTTTGATCGATTATTTGTCTGCATCTCTCATGAACACTAGTAAAGACGTTGACGTTTATGATGTTATAGTTTTGGCGCCAATGTCGGTAAGCGATTGGTTGAGAAACAACTACTTTTATAGATGGTATTTCCTCCGTCACGATCAGGAATCCGTGTTGGTTCATCCATAAGATGTTTAAGGCCGCAACTAGTTACAAAGGATTCAGCTTGATAGCTTTGGTCGTCGATGATATGTAAACGCTTAAGCTAGTTGGTGTTGTAGATATTAAAGTTACCTAGAATAACAATTTCGGTACTTGGATGATTAATCTATAAAAAAATTGATACGGGTCGCAAAAGCAGCGAAAACTACTGTTACTTGGTTTGTTATTAGATAAAGGCAGAAAAATTGATTTACGCAAAAAGACAGATTCCAAAGTTACCTCGAGGTCCGTATTAGAGCGCGTAACAGAATGTGCATTTGTATGTGTGCATGTAACCTAGAGTCATTTTTGGAAATCTCTAAAATATATATATATATATATATATATATATATATATATATATATATATATATATATATATATATATATATATATATATATATATATATATATATATATATATATATATATATATATATGTATATATGTATATATATATATATATACATATATATATATATATATATATATATATATATATATATATATATATATATATATATATATATATATATATATATACAGTGGGACCTCCATTAGCCGGGGTTCCAATCAACCGGGATCTTGAGTGGTCGATTTTTTTAAGGTTTTTTTGACACTATTTCGCTTTAATTAGGTATTATTTTTATCAGAAAATGTATAAAATTCATATTACATATAGAGATTATTATTACCACTTATTATTATTATGTATTTAAAAGTATGTATGATTTATTTTCATTTAAAAAAAAAATAAAACAAAGAATGGAAAAAACACGGCTGGTATCGGGAGAATGTAATGTTTCGGTTCAGTTCAATTCATATTCCAAGAAAGGTAATATTAAAGTCGTTTCTATGAAACTCCCACTGGGCTGTTTGTCTGCTGAAGGAAATTATTTCCTCAGTTGTGCTTTACTCTCCATCCTAAAACCAAAAAAGAAAACGTGTCGTGTTGACTGAATTGAACAAAAATTAGTTATAATAAACCGAGTTGAAAAAGGTGGAAGTATGAAAAAATTGTCCGCTGAATTCGGAGTTGACGAGCAAACCGTTCGTGATATGGTGAAAAAAAAAAGACATTTCCTACTTCGTGTCGTCGTCGGTCCAAACGACGTGTCCTTCTCGGAAAACAATGAAGACCTCTGCATTAAAGATGTCGATCAAGCGGTATATCAATGGTTCATGCAAAAACGCGCGGAGGGAGTTCTTATTTCCGGGCCAATGGTGAGTGAATAACCGTTATGGTTTCATGAAAATTTAAAAATTGAGGAGCCATTCTCCGCTTCCCATGGATGGCTTAAAAAGTTTTAAAAAAGACACGGTATTAGGCACTTGGCCATTCAAGGTGAGAGCCTTAGCGGTGATTAAGTTACAGCTACATTATTTATTGAAAATTTTAACTTTTTGGTTACAGAATTTCATTTAACACCCGATCAGATTTATAATGGGGATGAATCAGGATTGTTTTGGAAAATGCTTCCTTCCAAAACTTAGCAGCTCGGTCCGAAAAATGTACTCCTGGTCACAAATTCAGCAAAGAAAGACTCACAATTATGACTTGTAATGCTTCAGGAACACACAAGGTAAAATTAATTGTTATAGGGAAGGCAAGAAAAACCTCGCTCGTTTGAAGGAACTGAAATTAGAAGTTTTTCCTGCGATTATTATAATCATCCAAAAGATAAATCAAGCAATTTTTTCGTCGTGGTTTAAAGACAAATTTGTACCTTCAGTACGTCAAAACTTAAAAGAGGAAGATCTACCCCTTTGAGCTGTTTTATTGCTCGATAATGCTCCGTCCCATCCAGCCGAATCAATCTTAACCACCTAAGATGGACAAATTTTCGTTCATTATCTTCTAGCGAACATAATGTCACTAATCCAGCCTATGGATCAAGGGGTAATATCAAGTTTAAAGCCCAGATACAAAAAAATCCTTCGATTTCTACTCGACGAAAATAGCATAGCATTACGCTATTTTTGCTGTGTGTGATACCTGGGTAAATTTGCCCCCTACAACATTAAAACTTTCATGGGTGAAAATATTAGAACAAGAAAATTTAATCTAGCAAACCTTAGAAGATATTGAAACTGACTCATATCTCTATATCGCTAAAGCCCCGATTTCATCCATGTTGACAGGGATGACATGATAAATTGGCTGGAAAGTGACATGAACGAAGAGAGTTTCGAAAAATTAACAGAAACCGAAATAGCGGATCTCCACAGAAAAGACGGGCCGTCGACCTTTTCGCAGATTGACCGTGGAAACAAGAGTGATGAAAACGAAGCTTCTTTTATTGTTTTGGAAATGAGGAAAATTAAACGTAAACAAGCGACGGAACTTTTGTTAAATTATTTCGAACAGGAGAATGCCGATTATAGCAGAATCATCTCGTTGTGGGCCATGAGAACAGATATTAGAAAAGAAACCTTTAATAAAAAAACAAAGTTAAATTATCGTTTTTTTCTCTAAATGAAAATTTAATGCCTATGTATTATGGACATTTGTATACATATTGAAAATTAATAATAATGTAAAACGTTTGTTTTTTATTAAAAAAAAATTCTTTCTTAATTAACATTCCTACCTAGCACACTTAATCAATAAAAAAAATGTAATTCGTTTATCCGGAGTCTTCGATTATCCGTGGACCCCCCTTCCCGTTATTACCCCGGATAACGGAGGTCGTACTGTATATACATACATATATACATATATAGATTATATATATATATATATATATATATATATATATATATATATATATATATAAATTCAATTTAGCAAAAAACCTGTAGGATCACACCAAATTTATTAGAGGAAAAGTAATGAAAGATGTAGGGTACTCTTTGTACTTTATTTATATTCTTAACCTCGAGCTTTCGCTAAACATTTGTTTGCGTCTTCAAGGAAATTCTGAAAAAATAAAACATTGGGATAAGGAACCACTATGAGTGGAACATGTCGGTTTAATTTTTAACTTACAGAAAACTTATAAAGTGATTCCTCAGAGAAACAGAGCAAACTGGAAGACATATGCTTACTTTTTATTTATTAGGAACGTTTGCATGTTCATCTTTCCCTTGTTATACAGATACGAAACCTAAGAAAATATTTAAAAGAACACAGGATTAAAATACTTAATTAAAACAATTCACTTGTTGCCTTCATTTTATTTTCAAAATTGGAGGGAAAACATACCTAGCAGTTAGACACTATTGACAGACAGGTTTGCAAACAATCAAGCTATTGTAGCAAACATTAGAAAAAGAACAGATATACTGTTTCATCTTCGGAAATCCCAAAATTATCCTCAATTAAGTATCAATATGCATTTAAAAGCGTAATATTATGGAAAAAAGAGATTTTTAGTCAAATAAACAGGAAAATTTTTTTAGCATTTCTGACACTAATAGATATGTCGAACACTTAGAAAATAGACGTACTTCCTGAGAGGAAAACTATCTCTTTATGTTTTTGACTATTTTGTTTTTGTTAATTATAATAGATATAGATCCTTATTTAACAAAGTTAAGAAAGGAAATATTGAAAAAATCTCAAAATTAAAAAATATGTATAACAACTATTATTCTAATAATGAAAACTGGTGTAAAAATATATCAGATATTCAAATTCTAGAACATATTCGAGGTTTTTTAGCTCTGGGCCCCAAATTTAGCCTCCATATGTCTAACAAAGATATTAATATATACAAACTTCTCTCAGAAGTGAAACAGTTAATACATTACTTACCACTTGATCAACAAGATATTACTAGATCTAGAGCTACAAATTTTATTACCAACTACATTCATGCGAACACTAATATTGCACCAGTTACCTCACAAATAGAAAAAGAAACACGTCAATTTCTAAAAAATAACCCTAACCTAATAATAACCAGATCTAATAAGGGAAATATGACAGTGGCTATGTCAAGAACTTCTTACCTGGAGAAGTCATATGAAATACTAAATGATAAAACCACATATGAGGAGATAAGTCATGACCCAACCCAAAAAATAGAAAACAGCTATAATAAACTTATCAAAACTCTGTACAGTAAGAAGTTCCTGGATGAAACCACAAAAAAAAAAATGTGGATCACGTACAATGGAATATGTCCTAAATTTTATGGACTACCAAAAGTACATAAGACAAATGTCCCACTTTGTCCAATCGTTTCATGTATAGGTGCTACTACTCAACCATTGGCAAAGCATATTAGCTCTATCCTAGAAAAACCATTTATAACATTTAATAAATTCAGAATCAAACACTTCTTTGAATTTGGAGAAAAAATTAACAATTTTGCACTGCCAGATGTTTTTTATAGCGTCTTTTGATTAGATTTCTTTGTTTACTAATATTTCATTAGAATTATTCCTAAAAATCCTTAATGATAATTTTATCCTAATAGAACCTAATTGTAAAATTCCTAAAAGGAATTTTACAATTAGGTTCTATTAGGTTCTGAAGTTATATCATATCTGTATAAAAACACGTTCTTTTCATTCGATGGTAAATATTACAAACAGAAGGTAGGTGTCCCCAGTGCTACCTCGCCTATATTGGCAGAAATAGTGATGAATAGTTTATTGTATTATGTTACGGACACAGTTAGCTTTGAATTCCCGTTTATTTTCTAGTATGTAGATGACCTGATGGTCTCTATACCAGAAGGTCAAGTCAATGAAGTTCTTAATATCTTCAACTCTTTTGAAAATAAATTAGTTTTCACAGTTGAGGAAGAAAGGGAATTCTCAGTACCTTTCCTGAACACAAAAGTCATCCGATCAGATAACAACATTATTGTATTAGACTGGTATAGAAAACATTCTAGTTCAGGTAGATACATCCCTTTCCAGTCTTCTCATCCAATTAAACAAAAAATTAATACTATCATTGCCTTAAAAGATAGAATTTATAAAATTTGCCATCCTACACTAGTAGAAAAGAATTTGAAGATATTAAGAGATTTGCTGACTAAAAACAACTATCCACAGCCATTGTTAAGAAAGATTTTCGACAGTAATGACAGCCAGCCTAATAGAGTACATACTAATGTTGTTAGAAACACAGAACCTAAGTTTGGCAAACTGCAGTATACTATTTAAAAGGACTTTCAGAATTTCTTTCATCTTTATTTAAAGGCAGCAACATAAAAATTGCCCAATATAACGCAAAAAAAAAAACTCTGCATTTTCTATACCAACATCAAAGATAGAACAGACTCTTTAGAAAAATCAAATATAGTGTATGGGATTAAATGAGAATGTGGTAAAATATATGTGGGCCAGACATCACAAAACTATCTAAAAGAATCGCTTTTCATAAGAGCGACTGTAAACGTAAGCCCAACATAACTAGCCTTAGCTCACATGTAATCTATTTCCAAGAAAGTTTTGTTCACGATACCGAAAAAAACACATTTCGTAGAAGTTTTTTAGAAATATGTTATATTAATAACTGTGATAACTCGATGAACCAAAAGAAAGATGTACTAAAACAATAAAAACTAATGAAAACTATATCGCTAAATAAGTGCATTTTCCTAAAATATATTTTTTTCCTTTTTATTTGATTAAAATTCTCTTTTTTCCATAATATTACGCTTTTAAATAACCAGACCCTTAACAAGTGTACTGCATATTGACATTTAATTGAGGATAATTTTTGGGATTTCTGAAGATGAAACAGTATATCTGTCCTTTTTTAATGTTTTCTACAATAACTTGATTGTTGGCAAACCTGTCTGTCAATAGTGTTTAACTGCTAGATACGTTTTCCCTCCAATTTTTGAACTAAAATGAAGGCAACAAGTGAATTGTTTTAATTTAGTATTTTAATCCTGTGTTCTTTTAAACATTTTCTGTGTCTTAATAAGTGTAATAATACCTTCATTTTCAATATAAGATTAGTCTTGGGTTTCGTATCTGTATAACAAGGAAAAGACGAACATGCAAACATTCCTAATAAATAAAGAGTAAGCATATGTCTTCTCTGAGGAATCACTTTATAAGTTTTCTGTAAGTTAAAAATAAAACCGACATGTTCCACTCATAGTGGTTCCTTATCCCAATGTTTTGTTTTTTCAGAATTTCCTTGAAGAATGTTTAGCGAAAGCTCGAGGTTAAGAATATAAATAAAGTACAAAGAGTACCCTACATCTTTCATTACTCTTCCTCTAATAAATTTGGTGTGATCCTACAGGTTTTTTGCTAAATTGAATTTATATATATATATATATATATATATATATATATATATATATATATATATATATATATATATATATATAATGGCGGTATAAAAAGCGATTTTCTTGAAATTAGCTTTAATGTCAAACCTTCTAAGAGGATACTTCATTATTAACTCTAAATCTTTTTCTAAAATATTCAAAACTTAAACAACAAGAAAAGATCGAAACAGATATTTTAGATATTTAGAAGAGAAAAGCATACGTTTTAGTAATATACGATAGGTCCGTATTATACAGGATAATGTACACTACCGTCAGAAAGTATTTGCCAACCCAGTTATTTCAGTCCCAAGACAACAAAAACCCAGATAATATATTTTTTTAAATTTTAATGAATTATTATTTATTTTCACGTTATTTACAGTCTAAAAAATCAGAAAAATATTCATTATTTTCCAGGATTTTTCTCATTTATGTGACCTCCTTTGTTATTAATTACCGCTTTACAGAGTTTCGGCATTCTGTCCAGTAGTTCCTTCAGAGTTTCTTTGGTTATTTTAACCCATTCTGCTTGTAAAAGTTCCCACAAGTGATTTTCTGATGTTGGATTGAGTTTTCGAACACACCTGTCCGTCCAAATGGTCCCACGGCAATTCGATGCGGTTCAAGTCGGGTAATTGTGGAGGCCAAGCCATCACTTCCAGGACGTCCATCGGATTTCCATTGGTCCAAAAATTTTCTAGTTTGTTTAGCAGAATGTTTATGGTCGTTGTCATGATGAAAAATAAATTTCCCATGAAAAATTTCTCTTCCAGAAGGAAACATTTGAGTTAGCAAAATTTCTTGATACTGTTCTTTTCGCATGATTCCTTCTATCCTAAAGATTTTTCCAACTTTATAGTTGCCAAAACAACCCCAAACTATTACTAAACCTCCACCATGTTTTACTGTAGGCAACTGACATGCTTCCAATATCCTCTCTCCAGCTGATCGCCGCACGTAAGCTCGTCGATTTGAATCGAAAATTTCGAATTTACATTCTTTGCTCCAAAGGACGGAATTTCATTGTTCTGATGTCCAATTTTCATGTTCTCGGGCCTATTCTAATTGTTTACGTTTACTCACTTGCCTAAGAAGTGGTTTCCTCACTGCAACTCTCCCGTGTAGTCCACGTTCTGCTAACCTGTTCTTCATGGTTGTCACGCTGATGGGGTTGGGCCGCTCCGGGTTTACTTGAGCCGTGATTTCTGATGCGGTTAGGCAGCGATTACGTCTGCTGGACATTCTTATAGCTCTGTCTTTAGCGGAAGTCGTTTTTCGAGGCCTTCCTGAACGTTTTTGGTTGGAAATTCCATGTCCATCCATTCCATTTTTTTTTTTACGATTTAGTCCACCATTCTCCTTGGCATCCGCATATCACTCGCGATTTGTCGACTCGAGCAACCATGTTGATGCCTCGTAATTATCAGAACCCTATTTTCAACGGAAACTTCTTTCGTTTTTGGCATTTTCATAAAACAATTGAGTCTGTATCAGTGACAAAGTACTGTTTGCGAATGTTTAATTTTCAAAAGGAAAATGATATTTTATAGCATAGTTTTTATCATAAAATGTCACTACGAATTTCCATAATCCCTAGAAACTTGAAATGAGTTCTTACTTCAACTGAAATTCTCAGAAATCGCGTCAAAATGATTATCATGCAAAACTTGGTTTTTAATTTGTGATTTTACCAAAAATGCTTATCTAAACAATTTTATTATGGACACTTGTTAAGAACAATTAAATTTACCTAATATAATAAATGGGTTTAATTAGGTATTAAATTTTGGCAGTTACATTGAAATTTTTAGGTGGGCAAATACTTTCTGACGTTAGTGTAACTAAAAGCTCGCTAGAGATCTAATCGAGGGTATCTAATTTTAAAAACTCTAGGCTATATTGAAAAGAAAGAATCTGCGATATCGATGGTCATTTCTAAAATAATATGCAACTAAATAACAAAAGTATTTTTTTATTATATTTCTTCAGTAATAGGTACTTCCGGATCCTGATTATATTTATTATTATCTTTTAAATTACCTGCCAAGTATTCTTAAAAAATGGACAACACAATTAAAATAACACTCATACCTGTCTTGTTCAAAACCATAGGAATGAGGTAAGAGCTGTTTTGCATCACCAAACAAGATGATATCATGAATTAAAACGCTTAAAAGCAAAAAATCAATATCTTTCTAAATATTTATTTAGTCGTAATTAAATCAAAGTGAATCCTGAGCAAAAAGTGACCATGAAATTTATTTTAAACCGTTTAATCGTTCTTCTATTTTAATTTATTGTGGTGTTTAACCAAGCATTAAATAAAAATTTATTACTCATTTCTTGTATTTAACTGGTTTTTCATAAAAATATTTCTAGGGATAGCGATAAATTGGTCTTCTTAGAACAATTCAATTTAACTAACATAGACAGAAAAATATATTACAGTCAGTCTTTATCCAAGAAATGTTGCTCTGGTTTTGTTTCTAGAAAATTGTAGGAATACTTTGTAGATCTTTTTTACTTAGTAATAGAATGTTGTACTAAAATATCTTTAATATTCAGTGTTATAATTGATTAAAAAAATTGAATTAAAGAAAAAATGCAAAATTTTATTACTTATAACCTGGTAACATACAAAATCATCATCAATTCGGCTCTTTTATAGCAGCGTTCTTTGCCTTCCGGTTCCCAGTTGGCATCCTCTTCGATCTTCCTAATCTCCATGTCTTAGATTTCTTTCTGATATTGCCATCTGAACACCTTCAAACCATGTCGCTCTTGGTCTCACTCTTCTCCTCTTTTCGCTTGACACCCACTTTAGAACCATCTTTGGTATTCAGTGATCTTCCATTCTTTCCACGTGTTTGTACGATATAAGTTGCTGTTGTTGAATTTCCCCAATAATCGTAGTTTTTACTTTCATTATATCCCTTATTCTTTCATTTCTAGCTCTGTCTATTCTGGAGACTCCAGCCGATCTTCGCTAGTAATCCATTGTGAGTGTCATTAGTTTCTGTTCCAATCGTTTCGTCAGTTGCCAAGTTTCACAACCGTATATCACGATGCTCTTATATACTGTATTTTAAATTAGGTGCTTTCTCTGTGATGTTATGTTCTTCGCCCACAGAACAGAGTTTAGGTGTCTTATAATCTTCTTTCCTTTACTTATTCTACCCTCCAGTTCTTTTTCCGTTCCGGAATCTGTTTTTTTGTTGGAATCTGTCTTTTTGTCAGAAGCGAGCTCTCTTGCCAACGAGAAGAGGCTCTGGAGCCCCCAAACTTTGATGGTATGTGTTTAAAAATAACGACTCAACAAACCATAAGATTCCTCTGTATCCTCTATCGACCACCAAGTGATACTAACTTTAGCTTCTCTTGCAGACACCATCGATCATTTACAAATTAACTATCCAAATGCCGAAATTGCCATCCTGGACGACTGTAATGTCCACAACATCAGCTGGCGTAAATATTCAAATACTATCAACGAACAAGGTCATGAAGCTGAATCATTTTCATTCTGTTGTGGCTTAACTCAGCTTATTGGTGAACCAACACGGATCCCTGGTCGAGACGGGGAATTCGCCAGTATCCTACCAATTAGTGACAGAGAGGCGCCTAAACCGCGCAAGATTTGGCACTACAAATCTGCTAAATGGGAACTGACGATCCATCTGAGTGCGCCAGGGAGGTTTCCGATGTTATTTTGGCTGGTATGGAAACTTATATTTCTTTTTCGAAAAAATGCCCTTCCAACGGCAAGCCTTGGTTTGACCGAAAATGCAAAGAATCTGTTGCTTCTGAACATCTTGCCTACCGACAATGGCGTGTAAATCCTAACACCATAAATCGTAACATCTTTGTTCGTGCTCGGAACAGATGCAAAGAAATTATCGACCAAACCAACTTCTCGCTTGTTCCAACAATTCTAGGTCCTTTTGGTCAGTCGCTAAGGTAGTTAGTCAAAATTTCACCAAATCTACCATACCACTACTCACACGGCCAAATAATTCTATTGCAACGACACCCACCGCAAAGAGTTCAGACAACAAGCGAACTTGTTGTCTGAACTCTTTGCTTCACATTCTACTGTCGATTTCCAAGAAAAAACACCACCTACTATTCCCATAGTGCAGTCAAGGATGTCCGATATTATCTTCAGACAGTGTATCATTAAACGCATTTTAATGATCACATCAAAAAAGCTTCTGGCGCTGACGGAATACCTGTCACAGTTCTCAAAAATTGTGCTTGGGAACTAAGACCAATTTGCTGTAGACTTTTCAACCTATACTAAATAAAGAGAATATTTCGTTCCTGCTGGAAATGTGCCACAGTTTAGCCGACACCTAAAAAGGCAAGAAGACCTTGCCAGATAACTACCGACCAGTCGTACTGCTTTCAATAATATCGAATTTCATGGAAAAGGCTATCAATCAGCATCTTCTAAAATATCTTGAAGGATTCAACATTATTAGCGGTCACCAATATGGCTTTCGTAAACATAGATCAACAGGAGATCTTCTGACTTATGTAACACAAGTTTGGAATAACGCAATTGAACACTCTGGAGAATCTCGAGCAGTTGCCCTTGACATATCCAAGGCATTCGACCATGTTTGGCACGAGGGACTGTTGGCTAAGCTACGCTCTTATGGTAAGTCTGAAAAGTTCTGTTTGTGGCTCTCATGTTTCCTCGGAGAGCGTTCTTTACGAGTGGCAGTCGACGTATTTCTTTCTAACACCTTCACTATCAACGCCGGTGTGCCCCAAGGCTCCAAACTATTTCCTACTCTCTTTCTCATTTGCATTAACGATATGCTGGAAAAGACCGGAAACCCAATCTACAGCCTTGCAGATGACAGTACGCTTATCTCTTCATTCACTTTGAACGCTCGGACATCGGCTACTCAGACGAATATCCGCAGCGGGAAGTCGTTCAACTTAACAAAGACCTGGCAGAAATTCTATTTTGGGGTGACAGTAACCAAGTGGAATTTAACGCTACAAAGACCCAGGCGGCAGTTTTTTCTAGAAAAGTGAACGTTGCTGAACCCGACATAGTTATGGCGGGGCACTCCATTCCTCTAACATCGTCACTCAATTTGTTGGGCGTTAATTTGGGAGCAAATATGTTCTGGCATGAACATGTTGCAGGCATAGCAAGGAGGGCTTCTCAAAAGTTGGGAATATTATTTCGAACCAGAAAGCTTTACACTCCACAACAACTGTTAATTCTTTACAAAGCTCAAATTCGATCAACTATGGAATACTGCTCCCATGTTTGGGGCTTCGCTCCCAAACATACATTGCATTTGATGGATTCAATTCAGAGAAGAGCTATTCGTCCAATTCGAGACCCGAAACTGACCGGCGGTCTTGATTCGCTGGAACCAAGTAGTCTTTTATATGGAGAATATCATCCCTTTGGAATGGCTTACCCAGGACTGTGTTTCCCACCGAGTATAATTTACAGCTATTCAAGAACAACGTGAATCGCTTTTTCCGCACACGTGTTGCTCCTGTAGCGCTTTAGGGACTAACCTGCAGCACGTGTGCTAGATCCATAAAAAAAATACCGTCTTTACTAATGTTGGTTTCGAGATATATATACTCTTTACAAACATCAATGACTTGGCCGGTATTTAGAATAAGACTTCCCTATTTTCCTCCTATACACAAATATTTGGTCTTTTTGCAGTTAACCGTTAATCCCTAGTTTTTGTAATCCTCCAACAGTTTTCTTGTTATAAATTCAAGGTCTTCTTTGTCCTGATCAATATTGTGAGGGCCACTCTAGTATCTTATCGTGGACCCAAGCGAGCAGCTTCGCGACGTGATTTTCACTCAGCAAATGTTTCTTTAATTGCTTCAGAATTTGCATTATGAACACGAAGATGTTGTCGAATAGTCTCATGGGACACATTCAAACCCGATTTTCTTAATTTTGCCTCTCCTTGAAGCAGCGACAATTTCGGGTCCCGTGAAAACAAAGACACGATTCATTTCTCAACATTCAGAGTGACTGTGCCTATCGAGCCACGTTTTGGTAAGTTCTCAACATTTTTAAACCCAATTCTTCATAAACAACACCGATCTTTTAATGTATTTAGCGGCAGCGGAATGTGCCATTTTAGGACCCCTTGGATGGGAACAAAGAAAGACTGCCTCGAACCGACGCTCAAACAAGTTACTCATTTTGGATTTCATGTGATTTACTAAACTGCTAGATAAAGGTTCCCTCTATCGATTTTTTTGTTGAATCGCTAGAATCGCATCTGCCAAAAATGAATTATCGCGGACACGTTCTTACTTGACAGACTATGAGTAATGTGTCAGAAAAATAGTGCAATAAGAATTAACAAATTTTTTGAACAGATACACCATACTAGTTTATAAACCTGTTTATAAAACAGCTTTATAAAATTACTAATAACGACACACCGCATGAGATTCCACATATTCAATATCAAGGTTCAGAAGATATTCCCGAAATAACAGAAGATGAAATCACACAAGTCTTGAGTGAGATGAAAAATAATAAGTCTCGAGGTGAGGATGGTGTTATGGTTGAAGCTATAAAGCTGACTGCACCTACTGTCATCAGGGTCCTCACAATTCTGTTTAACTTACTACGTCTATAACACCAACGGAATGGAGGAACAACGCTATTATCATTCTTCTCTATAAGAAAGGCGATTCAACAGATCTATCAAACTACCATCCTATAAGCATCCTCTCCCATATTTATAAGATGTTCACAAAATATTGACAAAACGTTTGACCTCAAGGCTAGACTTCTATCAAACACCCGATCAAGCTGGATTCCGAAAAGGCTATGGTATCGATGATCACCTTTTGACTGTCAAGTTAATTGTGGAAAAGTGTGTCGACTATAACAGGCCATTAATATTAATCTTCGTGGATTGTGAGAAGGCCTTCGATTCAGTGAACCAGGATATGCTTTTTAAGGCTCTTGCTGAATGCCGTATAGATTCAAGGTACATCAAAATCCTAAGACATATCAACTGTCAGGCAACATCAACAGTTAAATTATGTAGGGAAACAAACAAATTCCAAGTCGAAAGAGGTGTGCGTCAGGGTGACACTATTTTCCCAAAATTGTTTATTACTCTTCTGGAACACATGTTTAAAAATGCTGAATAACTTGAGATTCGCCTGTTAACAGATCGTGCAGATCATACGAATGTCATGCTTAACATCCTACAAGAACAGTCCCATAAAATTGGCCTAAAGAAAATTTTTTTGAAATATAAATATTTAGGACATGAAATTAAGCTGGGCAGAGATAATCAGACTCATGAATTACAACGGAGGGACACTCTAGCTTGGGCCGCATTTGGCAAACTGCGAGAAATGCTGAAATCAGGCATACCTATTTGCCTTAAACGAAAGATCTTTAACCAATGTTTATTACCTTTGCTTATTTAAGGAACAGACACTCTAACTTTGACAAAGAAGAAGTAAATAAGATAAGGGTAACTCAAGCGGCAATGGAGCAGTCAATGTTGGGTTTGACTCTTCGAGATAGGGTCCCAAATAAAGAAATTAGGAACCGAACGAGAGTGATAGGTGCAGTTGAGAAAGTTCTATCTTTGAAACGCAATTGGGCCGGTCATCTAGCCAGAACGCAAGATAACAGATGGACTAGGAATGTATTGGAATTGCGACCTAGACAAGAAACGTGTAGGAATAGAGGAAGACCTCCCTCAAGATGAACAGATGATCTAAGAAGAGTAGCGGGAAACTGGATCCAAAAAGCCCAAGACCGGTTTAACTGAAAAAGATTAAGGGAGGCCTATGTCCAGCACCAGGTGCTAAGAGCTGATATATGATGATGATGACACCATACTAGAGGAAAAGATTTTGTGAATTTATTGTAGAAAATTATTATAAATAACTTGTTAAAAAATTGGTAACCATTGATAACCGAATTAAAGCAAAAATGTCAACAACTATTAAAAAACTGTAAACTAGTTTTTTTTGCTTAAAACATGACTAGGGGTTGTGGCCCCTTTGCATGTAGCTTGAATTGGTTGGTATGAAAATTATATTGAGCCAGAGTGATTGATGATTTGATGCCTTGGTTTATTGACAAATATAAACTAAACTGCTGACAGTGTCAGAAAAAAAGTTTTAATAAAAATAATCGTTGATGATTGAGCTACGTAAGCAAAAATCTACTTAGTGCGCCTTATCTCCTAAGGAAGTTAGCAATCACATTTGCCCATCTGATTTTATCTATTGCCACACAGTTCAGTAGATGTTATGTTTGTCCACTGTCATAAGTTTTTCAACCAGAAGTTGCGGCGCCTTCCTGGTCCTCGCTTACCGATTATTTTTCCTTCAATTATAAGTTGCTTTAACAGCCGGAATCAACTCTCGTTCTGTTCCTATCCGATCAAGTATTTCCACGTTTTTGGTATGCGCTGTCCAAGGAACACGCAGCATTCGGCGATACCACCACTTCTCGAATAACTTCATTCTTTGTTGTGTTGTCTCTGTGATTGTTGCAGCTTTTATACCGTATAACATGACCGAGAACACGTAGTATCTTAAAACTCTTGCTCTTGTTTTTAAGTTCAGTTGGGCGTTACAGAGTACATGCTATCAGAAAATCATTATTTCCTAATAAATTTATTAAATGAAAAACTGTACTTTCCGCTCTAGTGCAGAATATAAATTTTCCCATACAATTTCACGTCATGAGATGGGACAAGCCAAATATAGAAAGGCAACGAAGTATTTTCTTAATATGGTATTTCGTCCCTAGTGACCAAATTTTTACAATTAAATAATCATTAATTATTTAAATATTTTGTACGTACTACGTGTAGAAATAAATGTAACAAGACTCATTAGTTTTCAGCACGCTGTCTATGGATCCGTATTGCAAAGGGCTACTTTCGGAATTTGATACTTAAGTCTGTAACTGTTAAAAGTAGTTTGGCTTGAAATTTTGAGAAATAATAGATTTTAGCATCATGCATTCACTGCTTCAACCTTAAGATGGTTTACCACGCCGTATTGCCATAAGTAATTGTAAATTTTCAGATAATTAACACGTAAAAGATAAGAATCCATACTTTTTTTTCGATCAAAAGCATGCGTTTTTACAATTCTTGTTTTCGTATATGCATTAAAAAGTCACAAATACCCCGCTTATTATTTCATATAACGCGAAATATATATTTATATTTGGATATATACGAGGGTTTGTGTGTCAAAAAATAAGGTTCCCGTTACCCACATTTTTTTAAAAAATAAGAGTATGTATTGCAGGTGTAAGGCATTTTTTTTTTCGGATTTGAACTGAAAAATACATCATTGGAAAGCTTAATTTCTTAGCTATTTTTCAACATAATCTCCAGATTTTTCCACGCATTTTTGTTGACGACTAATCCACTTTTGGAATCCCGCTTCAAAGAAGTCCGCCGCCAGTCCGTGGAGGAATTTGGTGACCGTTCCCTGCACTTCTTCATCAGTCTCGAAACGTTGTCCACCCAAGTGTTGCTTTAATTTTGGAAACAAGTGGAAGTCACTCGGTGCAAGATTAGGGCTGTAGGGAGTATGTTCACCGAGATCCCAGCCAAAATTATCGATTAAATCCTTAGTTTGGCGAGAGACGTACGGGCGCGCATTGTCGTGGTGCAGTCTAACGCCTTTTGTCAGTCTTCCTCTCCGGCGATTTTGGATGGCTCTTCTGAGTTTTTTTTCAAGGTCTCGCAATAATTTTCCGAATTTATTGTGATCCCTCGAGGCATAAACTCAACAAGCAGGTCACCCTTACGGTGGAAAAAGACCGTAACCATCACTTTCCCTGCGGACAGCGTCTGCTTGAACTTCTTCGGTTTAGGCGATCCGGTATGGCGCCATTGTTGTTTTGTTTCCGGTGTGACGTAATGACACCACGTTTCATCCCCGGTAACAATGGAGTCTAAGAAATCTTTGGTATTCTCGGCGCATTCCTGGGCACACTTGACGCGATCGGCTTTGTGGGTTTCTGAAAGCATGTGCGGGACCCACCGCGCACACACCTTGTGATAACGTAACCTTTCAGTCAATGCAATGCATATATGTGATTCAAAACTTGAGAGAAGGTCCGTGTCCGTGTAAGTAGTTTTCTTCAAGCCACGTTGCCACAGCGAAAATTCACTTCATAAAATACATCAAAAATTAATATTTATCTAATATTCTTGCAACAACTAGGAGGTAAACCGCCTTTATATTTTGTATATATATATATATATATATATATATATAATATATATATATATATATATATATATATATATACATATATACAAAATATAAAGGCGTATATGTATATATGTATATATATATATATATATATATATATATATATATATATATATATATATATATATATATATATACATATATACAAAATATAAAGGCGGTTTACCTCCTAGTTGTTGCAAGAATATTAGATAAATATTAATTTTTGATGTATTTTATGAAGTGAATTTTCGCTGTGGCAACGTGGCTTGAAGAAAACTACTTACACGGACACGGACCTTCTTTCAAGTTTTGAATCACATATATGCATTGCATTGATCGGCCTTTATTTAGTTATCAGTACTTAATAATTGAAATATTTTTAATAAATAATCCAAAGTATCGTTTTAATTAATTATACATAATTTTTATTGTATATCATGTAAAAGTATCAAGGCTATTATAAATAACACGTGATTGCGCGCAGTGGGAAGCAAATGAGAAGCTCCGTTGCCACATCCATTATATCCTGAAAACCAAATTATTTCACGTCTTTCTTTAACATATTGCTCTCTCTGTCTTCTCGTGAAAAATAACTTAAATAACTTTTGACATTATCTGTGTATGTACTTATATACAGGGTGGCACATTAATGCGTGAACGGATGATCTCGAATTCTATTAAAGATAAAAATAGCTTAGTAAAAATTGTAAATAATTTTTAAAAAATCGTGTGTAGTAACTTAACTCTGATATTGCTGTATATTATTCAATTATATTCAAAATTATTATTGGACAGTAGCATCACATCAGAATATTAAAAAAATATATATCCGCATATTCTTATTATAGTCTTTGTTGCGCTATTTCAAAAATATCAACTTCCATTTAATTTTCTAAAGCCTTATTTATTCTATATTTCTGTTTAATTTTAGAGCGAAGTATTGGCAGATGAGTCAGATACGATATCTTATTTCTATTAGATAGTTTTATTCCAGACATTATAATATGGAATGAAAAGTTGTGATTAAATTTCACGTAAAAAACTAGTTACACGTTTTTGAAGAGTAGGGCGCTGGGTATTCTATCAATTTTGGTTAATTTGCCTTTTAATGGAAACGTTCCTAATCTAAACCTCGGTTGTTTCTCTGCCGGTAAAAGCCAATTTTCATATAATAATATCTGCAAAACAGTTGATTTAGGCACTGGATATATTAGATAAAAATTGTTTGAAATTTTTAGAAGAATTGAATTATGTCGCGAAATGTAATCAGTAAATATTAAATCGCTTCGAATATAAAATATCTTATTTTACACATACTGTTCATACCTAGGTGTATGCAGTCGAAATATCAAATTTGAAAGTGACGATAATTATAAATTTAATTTTCAAATTATATCCCTCTTCATTATTTGATAATATTTCATAATTGACATGACATTGATAGCGGCAACACTTACACTCTTTGGTAAATTAGGAAGGTCACTCTTAATGGAATTAAAATAAACATAATAAAAAAAGTAAAAGTAATACACGGTAAATTCTTATACTGACCATCATCAATTACTAATGAAAGTAATAAATCAATACGTGACACATATTTTGTCAAGACTTATTTGTTGAAATTTGATGAACTAATACAAAACATGGCATTATATATATATATATATATATATATATATATATATATATATATATATATATATATATATATATATACTACCGTCAGAAAGTATTTGCCCACCTAGTTATTTCAGTCTCAAGACAACAAAAAACCCAGATAATACATTTTTTTTAATTTTAATGAATTATTATTTATTTTAACATTATTTACAGTCCCGAAATTCAGAAAAATATTCATGATTTTCCAGGATTTTTCTCATCTATGTGACCTCCTTTGTTTTTAATTACCGCGTTACAGAGTTTCGGCATTCTGTCCAGTAGTTTCTTTAGAGTTTCTTCGGTCGTTGTCATGCTGAAAAATAAATTTCTCCTGAAAAATATCTCTTCCAGAAGGAAGCATTTGAGTTAGCAAAATTTCTTGATACTGTTCTTTTCGCATGATTCCTTCTATCCTAAAGATTTTTCCAACTTTACCGTTGCCAAAACAACCCCAAACCATTACTGAACCTCCACCATGTTTTACCCTAGGCAACTGACAGACTTCCAACAGCCTCTCTCCAGCTGACCGCCGCACGTAAACTCGTTGATTTGAACCGAAAATTTCGAATTTAGATTCGTCGCTTCAAAGGACGGAATTCTATTGTTCTGATGTCCAATTTTCATATTCTCGGGCCCATTCTAATCGTTTACGTTTATTCACTTGCCTAAGAAGTGGTTTCCTCACTGCAACTATCCCGTGTAGTCCCCCTTCTGCAAATCTGTTCTTCACGGTTGTCACGCTGATTGGAATGGGCAGCTCCAGGTTTACTTCAGCCGTCATTTCTGATGCGGTTAGGTGGCGATTACGTCTTCCGGACATTATTATAGCTCTGTCTTCAGCAAGAGTCGTTTTTCGAGGCTTTCCTGAACGTTTTTGGTTGGGAATTCCATGTCCCGCAGAAAATAATTTTTTTACGATGTAGTCCACCGTTCTCCTTGGCATCTGCATATCACTCTCGATTTGTTGTCTCACAATTAACAGAGCCCGATTTTCAACCGAAACTTCTTTCGTTTTTGGCATTTTCACAATACAGTTGAGCCTGTATCAAAGTACTGTTTGCGAATGGTTAATTTCCAAAAGGGCAATGGTATTTATAGCATAGTTTTCATCATAAAATGTCACTAGGAATTTCCATAATCTCTAGAAACTGGAAATGAGTTCTTAATTCAACTCGAATTCTCAGAAATCGCCTCAAAACGATTATCATGCAAAACTTGGAAATTTGTTCTAATTGGTTTTTAATTTGTGATTTCACCAAAAAGGCTTATCTAAACAATTTTATGATGGACACTTGTTAAGAACAATTAAATTTACCTAATATAATAAAAGGGTTGAATTAGGTATTAAATTTTGGCAGTTACATTGAAATTTCTAGGAAAATACTTTCTGACCGTAGTATATATATATATATATATATATATATATATATATATATATATATATATATATACATGTATATATATGGGTCATTCTTCGTCAACCGGACCCCCCATAAATTGGCGCAATTTATGAGGACACAATCTGGTTCAAATTAAAGCTTATGTTATGTAGTTTTGAATTTTCAGTGGTATATTAAGAAATTGTGCTGATTTGGGCTCAATACCGATCCTAATCTGAAAATGGTTACAAAAAATCTCGGAAAAACTAAAGTAAAAATGTATTTTCCTATTATAACCAAAAGTTTTCTCTGATAATCTTATTCTACCCCAAAAAACCTAAAACTTTTGTAGGAAAAGTTTTTTTTATGGCCTCAATTCTCGGAGATATTTATTGGAGAACTTAATTTCGCCGTTATTAGCACGCTAAAGAAAACATTGATGGCAAAAAATTTTCTCGAAACCCACTTTTTCAAGAAAATGAGCGGTTACGTTCTTTTTTGACAGACTGTAAATGCCATCCATGTATTAAAAATATTTTGAAGTAGCGCTGTGGATGGTACTTTTATTGTCATGTGTTACAGCATGCCTCCGGCAAAAAAGAGAAAAACAGAATTACTGAGTCGCAACAATTATTTAAATCAAAATAAGCAACAGCATTTCTGTTTTTAAAAATATAGCTGATGTAATGGTTCTATGATAGTAAGTAAAACAGTATTTTACACACTATTATCAGTATGAACAATAATACTTTACGCCCACAGAAACTCACAATAAAGAATAACTTAGTACAATCCACTTTATGATGAAATATTCAAAGAAGGATTGAAAAAATTACTAACTTTCACACTTGACGGTTGCGAAAACCATGAAAAGGACGTATTACACGATATATATGAAGACACCCCCTAACCAATACCCTTACACTTTTCAGCCCTTATGTTTTGTATGTTTTATATAGTTGAGCTTCAAATTTATTCATTCTTCCCTACCATAAAAAAAAGTTTCTCATAATACTATTGAAACTATTTAATATTTAACTATCCCCACCGCTTTCATACTCTTTCTTTGTTAACATAGTAAAACTTTATGTAGTAGTAGTTAGATTTCTGGGCTCAAAGATTCTTGAAAAGATCAATAATACGATAGGTATGAAAACACTCTCCTAACTCTCTTCTCCACCCTATGAATAACTTTTACAGTTTAAATGATTATGTTTAAAATTTGCCGTATATTCCAATACTGTTGAAACTATACAATATTTAACGACCTCCACCATTTTAACCTCTTTACCATCTTAAAATTGAAAATAAATTAATTTTCAGGTCCTTCTACTTGAAAAACCTTTGGAAGGATTTATAACTTAATATGTACGAACCAACCTCTCTAATCCCCTCCCTTTTAAAAACCTCATATGTTCTACCATAAATAATATGCTTAAAATTTGTCCATTACCTTAACCAAAAAGAAATCTCATGATCCTATAGAAACTCTAAAATATGTAACTAGCCTCACCCCACTCACCCCTTCCCCTGTTAAAATTCAAAAGACAGTAGAATCTCGAATATCCGGAATAATATGGACTAAAGTGATTTCAGATAATCGAAATTTCGGTTAATCCGAATTTTTTTAGAAAATAGAAGTTTAGAATGAATACAATATTGCAGATTGACTTAAAAACATTTATACGATATGCTATTACGTACATAGGTATTTATTAAAACAATGAATAGAACAATTAGTTTACTTATTTTATGTATATGTACGGAAAATCGAAAATAAAACAGTTTTATTCTTAACTTTAATGTCTTAAAAATGAGGTAATTTTTAACTGCCCTCGTTTTGCGTTAGTTGTGTTTTTGGTTGCAATGTCTCACCAACGTTTGATAAGCAAAACGTCCGCGGCGGTTGCAATTTCTTGTTGTTCTCAATAAGTTAACGATTTTTCTAGGGCCTCTAGTCCTTCCGAATGTGACATTTTTACTGGAATGTTGTCTTTCTACTTCGTTATCATCATCTTCATCACTGTCTATTTTAATAGCATTTTTGCATACACTTTTAATTAATTCTTGGTCAGTCATTTCATCTTCCACACTACCACTGATTAACCATTCACAAACATCGGTTTCCGTAACACTTTCACATCCTGATATTCTTGTAATAATTTGGTGTAAACTTTCATTATCTTCTGTTTCTGCCTCTGAGTAATGCCTCTCCTCTTGTGGCATCAATTTTGACCAAGATTTTTCCAGAGTACTACTCTTTACTTGATTCCAGGCTGAAGCTATCCAATATATAACATTTTTCAAATTTATCTTTTTAGACAATCAGTAAGATTGCCACCTTCATTTACTTCTTCTAAAATATGCTCCAATAACAAAAGCCTGTAATTGCGTTTTTAATTTTCCAGTACAGCCTGATCCATAGGCTGAATGAGAGAAGTTACAGCAGGAGGCAAAAACATTGCTTTTATTTCCCCACTTTCAAGTTGCTCCGCACTTGGGTGAGTGGGGGCGTTATCTAGTAACAGAACACATTTTCTAGGATATCCATGTACTTTTAAAAAAAGTTCTCCTCTTTGGTAACAAAATCTCCAAAAAACCAGTCTTTAAATAAAGTCGCGTTTGTCCAGGCATTGCTTTAATTTTTATACAAAACAGGAAAAGAATTGCAACGAATATTCTTAAAGGTTCGTGGATTTGCTGACCTACCAATACATAATAATGGGAGTTTGTGTCTTCCAGAGGCATTACTACAAGCAAGAACAGTAATATGTTCTTTACTACGTTTATAACAAGGTGCTCCAGCTTCCGTTTTTGAAGCTAAGTATTTGACGGCAACATGTTGTAGTCCAAGCCTGTTTCACCACAATTATAGATTTGGTCTGGTTTTAAACCATGTTCTTTCATAAGCTGCTCAAAATTCTCTGCAAATTTTTTTGCAGCAGATACATCAGTCGACAATCTTTCTCCACAAACTTTCAGTTGACGTACACCATGTCTTTTTTCCACCTATCTAGCCATCCATCACTTGCAGAAAAATTTACAGGCGCTTCAATAACCGGCAACTCTTCGCTTAAACTCACTGCCTTATGTTTTAAAATTGTTCCTGAAATTGGTATTCCATGTTCTCGATTCTGTGTAAACCATAAAAATAAAGAGTCATCCACTTTTTGGTATTCACCGCTTTTCATACTTTGTCGTGCCTGTGTGGGCGATGACAAAACACTACATCATTTTTCAAGTTTTTCGCGATTTTTTTCTCCACTCTGAAACAGTACTCACGGCTACACCTAAATCCTTCGCTATATTTTTAAGAAGTTCACCATTATCTAAACGTTGAATTGCTTTAAGTATCTCTTTAATGTCATAACAACACGTTTATGCTTATTATTATGACGCCTTATTTTGTAAAATATCTATTAAAACGAAACTATTACCTCGGCGATAATAATAGACGTAATGAGTAACTTCTAACACTCGTCGACTAACCAAAACATAGACAGCAGTGAAATTCTAGTCGTCGGGGAGACCCCGACGCGTTAAGGAAACCACTCATCGTCTGATTCGAATAATGGGGATTTTTTCGTTTAATGGGAATAAAATTTGCTTTTTAACAGTTTGTTTCGGATACACCCGATTTCAGATAATCGCGATTCGGATAATCGGGATTGTACTGTATAATCTAATTTTCCGACTCCTTCACCCTGAAAAGTATAAAAAGGACATATAACACGGTATATATGAAGCAACCCCTCTAGTCACCTCCTCTACCTCTTAACTCCTCATATAGTTTACTGTAGCTAATTCGGCATAAAATTTCCTTAATTTTTCAACAAAAATATAAAAAAAACACCATAAAATTATATATACAAATTAATTGAGACCCATCCTTTTCACTACCTTCTAAAGTGACATCGCTCAAAACTATAGGCGTTATTCCCTTTTTTGGATTATAAGTGTACCATATTAGAAATTAATATCTTATTTCATTCGTGAGTTATCGTGTCTACAGTCCAACTGACTGATAAATCAACTGACTATGTTTTTCCTGATCTAGAATACAATATTTTACCAAGGAAAGTGAAAATATTGCATAAACTGAGGTAATGGTGTACAATATTTAGTTATTTAATTTTATTCCTTATCGACGTAAGTTAGAGGCAGCCATAGCGTAGTGGCTAAAGTGTCTGCTTACTACATCGGAGACTTGAGTTCGAATTTCGGCTTGGAAAATAATTAAAAAAAATTACAGCGTGAGGGTCGCCTCTCTTGGGAAGTCAGTGAGCCGACATTAAACTGTGGAAAACTTAATAAGGCGCCAACCACAGGCAAAGGCGAGGGATCGTCTACGTCTGTATTGGATATGGCATTTCAAAAAGAAGATTGACGTAATAGAAGACTCATCAGTGGATAATGTTTTTGTCCCCTTGTAGATTTGCGGAAAGAATATTATTTTTAGAAATGAGCATAACTGGGCACGATATTCATTTGATTAAGGTAATTTGAAGAAAATTGGAACATATTGAGAGTGTTTCGGAGATATGGGATAAAAAGCATCATTAACCATTTTTAATGCAACCTGATGTCATGACTGTGTGACTTTAAAGTTTTATCGTCACTGTGTAAAAAATAGCTTTTATCCATTAAATCTCTTTATCTTGTACATTACCTTTTTAATTGTTGGTAAAGATAAAAAATGTTGCAGACAAGGTTGTTCTTTGTAATGTATAGTGTGGGTGTTAATACATGTGTCAAAATAGTTAATGAGTGTTTGATTTGTACGTGGGTAAATAATATTAATTATGATTTATTTTTTATGTATTTTTTTAATAAAGGAACAATATCACAAGGAGATGTCTTAATATTTTTTAACGCTCTTTTTTCATTATTACTATTTACGTTTATACGAGTATAATATGGACATTAGAATGTTTATAAAATTATTAGTTTTATTTAAGCATGGTAAATATTTTCGATGCAAATAATGATAAATATTCCTAAAGGAGGTTAGCGATTTTTTTGAACTAACTAATGACAATATATGAGGCTGGTTTGAAAAGTCCGTGCAAAAATAAAAACTACTTATGTGTTTGGGGTAAACCTTTTTTATTTTTCGACATAGTCTCCTTTTAGGCTTATACACTTCATCCAACGATGTTCTAGTTTGTTGATCCCTTCCGAATAATAGGATTTGTCCAAGTCTGTAAAATATCCATTAGTGTCTGCAATCACCTCCTCGTTTGAATAAAATCTTTGTCCCGCCAGCCATTTCTTCAAATTTGGGAACAAATAGTAGTCCGAGGGAGCCAAGTCTGGAGAATAGGGGGGATGTGACACGAGTTGGAATCCTATTTCCATTAATTTTGCGACCACAACTGCTGAGGTGTGTGCTGGTGCGTTGTCGTGATGGAAAAGGACTTTCTTGTGGGCCAATCGCGGGCGTTTTTCTTGCAGCTCGGTTTTCAAACGGTCCAATAACGATGAATAATATTCACCTGTAATAGTTTTACCCTTTTCCAGATAGTCGATGAGGATTATCCCTTGCGAATCCCAAAAGACAGTCGCCATAACCTTTCCGGCCGAAGGAACGGTCTTCGCCCTTTTTGGTGCAGATTCCCCCTTGGTAACCCATTGTTTAGATTGTTGTTTGGTCTCAGGAGTATAGTAATGTATCCATGTCTCATCCACAGTGACGAAACGACGCTTAAAGTCCTCCGGATTCTTCTGGAACAGCTGCAAACCATCCTTGCAACACTTCACACGATTCCGTTTTTGGTCAAGCGGCACCCATCTTGCGGATAGCTTTCTCATGTCCAAATGTTTATGCAAAATATTATGTACCCGTTCAGTCGAGATGCCCACAGCACTAGCAATCGCACGCACCTGAACTCTTCTGTCATCCATCACCATAACATGGATTTGATCAATGATTTCTGGAGTCGTAACCTCCACAGGCCGTCCAGAACGTTCAGCGTCACTTGTGCCCATATGGCCAGTCCGAAAATTTTGAAACCACTTATAAACTGTTCTAATCGAAGGTGCAGAGTCACCATAATGTTTATCAATCTTCTCTTTAGTCTCCTGAGGCGTTTTGCCTTCCATAAAGTAATGTTTAATCACCACACGAAATTCTTTTTCGTCCATTTCTTGAAAATCACTCGACTTCCTTGATTCACACGAATGCCAAACACAAAGAAATAGACCAATATGGCTGAAATTTGGTGTGCGTTCATTCAAGAGATGCTACTAACTAAACATGACCTCGATACGCGCCGGTGGTGCCATCTCTCGGACTTTGAACGGACTTTTCAAACCAGCCTCGTAATATTAATAAAAGATCAATACCGAGAAACATAATGTTCTCAAAAGGAAAGTTAAGAAATTGAGAGAGAGATTGAATGAACAATTTACTTATTGAATCAGAAAATCAATAATGGTTTTTACTATACTTCCTCAGTTCAGAAAATATTATATTGGCGAAAAAAACAATTTTTGATTCTTCACTATTCAGGGTCTACAGATTATGAAAGTAATAATTTCCAGTTTTGGTTTGTCGAAATATCTGTTTCTGCCTATCTATTGGCACTAATATATAACTCTTGAACGATACATATGTTGACTTGAAATTTGGTATAAAAATAACCTTGAAATAGGGAAGGAACATTTAGTTTAAGTAAAGAAGATGAAAAAGATCGGAGAAAACTTTAAACAGAACAAAAACTCGAAAATAGAAGAAACTACGAAAGAAGTAAAAAGTTTGAAACACTTAAACAAACAAAGAATGAAGTTAGACATCAAATAATAAAATTTATAAATAACGATGATCAAGAGGTAGCACAAATCCAAGAGATAAAGCAGTCTTGAGAAAAATATTATCAAACACTATATGATACGAAAATATCGCCACCGCCCGGCAAAGAAGAAGGAAATATAGTGAAAGTAATTAATGTGAGATCTGAAGCAATTTCCGATGTAACAACGGATGAAATAATGAACGCCATACAACATATGCATAACAACAAAGGACCAAGGGACGACGAAATAACGACAGAAATGATAAAGTATGAAGGGGTATCAATAATACAATCTCTTCAGGCTGTATTTTTTCAGGTGCCTTATAAGAAGTTAAATACCAACACCTTGGGTAAACGTCTTGATTGTGCTTTAAAAAGGGAAACAAATTTAACTTGGAGAATTACAGGCCCATCAGCCTGTTATCGGTACTCACTAGAGTCGTAACATATAGATTAACGAACAAATTAGACAGTTATCAACCACTTGTACAAGGGGGATTTAGATGGGGATACAGCACTTTGGACGATCTTCAAACAATTAGATTCCTATAGGAAAAAGCAAATGAATCTAAGGTCACCTTGTAGATAGCAATAGTTGACTACGAAAAAGCATTTGATTCGGTAGACTTATGGGCAGTCCTTAACATCTTAAGTAATAGCAGAGTCGACGAAAGATATGCAACTCTTCTTGAACACATGTATAGAAATACCACATCACAAATATTGCTTCAAGAAAAAATAAATAAAATCAAAATTAAAAGAGGAATTAGTCAAGGCGACTCAATTCACCAAAGCTGTTTAAATCGCTAAAGTGGGAAAATAAAGGAATACTAATGGACAGTGAACGATTAAATCCTTTAAGGTTCGCAGATGATATCACTCTGATTGCCAACACAAAGGAGAATTACAAGAATGAAATGCTGATGAAATTAAATAACAACTCTCAAGAAACAGGTCTAAAAATAAACTTCACCAAAACCAAATATTTAAACAACGAAACTGAGGATAACAGCCAGGAACTATTAATAGAAGGTGAAAGAATAGGAAACGTACAAACATTCTTATATTTAGGCCAAAAAAATCGAAATATCAAAAAATAATTGAAAGGTTGTCTTGGATAGAAGAGTCTCGTTAGCTTGGTCTGCATTCAGAAGAGTACAATCCACATTTAAATTGGACATCCCAAATAAAATATGTACTGCCGGTATTGACATATAGCACATGAATCATGCAACATGGGCTTTAAATAAAAGTATAATATATAAACTCCAGGTTACCCAAAGAGCAATGGAGAAGAGAATGTCAAATATTAGACTCCAAGATCGTATTCTTAACATCAAGATAAGATGAAGATCAAAAGTGATAGATGTAATACAACGAATATGTATATTAAGGCGGTATTGTACGGGTCATATCGTAAGGATGAATGATAACAGATGGATACGCTGGCGCTGTCTAGTTGAATGGAGACCTAGAGAACATAAAAGATGCAGAGGTAGACCACAGACAAGCTGGACGGACGACATAAAAAGATTAGCAGTACACGATTGGATACAAAAAGCAAACAACAGAGCTTATTGGAGACAACTTGGCGAGGCTTACATCCGACCATGGTTGGAATAAGCCACTGATGATGATGATGATGATAAAAGAGGATGGAGGTGAATAAATCTTGTAAGAGTTTAAAAAGTATTGTAAGACTTTTTCTGTTTTTGGTCGAGATAATGGAGAAAATGTAAGCATAATTTGTTATAGTCAAACATGTGAGTTTAATGGTTAAAGAAAGGACTTCGAATATCATATATCATTTAATATCTCTTTTCTGGGGTTATCGCAGTTAAGAAATCTTAAAGTCGTGTTTTTGTTGTTATATTCAGTATTAGAAGAAATATTATGTAGAGTTAATTTGGATGAGGTTATAGAATGATCTCAAACATGGATGTTACAACTTCAGGTTGCGAGGGAAATTCTGGATTTATTTCTTAATAAATATAACAACAATCCTCCAGAATAAATAATGATATAGTGTTAGAAGTAACATGAATATCTCTTTTAATTGTTCAGGGAGCTACTAGCAAGTCAACAAAAGTGAAATTTTATTATGTAATGTTATGGAAGTACAACAAATTGCTGATTTATAAAGTTTGAGTAAAAGATTTGATATTAAGCTATATTCTGTATTTGAATCGAGAATTCAGTCGGTTGCAATTTTGCCCAATTTTTTTTTTTGTGATCTTGATGCCATGGGAAAATTAAATCGAAAGTTAGTAATTTACGTCCTTCCTCTCTTTCCCTGTCTTAGATTTAACAGAATTTTTCTTAGCTACTGATTCTCAACTTTTTAAAGATATATTTAAGAATAAGTTTAGTAGTATTTTTTGAGTATTTGTGAACATTAGTGATTATATTTGGTAGCATTAATCACGTGACAAATTCAATTACACGATAAAAAATTCATGAACATTTGAACACGAGCAACAAATAATATGCATGTAAGATGTTACGTAGATTGGATTTACCCACTACTTGCACCTTGCGAACATGCAGTTCTAAAATAAATACAAAATTTGACTATCTTAAGCTAAAGGATGACTTAACAGAACCCACTTTATGCTGAAACATTTAAAGAAAAATTAGAAGCAGTGAAAAAATAATTATTTTTCAAATATCTGGACTCGCAGAATCTTGAACAGGACATATATCTTGATATATACTAAACAACCCCTCTAAACTCCTCCCCAGTCCCCATATATATATATATATATATATATATATATATATATATATATATATATATATATATATGTATATGTGTATATGTATATATATATATATATATATATATATATATATATATATATATATATATATATATATATATATATATATATATGTATATATACTTATATATATATATATATATATATATATATATATATATATATATATATATATATACATGTTAGCTTTTATTAAAAAGAAATAATTAATTTAAACACTCTTGGGCAATTTCGACAACAATATCTTTTATTAACAATTGCATTCAGACATCTAACAAAGCTGGCCGACTACTTCGGTTATCTAAACTATAATTCATAGGGCGTAACAATATATCTCTATTACCTAAATCTCACTATGGTTACATAAACACTTTTTATAAAATATGGGCTGATGTGTGACAGATATGGCCTATCTGTCACATAAAACAAACTCAAGGCTTTGGTGATTTGAGACATGTCAATTACAGTAACCTAAGTATAATTTAATCTACGTAATGTAAACAAGCCAGTCAGTCTGAACACAATTATCAATAAGCAATATTCTCTTTCTCATATTGCATCGTTCGGCCTATCCTAATTTTTATCAACCAGGCCCGGAACGGGGGTTTTTCCATTTAGAAAATCCTGACAGCTTATATATATATATATATATATATATATATATATATATATATATCCGAACAAAGCTGCCAGCTTGTTCAGATAGACTTTAAATAAGTCACCGACAGAGTAATGTATAAGCATCTATTTTGTCACAGTTTTTCGTCAGTACCCGGATAAGGCCTGATATGGTGTTCTGTGTGTTTGCTAAACCTAGCCCAGCTGATGAGCCATGATACGGTGAAACGCGTCTTGGGATGGTCTAGAACACTTTTGGGAACGGCCAAGTGCGGATTTTTCGATTCGCCTTGGTTGCTTCATCAATGCGCCATCTATGCCTTCAAGCAGAAAGCTTGAGAAGGTGCGCTTCTCCAATTAAGTGTCAGTTGTAATCTGGTCGCTTTGTTCTTATACACTTTAAATAAGTCACCGACAGAGTGCAGTATAAGCATCTATTTTGTCATAGTTTTCCGTCAGTACCCGGATAAAGTCTGAAAAGGTGTTCTGTGTGATTGCTGAACCTAGCCCAGCTAATGAGCCGTGATACGGCGAAACGCGTCTTGGGATGGTCTAGCAAATACAGAGAACACTTTTGGGAACTACCAAGTTCCGATTTTTCGATTCGTCTTGGTTGCTTCACCAATGCGCCATATATATATATATATATATATATATATATATATATATATATATAGATGGTATATATATATAGATGGTATATATATATATAGATGGTATATATATATATATATATATATATATATATATATATATATATATATGTATATATATATATATATATATATATATATATACCATATATATATATATATATATATATATATATATATATATATATATATAGTATATATACATATATATATATATATATATATATATATATATATATATATATATATATATATATATATATATATATATATGGTAGGTAAATACCAACTTTTTCAGATAAAATGTCTTCAATCTATCTCCAATAATTTAAAAGGTGGTAGCTGAGATAAGTCTGTTAAAAATAGGGAGGAAGAACAAAATAAGTTATAATATTGTTGAAAAGAAATCCATTTTTAGATAGTATTTGGAACTGACTGCATGCAGGAGACGACCCGTGATTCCGTGGCGTAGTACTTGCTTGCGGTGCAAAAGGTCTCTGGTTTAAATCTGGGCAGGTCGATATACTTATTTATTTAAGTATATATGGCCTGGCCACGTACATAGGTAGTAGTTATTTACAGAAATGCAATCACTTCCGTGGCAGCACTACCGCGTTGTCTAAAAGGTGCCGTGAAATACAAAAATATATGGACAACGTTGACGGGTATTACGACATTCCCGCCGATATCCTCAGGATATGGAATAAGGGTAAAATCCCTACTCAGGTGGGAGGTGAACGATGAAAAAAACAAAAAATAAAAATAATTTCTACATCCACATACTGAATATAGCTGAATATTGAGCCTCCTACTTAAATAGTATACTCAAGTTGTTTTAGTTCCATTAAATTCCTTAAAGGCATTTAACACACACTACATTTGTGCACAAGTACAATGGACACCGATGTTATCGTGGCTACTTCTGAAGCAATATTATCATTTAGTTTGAAAGTTATATGTATATATATATATATATATATATATATATATATATATATATATATATATATATATATATATATATATTTTATATATATATATACATATATATATATATATATATATTTATATATATATATATATATATATATATATATATATATATATATATATATATATATATGTATATACAATTACACTGAAGGACAGTAAAAGAGCTACTGGTAATAAACAAACTTAACAATAACACTGGGATTGCTCTTTTTTAGGTTGAGTGCAAATAAATGTTAATGTTGCATTATTTTTTTTTACTGAATTTTATTTTTAAATTCTCGAGCCTTTGTTTGTGTTTACAAACTTCATCAGGAGATCTGTAAGAGAGAAACCACTGATAATGAAGATTAAATTATGTAGATTATATCAGTTAATGGACTTAGTTATTGTTATGAAAGTCTTTTATACTTACAAAATGTATCAGTGATTGCTCTCCAAGAACAGCGGAATAAAAAACATAAAGCTCCAACATGGTGGCACATTAAGACAATAAAAGGGCACTATTTAACATAATCAGATTTTTTAAATTTAGCAAGATGATCCAAAATTTAATTTAATAATATTTATAGAGACATATTTTCAAACGTGCCATCATAAATATCTAATTTGACAGAAGACAGTTTTTATTTTAGTTTTTTAAGGTTATGGATAGTTCACAACATATCAGAAATGTACAAATTAAATTTACTAAATGACAGATAGAAGTACTAGAATGATGGATACTTGGTACCATAACCCACATTAGTCTACCCAGATCTCACATCTTTAAAAATTATCATTTACAGCAATTAATGAATATATTCAGATTTAAATACCAAATTAGATAAAGAATTAAAAATTATAAGGGGATATTACATATAAATTAAATAACAGTCAAATCCATAGACTCAACTGCTATAGTCAGAATATTGAATTTGTCAGAGACAAACATTTAAATTACGTTTTTTGAAGGCCTCATTGACTTTAATATCTTTAGTTAAATTCTGTATAAGCAGATACGTATATATAGAACTTAAACCCTGAATATCCTTTTTGTGGTTGAGACTGTTATCGTAGCAATGTACGTAACACATTTCTAGAAAGCAGCGTTTGAATAAGTTATTTTCAGTAGCTAGGATAAAACTCTCGTTGTAGTTCACCTTGTGATCGAAGTTGTTGACGTGCATACTGAGGCTTGTAGCATTCGGTTTTTTTGCACAATCACTTTTATGTATTGCTACTCTTTTTAAGTTTCTGAGAGGTCTGTCCTACATACACAGATCCACATGTACACTTGATGCCATACACTATATTAGACATTTGAAAATTATTAGTTTTATCTTTTTTAGTGGAATAGAACATATTTATTTTTTTGATATTACAATTCGCAATCTTCACATTTGTGCCTTTGAAGAGAGATGTGATTGACTGAGATAGGCCATGAATATATTGTAGCTTAGCAAATTTTATTTCATTATTATAGTTCAAGTCAACATTTGTGGAAATTCTAACCTGTGTCTCATTTTGAAAAATCTTTTGTAGAAGAGCAATTGAATAGCCATTATTCAGTAGTATAGTTCAAGTGTTTTTTTACTTTTTTCTTTGAAATTTGGATAACAGATTTTTTCAATTCTATTAATTATATATATATATATATATATATATATATATATATATATATATATATATATATATATATATATATATATATATATTTAAATTGATCAATAATATTGAATATATAAGCAGTACAGCTATTACTTAATTGATCATGAAGGACTCGGCAAATATTCTAAACATATATACTAGTTACCAGAGAGCTCCCGATGAAAATTACAAAAATTGATTAAGAATAAGAAAAAAATACACCCCAATAATTGATACAAGGTATTAGACGAAAGAAAGATGGTGAAAAATTAAATCACTTTCACTAACAATTTGTATCCAAGCTTATTTTAGATTGAATGAACAACCGACGCATTATACCACAAAACCTGCTCTAAAAATGATCTTTTTTCTTTATTCAACTCCGCCATCAGCCTTCAGAATGAATGATGATATTTCTTCAGAAGCAGCCGCATTAATATCGTTCCTAATTGTACAATGAGCTACTAACGAGTCAATAGAAGTGATAAATATCTTTAAAGAAAGATAAGCTACTGTTAATAAACAAAGCAGTCTAGATGCATTATAGGCAAAGAATGGAGGTTGTGATTATAATAAATGTTATATGTGGCATTGTCCAATTAAAAAAGTTGGGATATTGTTTTGTTTGCAATAATGTACGATTTTAAATGTTACCTTCGCGAGTTGTAACACAAGAAGAGAACTTAATAATTGTGGGACGTCACAGCAAATATTGATTTTATACTAAGGTTCAAAGGTTATTAATTAGTTACTAAATTTTTTCAATAGTATACTGCTGTTGAAGTGGTCCATATGATCCTTGAACTTTAGGATTTGGGGTAATAATTTTAATTTTGTTGCGTAACATTAGTTTAACAGCTGGAACTACGCTCTAATATTGGTGACATATTATAGGTGTAATGGCAATTAACCGTTTTAAAAATTTATATACCGAATAAAGATTATGTATATTGGAATGATGTTAATAAGTTGGTTGATACACTTCGTTCATTAGAAACTTCTATGTTAGCAGGTCGCACCGAACATAATAATGAAATAATTTCTATTATAGAAGAACTCGAAAAAAGTCAATGTTATCACATAAATACATCTTTAATTAATACATTTACAACATGGCAGTTAATAAGTTTAAGTCGCACATTTCAAAACATTACATTTACTCATATGTTCCTTCGTTGGAAAAATCAAAAATATTAAAAATAATGTTAGAAAACTTCACGAGCGATACAAAACAAGGCAAGGGATATGTCAGAACAATATTTTTGAAAATTACTGGCTAAAGCGGGAATTAATGGAAATAATTAATTTACGTTTAGAATTACGAGTTTAGGCAATAGAAAGTAAAAAGTAATTAAAATTTATAGTTCAGGTTAGTATATACGAGTAGCTCCTAAATTATGATCAAAATACAGTCTGTTAAGTAATATGACCGCTAGTATTCTTGAAAAAAATGTGTTTCGAGAACATTTTCTGCCATCAATGTATTCTTTGGTGTGCTACCTTAGTAAGTTGTCCAATCGCTTCATGCATCAATAATTGCCTGACATTTTCGAGGTATGCTGTCGACGAGATTTTCTGCAGACTCTGCATATTTTTCGAATCTCCCAGAGTCTTTCCTCTGAGCTTTCTCTTTACAAGGGATCAAACGTCTTCAATAGGGTTGGCGTTCAGCGATTGTGAGAGCCACTCTAGTATCTTAACATAGGCCCAAGCGGACCGCTTCGCGACGTGATTTTCGCTCAGCAAAAGTTTCTCCAACGTGCTTCGGAATTTGACATCATTAGCACGAAGATGTCTTTGAATGGTCTCATGGGACACATTTAAACCTGATTTTCTTAATTTTGCTGCTCCTTGAAGCAGCGTCAATTTCGGATCCCATGAAAACAAAGACACGATTTGTTTTTTTGACTTTGGGAGTGACTTTGCCTACCGAGCCACGTTTTGGCAAGTCGGGCGCTTTTTTTTGTCTCGTTAAAACGATTTACCTTCTTCATAAACGACATCGACTTTTTAATACATTTAGCAGCCGTGGAATGTGTCATTTTAAGCTCCTTTGGATGGAAGGAATGAAAGACTGCCTCGAACCGACGCGCAAACGAGTGACTCATTTTGGATTTTACGTGATTTCGACGAACGTTCGGAATCGATTTATACTTTTACTAATATGCATCGTAGACAAAGGTTCCCTCTACCAATTTTTTTTGTTAAATTGCTAGAATCAAATCTATCAAAAATGCATTATCGCGGACACGTTCCTAATATTCTGTATTTGCCTAATAAAAATTTTCTGCTGGACTTCCACACTTTACAACAATATTAAATTAAATAAGCGGATAAACTTATGCCAAAATGCTGCTGTAAATAAATTACTACTCTTCTTCAAAATTACAGTTGTAATATTTTCAGTTACTTAATACTATAATTTCAGGCATCTCGTTAATATTATTGCTCGGACCTTCTCTATTCGAATTTTGACTTCCACAATCGGGTCTTAGTGGTCACTGATATCGCTACTGATATACATCATTTATCAACTCTCTCTATCTTTGTGCCTTTGTGTAATACCACCATCTTCAATATTAGGTTCTTTGCTTATAATCATATATTTTTTTTTATTTGCAGTGAGTCTTAAACCAAACTGTGAACAAATGTCAGTTATTTTATCCATAAGTTTTTATAGATGTTTTCAGTTATTAGTGATAATTAATGTATCATCGCCGTATCTGATGTTATTTATGTTAACGCCGTTGATGTTGATTCCTTCATTAGTGCCAGTGAGTACTTCATTGAATATCACCTCTAAATAGAGGTTGAACAAAGGACGATAGAATACAACCCTGACGAACTTTCCGCTTGATATTAATTTCATCCGATAGTTGATGCTCTAACCGTACTTCAGCTGTCTGATGCCAGTATAAATGATACGAATTTCTTTGTTTTCTAATATATATATAAATATATATATATATATATATATATATATATATATATATATATATATATATATATATATATATATATAATAACAGTGATGTGCCAAAAATATGAAATGTGGCTATTTTATTTTTTAAATATTGCAAAGTAGTTTTCAAAAGCACTGTATAATTGACATCTGAACTTTTTAAAAATTTTGTTTCGTTTCGAAAAAATTGTAATGTAATGTAAATAATCTCTTTTATCTTATTGCAGTAATTCTGTAGATTACAACATCAAGAAAATAGTCCAGAGTTACTAAAAGTCAGCAGCATTATAAGAAGATCTTATATTTAAGATTTTAATCAGACATTGTTCTAACACCAGCAAATTTTGGTTATACATAAAAAAATACCAAATATTCAAATTTAATAAAATTAAAGCCCATATTTCAGCAGTTTACCCACTATTCTCCTTTTCCTCAAATCCATCCCGCGGCCTAGAGCTGGTTGATGTTCTGTCTTAATATTAAACCGTGTGTGTTTGTGGTATTCAATCATTTCCAACTTACAAGTCTTACATAACTTTTATGATTTTTTTCTTTGTGAAAGTATTTAATGAAAAAATTTATTGGTAGGGAAAAATTATCTACAAAAAAAAGTCCAACTTGATATTTTCAGGTACTTGGCAGCTTTGACAAGTTTTAATTTTTATGTGCTTTAATTCTATTCTATCTTCCTTTCTTACATCTGTCTCTCATTCTCTGCCTCTCTCTCATTCCCACTTACTCCAATTCACTCTATTTACATGTATTTATTTAATTAGCTTAATCTATATTTACTGGGTTTGTCTATTTGGGTTTTTTTATTTACATTATTACTTTCACTGCTTAGTTTAGTTTTCATTTTACACGCTATGGTTACTTTTTTATAGATTTGTATTTTAAATTTGTTGGTTGGATTTAATTTAGTCTCTGTAATTTTTAAAATATCATTTCTATATGAGCATAGAAAATGTATAAGTCCGCGAATTTTGTTATTAATGCCGTTGGCATTCCATATGGCTAATTTAAGTTTGTTGAATTTTATTTATATGTTATACTTTTCTATGCTTATAAAAATATTTAATACTACTCCAAATTTGTCTTGTTTTGTTTTACATTTTTTAGTGATTAAGTATTTTATTGTTAGGACTAATTCTTTTATGTTTATTGACTGATTTAAATTGTTCACAGCGGTAGTAAAGTCGTTGATATTTACTGTTTGAGATGGCTGCTTTGTTCTTCTCCGTCTTGTTTCTTTGGCTTATCTTCTTGGGTGTCCAGCCCATAGACATAGAGGATGGACTGAGCATTAACCTCATAAAATTGACCACTCTCTAGAAAGAGACAAAGCGATTGTACGGCCAATAACCTGTCTCTTTTCTGTAGGCCTGTAATAAACAAGGCGTAGTACCCCGAGACGAAATTCAAGGCGAGAAAAGCCCCATACCCGATTTTAGTTCAAATAGAACACTTAGAAATATTATTTTCAAGAGAGCCGTAGTTTAGCGTCATTTTAAAAAGAGACAGCTACTGGCCGCTCATTCGCTTTGTCTCTCTCCCAGTTTTGCGTCCATATTTACTTCACAGCGGGATACGGAATACTCAGTCCATCCTCTATGTCTATGGTCCAGCCTCATTGTCTGTCATTTCTTCTTTTCTTTGTTGGGTCATTTGTCTCCTTTTCTCCCAGGCGTTAGTGGACGGCGGGGAAGCTACAAATTACCTCTGCTGTGGTTGGGTTGGGTATGGTTGACTCTTTTTGATTTTACTTATCCTGTATATATATATATATATATATATATATATATATATATATATATACAAATACATATATATATATATATATATATATATATATATATATATATATATATATATATATATATATATATATATATATATATACATATATACGTCGATATTGCATGTCATTTTTGGTTTGTATTTTAAGTCGTCAGTGCTAGGTCTGTGGTCAAAACCTTTGACCACAAACGCGTGCACCGGGACGCTCGTCAGTCAGGCTAAGATTGACCAACAGGAAAACAGAATTTACTGGTATTTATAAAAGTATTTCCGGAACACGATGGTAGGATACAACGAATTGTACTAAGTACGCATACTTTATACATTATTGAAAGCTGACACAGCAGCTTTCAAGCCTCAGACGTGCCTGAGGAAGATCCCTTGAAAAGCGCTGCCTGCAAGTGTTAACTGTGTCAACAACTCGTCGGCTTGAAAGTTGCTGTGAGAGCTTTCGATTGAGTATTAGATATGCGTACTTAATACAATTCATTGAATCCTACCATCGTGTAATTAAAATCAATCAGGTCATTTTTAAGTGCTCTGTGACGTTTCATTCTTCACTCTTTTTTGCAAGAATTTTATATATGGCTTGGTTTTTCGCCTACCTAATTATTTTTATTTAGATCAAAAACTATTCCGTTCTCTCACATAACGAGCATTTCATAAAGGAACTGCACTCCGTATGATGATTATAAAGAACTGTAAATTTATATGGCAACAACAGATGTTTGACGGATTGAAAAAACCAAATCTATCTTTAAATGAATTAGAATGCCTCTATAGAAATGAATAATAAAAAAAGGCGAGGAATATTTACCATAATAGGATTACGCTACTAGCTTTAGTCTAATTTATTTCAATTCAGATCAGATACAAGGTGAATATTGAAAATAAGAACATGTAAAAATTGTTAATATATATTCTTATATCTATATAATCTATTTGAAGATTATGTTAAACTAAACTAAAAATATATGTATATGTCTATTGGCAGTAAAAAGGGCAAAGTTGCGAGGATATTGATAAGACCTAAAATATGTCAGAAGTTATATTCTCAATTTTGATTAAAGTTTCATATTACAATGTTTTAAAACAGGTACTGAAATAGTTATTGGTTGCCACTGCCTTAGTAAGGGCAAAACAAAACAAGTGCAAGTAGGATCTGCGCAATTAGTGTTCCGTACTGTGATTACCTTGAGAATAAAAATTTTTGTTACGGGCGTAAACACACCCCAAATGAGTTTTCAATAAGGAATTTAGCAGCCCAGATTACAAACATGTCTAGTCAGATACTGACTCAGGAGGCTAATCAGACCAACCAGAGTAAGACAAAAAAGTTCCTTGTGACATATCTTAAGATCCAATATGTATTTCCACGTTTTTTCTTAGTCAATAAGGTATAATAGTTATAGCATCTTAGACCTAATAGCCAATAAATCAATCTAACTCAGTCTAGAATCTAGGGGTAAAAGTTTAAAACAAATCTTTACCACCCAAATATTTGCTTAATTATAAACAAATAAAATAAAATTATTTTCTCTCGGTACCTAATGCTTAAAGTAGTAGGTAATAGTCCCGATTGAATAACAGGTAAATTATCACACGTAATACACTTGTGATAGTGTTCGCCTAACCTACACTTTATGGAAACTATTTCAGAATTATTTCAAATTTTTTTAATCAATACTTTTCGAGATAGGGTGGGTGGACAGGGGTTTATGGCAATTTTTTTAAAATAATACAATGAAAAGTGTGCGCAAGTATTACATTTTATATATTTTTGAACTCGTGTTTTTACAAGCTTTGACACCTCACTAGATGGCCTGGTAAAAAAAAAATTCACGTCCGATTTCACCTCCCAAAACTGACTTCCTAAATTAAAATTTAACTTTCAAAACTACGCGGCTTTGATTGAGCCGTCAATTCTCATATTTGTGCCAAATTTCAACTTTCTATACCAAATAGTTTCAGACAAAATCAGGTGTGACAGACGGAGAGACAGACAGACACCGAAGTGATCCCATAAGTGTTCTGTACGTAACACTAAAAAGTGTTTTTATTACTGTTATATGGGCTTCAGACTAATGTTAAAATGGTAATAACCGGAAGGCTACTGTATTTAAAATTTCAAAAATTAAAACGTTATTTTGGTTCAAATTTAAACTTAGGGGGCGGTGCAAATACAGACGTCTTTCGGATGTAATTTTTTTTAATCAACCTCAAATTTACTGCTAGCACTCGCTACAGTTAAAACGCAAACTTGTCTGCTACTAGTAAATCCTACTCACTGACTTGGTGCTTTGTTTGAGTTAATTGATTAAGATTAGCTCCGTTTCTACCAAGCGTTATTATTAAAAAAGCTCCACAAAATTTCTTCAATTTATTCATTGCTATTATTAGCTTTGCAAAAATAAGAGAAAATTGGTATTTATCACCTTATATATATATATATATATATATATATATATATATATATATATATATATATATATATATATATATATATATATATATTGTGTTTTGTTCTCTTTTACAATGTTGTAAACCTATTAACTGCTAAATGTTGGCTAAATGTATCGTTTATCGATACTCCAGTGTAATTAAATACATATATGAAAATGTCACCGCTAATGTCAAAACACCTAACCTGAACTAACCAATCCACCAGCCAACTTCAAATCGAGAAAGGACTACGTCAGGGTGATATACTCTCTCCCAAGCTTGTCGTAACACTTCTAGAAAGTACATCCCTATTCAGCGTTGTGTTGTGTTGCTGTATTTAAATTTGGTGTTTTTCTTGTCCTGGATTTTCACAGCCAGTATTGTTGTATTACTAGCTTATTGTAGATTATTGATAGATATGCCAGTAACTATCATTTTTTTGCTTGGTTTTTCAATGCTAGCTGAAATAACTTCTATACATGTATATTAAGATGAAGCTGTGATAATTTACCACCCTGTCATATCGCGTACAATCTTAATGTTTTCTACCTAAAGCAAAATGTGAAGTTAAAGCTTTACTGCTTGCTTTTAGTACAGATCGTGGATTATTGTTGTGTTTTTTTTTACCCATTCCAACCTCTTGTAAGATTTGTAGTAGTAAATTGTGGGGCAGGATGTCTAGAACTTTTTGGTGATCTGTGAAGTGTACAAACACATCTTGTCCCTGATCATAACATTTCTGTAATATCATCTGCATACAGTAAAAGCCTTAGCGAATAACTAAATGATTTTTAAACCCAAAGTGGGATTCTTCTGCTTCCTCTTCACATTTTTGATATATTCTTTACTGAATTATTTTTAGAACAGCTTTCAATACGCACCTCGTTAGGTTGAGAAGTCGAGATGCTTCGCATTCGAAAAAGAAAACGGATTATATAGGGTGGTGCAAAGGAATTTTCCTTATATTTTTCTACAATAACTTTCCTTTACGAATTTTATAATATAAAGCATATTTCATTATTCCTTTTGGATATCGACTTGGTCATAACGAAAATCTTACTTGAGAATTATTCGGTTGACTCTCTCTTGCACTTTAATTTTCTGGTGTTGTAAATGATTAAAAAATCTGATTATCTACAGAAAATATTTAATGCTATTTCTCAAAATAATAAAAAAGCTATACATCTAAAATTCTCCACCGAAATATTTTTTATTTTGACAGCAGCTTGTTGAACTCCTTTAACTATCCATTGGAGAAAAGATTTGCATGCCTATACCAAAGAAAAAGAATGAAACAAGGAAATTAAACAAAGAAAACCAACAAACTGTTAAACTTGGTAAATTTTAAAAATGAATTTGTTCTCTCCTTAAGTTTTAGTAGTTTAGGTTCGTTCTCAACTTCATTAATCTACTCAGTTAAATGAAGGCGAAAACGACAACATGAACTTTAAGACATTTACTTTTGAGAAGTAAACTAAATCGTTCTGTTTTAATATTTAAAAACCAATATTAATTTGCTTCTTCATAGCTCTTACAAATAGCATTTTTCTTGTAACACCCTGTACAGCTAATTAGCTTTGGAAATATTAATCATAATTAAAATTAGGTTAACGACTGTGCGTTTGGACATTAAAAAATAACAGTACAATAAGAATAGTAAAAAAGAGTTATACATAAGGCAATTACTGTAGTGAGCTTGAAATATGTCAATTAGTTCATTATTATAAAATTTTATTAATAAAAGGCAATAATACTTTTTTTGCCAAGAATGCTTTTGTTTGAAGTAAAAATATCCTTTGAAAATTTAAATTATTCTTTGGTGGCTACTTACCCTGAATTTTTGTTATTGTTAACCGTATGTAGGATTTTGTATAAGCTCAGGTATTTTCTCTAAATATTTTAATTAGTTTTCAGTTGTTTAACTAAATGACCTCTAAGTGACGTTGAAGATTCTCAGCTTATCCAATAACAACATTTTCGCTAGCTATGCAACATTGATCAAGAAAGCACAGTTCAGTTCATCGACCAACACAACTTTGTTTATATTGGGTACGACTTCTATTTCTGATTTAGGAGTAACTTTGGAATATTCCCTTTGTCAGAAGAGAATTCTCTTGTCAACTAAAGGGCTCTGCAGCCCTAGGATTTTTATACTATGTAGTTAAAAATAACAATTTACCAAACCGCGAGATTCATTTGCTGCCACGTGATATTAACTTTAGAATACTTTTTTCTCTTTTCTGGCAGACACCATCAATTATTGACAGGTTAATCATCCAATTGTCAAAATTGCCATCTTGGCAATTTTAATGTCCAGTATTCAATTACTCGCGGACAAGGCCATGAAGCAGCATCTTTATCAATCAGTTATAGCCTTGCTCAGCTTAACGATGACCCAGCACTGAATCCTGGGCATAACGGAGAATTTCCCGGTCTTCTTGATCCCTTCACAACCACCAATCCAGAAATTGACACTGTCCCTATAAATCCGCTGTTAGTTTTTTCCAACCATAAACTGGTTTCGAAAACGGGTGTTCTACCAATTAGTGATACACATGTGTATAAACTGCACAAAGTTTGGCACTACAAATCTGATAAATGGGAATAATTTATTGAATATTTTCGAACTTCTCCTTGATTAGACGTTTGTGTCAAATCAGCAGATCTAGCTAACTGCGCTAGGAAGGCCTTTAATATTATTTTGACTAATATAGAAGCTTACATCCTTTTATCGAAAAAATTCCCTTATAATGGCAAGCCTTGGTTCGATCGCAAAGAAGCTGGTCTACCGATAAAGACATGATTACGCTAACGTTATGAATCGTAATATCTTTGTTATGGCTGGGACAGGAACAAACAAACTTTATACAAAATCAGAAACGAACAAAAGTAAAATATTATAAACAAAGATGTCCGATATTGTCTTCAGACAATATGCCATACAATGTACCTTAATAAAGCTAAACACCAAAATAATTTCTGGAGAAAATGGGATACTTGTCATACTACTCAAAAAGTTTTTTTAGAAATGAAAATACGCTAGGGCTTAGTGGATACACAAAACAGGTACAAAGATCTAGCCAAATAACTATCGTCTAGTCGCATTTCTTTTAGTAATATCGATAGTTATGAAAACGGGTATCAATCAGCATCTTTTAAAATATCTGAAAGCACTTATTATTATTAGTGACCATTAATGTGGCTTGCGTACGTAAAGACCAACAGGAGATCTAACTTCTATCATACATATTTGAAATAAGGCAATTGAACATTTTGGAGAATCTTGAATGCCGGCATTTGATATATCCAAGGTATTGGATGTTTGGCCTGATGGATTGTTGGTTAAGCCTTTGGGGTATGTCTAAAAGGTTTTGTTTATGGCTCTTAAGTTTTCTTAGAGAGCGTTTTTTATGAGTGACAGTTGACTGTAATATACTTTTTCTCCTTTTCATTAACCATCTCTGGTCAGGACTAGGAATCCAATTTACAGCATCGCCAATGTCAATACACTTGCTCTTTCATTTAACTTAAACTCTCGAACATCAAATACGCATGCTAATATTCGCAGACAGCGGGAAGTTCTTCAACTAAGAAAATACCTGGAGCAAATTCTATCTTTAAGAATAATCAAGTAGAATTTAATGCTACGAAAACTCAGATAGCAGCTTTTTCTAAAAAAAGATAATATTGCAGAAACCATCATAATAATGGGACATTCCATTTCACTAGCAACGGCACTTAATTTGCTGGGCGTTAACTTGGGAGTGAATATATTTTGGATTATTGTGTTACATGCATAGCCAAGAGAGCTTCTCAAAAACTGGGATTTTATACTAGAAAGTTTTACACTCCACAATAACTTTTCATTATGTACAATGTTCAAATTCGACCAATAATGGAATACTACAACCCATGTTTGGAGTCTGCTCCCAAACATACACCACATTTGTTAGATTTTGTTCAGAAGATTGGAGAGCTAGAGATCAAAAGAAATATTGATTCGATTTATCGAAGAATGGTTATTGACTTTAGTCTATTCTATCAGTACTTTCCAGGGAAAGATTCATGTGACCTGGCTGATTGATTGATAGAGTTGTGTACGAGAGCGGATTGAAACGTCTTGTAAAATTATATTATAAATATATTATATTATAAATAAATAATATTTTTTTCCAAAAACAAAAATGTATTCCTTCAAAAAAAAAATGTTTCGAACTATGCATAATACTTGTTTACAAAACAGATAACCTCTTTATTCGACGAAAATTTCTCCCTTCTAAACCAAATCTTGAGGTTAAGAAACAAAAAAAAATCACTTGAAGCCAAATTTGGGGAACGGAGTGGGTGATGAACTATGTCAAAGCCCAGCTCGTGCACTTTTGCAATTTCAACGGCCGATGTGTGAGCAGGAGCATTATCCTGCCGAAGGAGCATTTTTTTTGAGTGATAATCTTGGTCGCTTCTGGTTGAACTCACTATGCAAACGGTCTAATAACGTTGCATAATAATAGCCAGTCCCTGTTTTTCCTTTTTCCAAATAGTGAATAAAGATGATATCTTGTCCTGTCGTAAAAACTGCCGATAAAACTATTTTCACTTTTTTTCGGTGAACTTTCACCTTTGCCAACTCACTGTTTTGAATGCTGTTTTGTCTCCATGGTATAATGGTGGAACCACGTTTACTGTCACAAAACAATATCAGAAGTCCTTCGAATTAAACCATAATTTTTCCAAACACGATTTTAAAAAGGTCCTTCCTCGTACGTTTTTACTCTGGAATCAACAAATGCGGCACCCATCGCGCACTCAGCTTTTTCATTTTTAGGCCACATGCAGAATATTAACACGTAAGCTGAAAAGTTTTTGGTTTATCACATTTTTTTACAAAATTCGATTTCATTCTTAAACATAGTCTCCTTCAAAAGCGATGCAATGTTAGAAAAACGTTGGACTGCAACGTTTTTCTAACATTTCTATAAGTTTCTTGTAGAAGGATTTGTCTTTGCCTTCAAAATAGGCCTCAGTTTCAGCGATAACTTTTCTATTAGAGCCAAATCTCTTTCCTGCGAGCATTTTTTTGAGGTCTGCGAATAATAGCAGTCGGTGGGTGCCAAATCCAATGGCGCCAAATCGACGGTACGTGGAGGCTAACTTATGTCACGTCTTTTGGAAATCCATTTATTCAGTAAGATCTCTCAAGAAACTGGCAAAGATGTATTTGAAGTGTGCATTGCAGCCCAAGGCATTACTTTAGAGAAATGTTTCAGTCGTAAATTTGCCGGAATTTAACCTTCACCAAGAATAAGATATTGATTTAAGTTGAAAAACATCCAAAGATCTGAGTAGTGACACTGAGCCTTTGAAAAGGTATCAGTTGGATTTAATTCTAGCATCAGAGGCGCTGAAATAAATCTTTACAAAGAATACGTAACAAATTTCTTGACGGATTTAGGGCCCTTGATCGTTTACATATTGAAAAAATTCTCGGTGTATGATGAAGCAATTCGGACTTCAATTCATGCCATTTTTCCATCGTAACTATTAACTTGTGACACTGTGTATTGTTTTGATGAAAGAGCACTTTTTTCTTGTTCATTTGGGGCCGTTTCTTTACGATTTCTGCCTTCAAACGCACCAATAACTTTATAGAATATCCGCTATTGATGGTTTTTCTCTTCTCAGCATAGTCGATGAAAATTATTTCAGGCGCATATCAAAATACAGAGGCCAAAACCTTCCCAGCCGACTGTTGTATCTTTAGTGGCATCGTGGGGCTTTTACCGGTTGCTGTCCACTTAGCTGACTGTCGATTTGATTCCGGTGTATAGTGATGGAGCCATGTTTTATCCATTGTCACATATTGCATGAGAAAATCATTTTTATTGCGCTTAAACAGGTCCAAACAGCGCTCAGAATCATCAACATGTTGTTCTTTTTGCTCCACTGTGAGCAAACGCGGACCCATTTCGAACAGAGCTTTCTTATGCCCAAATGTTTATGCAAGATATGACCAACACGTTATTTTGATATCTTTAGGGTGTCAGCTATCTCACGCAATTTCACTTTACGGTCATCCAAAACAATTTAGTGGATTTGTTTATGTTTTCCGGTGTAACCACCTCATTTGGGCGTCCAGGGCGGTCAGCATCATTTGTATCCTGTTACTATCGCGTTTAAATTAAGCATATCAATAAATGATGAGTGATATTCCAGAGACAGAGTCCCCGGAACACTTATTAAGCCATTGCTTTGCTTGAACGGTACTGTATCCCATCAAAAACAGTGTTTAATCAACACACGAAATTGGATGTTTTCCATTGTTTTGAAAATATCAAAAGTAGCGTCACTAAAACAACTGTAACTTGTAAAATAATTGTCGATATGGAATGAAATTTTGATACGTATCGTTTGAAGGTTGGTACTTCCTGAAAATCATATGGATTTTTTTGAGAAGGGCGACATCTATGTGTCAGACCAAAAACTTTTCAGTCTATGTGTTATGTATCGGTTAATATGAGATGCCTACTCTCTCAGCAACCTAGCAATCTCAGGAAGGTTAATGCGACAATTTTTTATCAGGATATTATAAATTTTATCGACCATCTCTGCAGAAGAATTGTAAATTTGGCATCCTGAACATGCAGCATTTGCAGTATTCATACGACCACGTTTAAATTTCTTTATCCAGTAATAAATGGTCTTGAGTGCAAAATAAAAATATTAGATATAGTAATAAACGACAAAGTTTCAACAATCAAGAAATATGTAGAACAACTTAAAAATATAAAAAGTTTAGACAGAAACGGTATTACTAATGAGCTGTTTAAATATAGTAGAGTCAAAGAGACTAAACAACTAACAAGACCAAATCTTCACCAAAAATAGAATTTTAGACGAATGAAGAAAAGCATGACAGTCTAGTTATTCAAGAACAGATGTAAGGAGCAACCAGCTAGCTATAAAAAATATTTCTCCTAATAACAAATCTAAAATTAACAACAATAATATAGCAAACAAAATTAATTAGCAAATTACCGAAAAATCAATAGAATACAATAGGCTATCGATTTTTTGTTTCATTGATTTGAAGCACATATTGCAGGGCATCATTAAAACTAGAGTAAATATTTGTTCAAAAAATGACAGATCACAGCTAAAATAAATGGCGAATTAAGAGAGGCAATATCAGCAGAAAGATAATTTCGCCAAGACGACCTTTTGGATCCCCTACTTTTTAACTCAATATTGGATGAAATAATCAGACAAGTTAGGGATTAAGATAGAAGGAACCAAATAGTTTGCTATGTTGAGGCCGTCATATTGAACGAAGTTGATTTTCAGATATTGCTCTAGCAATTTACTAAAATTGCAAAGAATTTTAGTATGATAATGTAGTTAACGAAAATAAAATGCATGACATCAATGTAAGTTTGTAGTTGACTAAAAAATTACATAAAAATAAATAAGTTTCAATCTATTGGAACAGAAATATTGGGTTTTGTTAACATCGACGTAGAAGTAAGAAACCAAGCAGTAACACTGTGCAACAAGAGCAACATGTTTAAATGATAGAATATATTGAAACAAATACCTAAAAATTGAAAAGAAATCTCAAATGCACAAGACCACAATTAATACTACATTAAAATATCCAGCGAAAACCCAACCTGAAATATCTAACACCAACAAGAGAAATAAAAATAGTGCGCAGAATAGTAGGAAAGACCCTACTGAATAGAGAATGGACAATATTATAAAGTCATGCAAAACAGATAATATAAAAGACTGGATATTAAATAGAAATATAGAATGGAACAAACACACATAGATATAATTATACGTAAAATAATAATCGGAAAAGTTAAAGATAGGTCTCCAGTAAAAAGAAGAGGCATTGTTAGACTTTGAAACCGTTGGAGCGTCAATCTTGCGAATGAAAAATAAGTGAAGATAGTAAGAAACAAGCAATCGTGCCAATATAAAGGAGGAAAATGAAGGTTACTTTTTTTTACAAAATTTTAAACGTCTTACGTACTAGTTTAAAACTTTTTTTATTAACATATACTCTATTAATGTTTGTAGTTGTAAGTAAAAATAATTAAAAAAATTACCCTTATTTCGAAATCCATTTATTAAACACACGTGAGCATTTGGAATAATTTGAAATCTAATTAGTTGACAATTCAACTCCGATCATTGAAAATTTAGAGTTGCTATGGAGTTTCTCACAGGAGCAGAGGGTGTCTCTTTAAGGAAACCGCGACCAAAGACATTAAAAAGCAATAAAGAAGGTGAGTGGGTTCGAGAATTAGCTTGGGAGAATTTTTTCAATACGTAAACGATCAAGGGCCCTAAATCTGTCAAGAAATTTGTTACGTATTCTTTGTAAAGATTTATTTCAGCGCCTCTGATGCTAGAATTAAATCCAACTGATACCTTTTCAAAGGCTCAGTGTCACTACTCAGATCTTTGGATGTTTTTCAACTTAAATCAATATCTTATTCTTGGTGAAGCAAAGGTTAAATTCCGGCAAATTTACGACTAAAACATTTCTCTATAGTAATGCCTTGGGCTGCAATGCACACTTCAAATACATCTTTGCCAGTTTCTTGAGAGATCTTACTGAATAAATGGATTTCCAAAAGACGTGACATAAGTTAGCCACCACGTACCGTCGATTTGGCGCCAATGGATTTTTTTGCTAACTCAGTCTTCGTTTTTTGGACTAATTAAAAGAAAATATCCAGCAAAAGATAGCAGGAATCACGGGGCGATACATGAAAATTGTTACATTTAAAAAAAAGCGATATCTATAGACAATTTTGATTAAAATATAATATATATATATATATATATATATATATATATATATATATATATATATATATATATATATATATATATATATATATACATATGATTCAAACATTCTCTCAAAACTTGAATGAATAAAAAAATTGCCCACCAAATGATCTCAAAGAACGTCGAAATAGAAAGACAATCAATGTTAACTCAGAAGAAATATCAGAAATAGCAGATGAAGACATATTAACAACACTAAAAACTCTGAGAAACACCAGGACCTGACGGAGTATTAACAGAATTAATGACAGAAGTAGGAGGCTTTATGGTACCATCTAATATCATTACTTTCACAAATATACAAATTGTTTACCAAAATAATAATTAATAGATTGGAAAACAAGCTGAAATTAAATCAAACGGTAGAACAGGCTGGCTTCAGGAAGAGTTTTAGTACTTGTGATCATCTCTTAATTTTCAGAACTTTAAGAGAGAAAGCAACAGAATATAACTTAAAGTTGTACTTGAAATTTTTAGATTATCCAAAGGTTTTTGATAGTATTGAAAGCTGGGCCGTCGAAATAGCCTTGTATAATAGCAAAATAGACTATGGGTATACTCAGCTCATAAGTACAATTTACAAGGCTCAAATGATGGCGGAAACGGATAGTAAAACAAATCGTATACCTATCAAACACGGAGTAAGACAGGGAGATTACATGAAATTACTGCACTACAAAACAAATCAGGAAGAGTAGCACTACTGCTGAATAGAGATAAGACAAAGGCTATGACAAACGAAGAGAGTCCGCGAGACTTGAGAATAGAGGGCAGAACACTTGAGTACGTAGAGGAATACATCTACCTATGGCAAATAATACAGTGGGGAAAAGCAAATCAAACGGTAGAAGTATACAGAAGAGAATCAGACTGGCATGGACAGCATTTAGCAAACAAAAGAAAATACTAACCAACAGAAGAATTCCTCTGAAACTAAGAAAGATGGTATTCGAGCAATGCGTTCTACCGGTTCTCACTTTCGCGGCCCAGACATGGACATTGACTAAGATGATGGATCAGCTGAGTAAAACGCAGAGAGCAATGGAAAGCCAGATACTGAATATAAAATTACAAGATAGAATCAGAAACGAAAGTATAAGACAAAAGACCAAAGCGATAGACGTAAGAGAACAGGTAGCAGGTTTGAAATGGAGATTGGCGGGTCGTAAAATGAGACAAAAAGATGAGGGATGGAATAAAAGAATAGAACAGAGGTTATGGTTGGGACAAAGATCTGGAGGAATGCCACAAACAAGATGGGAAGATGACCTAAAAAGAACGGCTGGTTTAGGATATATATATATATATATATATATATATATATATATATATATATATATATATATATATATATATATGTATATATATATATATATATATATATATATATATATATATATATATATATATATATATATATATATAGATATATATATATATATATATATATATATATATATATATATATATATATATATATATACTATAGTAAAAGAATATTATTTATGTTTGTGAATATATTTATTATTATTATTCTTATATATGTGCAAAAGTTTCCGGCCACTTTGTACTACGAGAAAAATTATTAGTCCATAATCTCATGTAATCTCCCTGTCTTACTCCGTGTTTGATAGGTATAGGATTTGTTTTACTATCCGTTTCCACCATCATTTGAGCCTTGTAAATTGTTCTTATGAGCTGAGTATACCCATAGTCTATTTTGTTGTTATACAAGACTATTTCGACTGCCCAGCTCTCAATACTATCAAAAGCCTTTTGATAATCTAAAAATTCCAAGTACAATTTTAAGTTATATTCTGTTGCTTTCTCTCTTAAAATTCTGATAATTAAGAGATGATCACAAGTACCAAGACTCTTCCTGAAGCCAGCCTGTTCTACCATTTGATTTAATTTCAGCTTGTTTTCCAATCTATTAATTATTATTTGGGTAAAGAATTTCTATATTTGTGAAAGTAATGATATTAGACGGTAAGTCTCTAACTTAGTCTTATCAAAGTCAAAAGTAGAATTGTTGCAGCTATGATCCAATTTTCTGGTATTTTCCCTTCTTCTAAACACTTACTGAATAAGAGTTTCAGCACCTATACCATCAAGCCTCCTCCTTCTTTCATTAATTCTGTTAATACTCCGTCAGGTCCTGGTGTTTTATTGTTTCTCAGAGTTTTTAGTGTTGTTAATATTTCTTCATCTGCTATCTCTGATATTTCTTCTGAGTTAACGTTAATTATCTTTCTATTTCGACGTTCTTTGAGATCATTTGGTGGGCAGTTTTTTTTATTCATACAAGTTTTGATAGAATGTTTGAATCATGTGTGTTATTTTTTCTCGATCTTATATATATATATATATATATATATATATATATATATATATACACATATATATATATATATATATATATATATATATATATATATATATATATATGTATATGTAGTAGTGGTTTTTCGGGTATCCCGTGTGAATCAATCATTCAACGCCAAGACACCGACCAGTGATCAACGCTTTGAAAAAGATGGATGAGATTCCATCGAAACATCAGCGAAACCGTCCATCAAGGGACTTCAAGCTAACACGGGATACCCGAAAAACCACTAGTACATTTCACACCCGTGAGAACATTCGTCAAAACATATATGCATATATATATATATATATATATATATATATATATATATATATATATATATATATATATATATATATATATATATATGTGTGTGTGTGTGTGTGTATGGATCTGCAGTTAAATTTTTTTTTCTCTTTACAAATTCAATAAGAAAATAACTTTTTTAAGCCCTATGCGAAATTTTGTTAAATGACCAGAAGGGCGATTACGTTAAACAATTAAAAGTTTATAATAGTTTAGAATTAACAACAAAATAACTGATCTACGATGTACACCTGACTTATGATTGGTTCAATGACCATACTTTCATCATTTCTAACACTTAACTCAATTCCTTGTCTGTCGTACCCTGAAAAGTAAATCGTTTTCGATTCGATGCAGTCATTAAAACTTGTTTTAACTGCAGTACTGAACCGAGTTCATAAACAGGAAATTTATGTAAGACATTTTTTTAATGATCTGATCCTGCGGCAAAATCTATATTGACAATATTATTGGGAAAGCTAATACTCAAAAATATTATAATGAGTTAAATCAATTAAAAACAAGCAACTAGAAATTAGGTTTCATATAGTTTCTGTTCTTTTTTAAAACATTTAAGAAAAAAATCATAAGGATGAGCTAATCTTTTGTAAAAAATTTGACTTTAAATCTACTAACCATTAATCAATGTAAAATGAGTATTTTTTTTGCGATAAAATAATTAATTTTACGCCGATTTTGCGCCAATCACTATTGCGGTTAAAACATTTCTTGCAAGTCATGTTTTTTAAAATTAGTTCAGTGTATTCCGATGACCAAAATTTTATTTTATTTATTTTTTTAAATAAAGATCTTAAACTATTAATCACTAAAGCCTTTAAACAAATGGAAATCTTGACATTAAATTGCAAAAATCATTGTTAATCAACATTTTATTTAAATATAATATTAATATAATTGTGGCATATGCACCGACTGCCGCCAAATCAAAAAGAGAATTAGAAACATTTTATAATCAACTCCTGCAAACAACTAGAAAGGAAGAAATAACGATTGTTATGGGCAATTTCAATGCCAAAGTCGCTAAGGAAGAGTCGAAGACGCTGGTGAATACAGTCTAGGGTAAAGCAGCTTCTAAAATATCTTGAAGGATTCAGCATTATTAGCGATCACCAATATGGCTTTCGTAAAAATAGATCAACAGGAGATCTCCTGACTTATGTAACACATGTTTGGAACAACGCAATTGAACACTTTGGAGAATCTCGAGCGGTTGCTCTTGACATATCCAAGGCATTCGACTATGTTTGGCACGATGGGCTATTGGCTAAGCTACGTTCCTATGGTATGTCTGAAAAGTTCTGTTTATGGCTCTCATGTTTCCTCAGAGAGCGTTCTTTGCGAGTGGCAGTCGACGGATTTCTTTCTAACACCTTCACTATCAACGCCGGTGTACCCCAAGGCTCCATACTGTCTCCTACTCTCATTTTGATTTATATTAACGATCTGCTGGAAAAGACCGAGAATCCAATCTACAGCTTTGCAGATGACAGTACACTTATCTCTTCATTCACTTGGAACGCTCGGACATCGGCTACTCAGACGAATATCCGCAGACAGCAGGAAGTCATTCAACTTAACAAAGACATGGAAGAAATTCTATCTTGGGGTGACAGTAAGCAAGTGGAATTTAACGCTACAAAAACCCAGGCGGCAGTTTTTTCTAAAAAAGTTAACGTTGCTGAACCCGACATAGTTATGTCGGGACACTCTATTCCCCTAACATCGTCACTCAAATTGTTGGGCGTTAATTTGGGAGCAAATATATCCTGGCATGAACATGTTGCAGGCATAGCAAGGAGAGCTTCTCAGAAGTTGGGAATATTATTTCGACCAGAAAGCTTTACACTTCACAACAACTGTTAATTCTTTACAAAGCTCAAATTCGACCAACTATAGAATACTGCTCCCATGTTTGGGGTTCCGCTCCCAAACATACACTGCATTTGTTGGATTCTATTCAGAGAAGAGCTGTTGGTCTGATTGGATACCCGGAACTGACAGGTGGCCTTGATTCGCTGGAACATCGAAGAACGGTTGGCGACTTGAGCCTATTCTACAAGTATTTTCATGGAAAGTGTTCGAAGGATGTGGCCCGCTTAATTCCTCCCAGAGCTGTTAGAAGTACACGTCACGCTAATACTTCACATCCGTATGAGGTTCAGCTTGTTACTCCTCGTACAACGCTTTTCAAGCAGTCATTTATATGGAGAACATCATCCCTTTGGAATAATTTGCCCAGGACTGTGTTTCCCACCGCGTACAATTCACAGCGATTTAAGAACAACGTGAATCGTTTTCTCCGCACACATGTCGCTCCTGTAGCGCTTTAGGGACTTCCCCTGTACCACGTGTGCTAGACCCATAAAAAAAAATAATGGCCGGGGCGATCGGCTCATTCAATTCTGCCAAGAAGAAGACATGACCATTACAAATACCTAATTTAAATTATCACCCGGTCGTTTTTATACTTGGAGATCACCCCAAGACAACGAACAAAATTGTGCACAAAAAAAATAGTGCTAAAGCTGCAAAAACATATCCACCATATATATAGTAAAACCGATTAAGCCAAAGATGGACATCAAGCTATTAAAGCAAAATGATATTGATATCAAGGAAGAGGGGAACTGAGTATGGATCCAAAACCTGAACACAACGACACAAGAATTCTTTGAGCAACTGTCAAGAATATTCTGGTTAACACTGAAGAAACTCGTTTTACCAACAGCAACGATACAAAAGAACGTAAACCTTGGATGACTATAGCAATATATCAATTAATGAATGGAAAGAGAAATCTTAAAAATAAAATCAAAGATAAATATAGAAACTAACACTGCATAATAAGACGGAAATTAGGGAGGCAAAAGAACAATGGGCTACACATGCTTATAAGGAAATTGAAGAACTTCCTATAAAACCTGACGACCATAACGTTTACAAAAAAGTCAAGGAGATGGCAGGTATATCTAAAAGCAAAGTCTCGTACCAACTAGTCAACGCTGAGAACACAACTTTAAGCATACAAGAAGAACTAACAGCAGAGTGGGCAAACTACATGGACAATCTATTTTGTGATACTAGAGTATGTATGAGGCAGGCACAAATGGAAATAGCTCCAGACATTTCGACATCGGAAGTCAAACACGCAATAAAGACTGCGAAAGTTGACAAGATGCCTGGTCCTGGCAATATTTATGCAGAAATTGTTAAACTAGTAGAGGAGGATAATTGGTGCATTTTAACTAAACTGTTTAACAGCATATACAGGACAGGAAATATTCCAGAAAAATCTTTTGCCCCATTCCAGAAACAAGAAATCCTAAAATTAGACATATAAGCCTTATGTCACACATACTTAGAATATTTCTAAAAATAATCCATCTTCGAATATACCTTAAATATGAACAAAGTAAGGAAGACGAGCAGTTTGGATTTCGTAGAGGAATGGGCACTAGAAATGCGGTATGCACTCTGGTTATCCTTGTGCTAAAGTGTCGAGACCAACAAAAAGATTTATGTGCGTGTTTCATTGATTATGAAAATTCCAAATAAATATGAATTAAACATTAAGTTATGGCAGTTTCTAAATCAGGTCACAAAAAGATGAACATTACAATAAATAATACGCAAATAGAGCAAGTTAACAAATGCAAATATCTAGGATGCTGGATTACTGAAAACTTGGATCCAGATGTAGAGGTAAGAGCGCGGGTAGAGTATGCCTGGAGCATCTTCTCTAGAATGAAGCCATTTCTTTGTAATCGGGAATTGACACTGAATACGTCTTACGGCATGGTAAAGTGCTAAATTTACTCAGTTCTTTTAAATGGTATGGAGGCCTGGACCTTGAAACTTACAACTATCAGATAGATTGAGGTCTTTGAAATGTGAGTGTTTCGCCAAAAGTTATGAATTTCTTGGACTCAACACATCAGCAGTGAATCCATTCTAAATAGAGTTAACAGGGAACGTGAACTTCTAAACATTTGTAAATTAAGAAAGACTTCATTCTTTGGATATATACCCAGAAATAGTAAATACCGGTTATTACAACTTATCATCAAAGGCAAAGTAAAAGGGAACGAGGCCCAGACAGAAGACAAATATGTTGGACGAAGGTATTTGGGATTGGACAAGCATGAATGTAGAAACCCTCATAACAGTAGCTGAAAATAGAGAAAATTTTGTTGCAGTTAACTCCAATCTTGGATAGAGAAGCCCGCTCACGATACAGGTAAATTTAACGACATTTTTTTTCTTAACGAAAATGTACTTTGACAAATGATAATGTAAATTTTATATATGACGTAGTCCCGTTTAAATGTGTTAATCATATAATTGTTCTATAATCTTCGATTTCTAATGTCGTACATTTAAACTTTACCCAAAAAATCAATTGTTCCAATAAACTTATCCCAGAAATTATTGAAGCTAAAAGGGGCAAGCTTTACTGATGAGAGTACGCTTGTTTCTTCTAACACCTGCCATACTGAAACACTGACACGATACACACCCTCGCTGGCAACGCGAGCTTCTAAGATATATAACGCTAAAGGAATATGCTTATAAAAATGTTAATGGTTATAGAAGCCTACCGGTTATACCGGGACATTTTGTTCTACAAGTTTCGTCACTGAATTTACTAGGAGTTAACTTTACTTCGTCCATTTGGTTAGGTAATTCTTAGCTAGTCATAAACAAGGCATAATTCAGATTACTATAGGCAAATCTAAATTAAACTTTAATTGAATTAAATTAATATTATATGAGCTTACCTGAGTTAACTCCTGTCCTCAAATAACCAAAATCCACAAAAATATTTTTTTAGAAATTCGACTTGTAATAGTAAAAATATGTTGCTTTTTGAGTTGAAATAGTCGCCCTAAAAATTCGAACTGATGGGTCAACTCTAAGGCCTATCACATCGAGTTTGAAGTTTTCAGCGTGGATAAGCTCCTAACATATGCCTCTATTTTCAGATTTTTAATCTATTTTTCTAGCTAGATCTATCTGCAAGTAGCCAAAACGGTATGTACTGTTTAAAGTTTTATACATAAATATAACAATGACACTATATACGACTTTGTGTCAACAGATTTGGATGAAAATGTAAGGTAAAGTTTATTGAGAAATTAGTCAAATTGTGTGGCCCTTGCTCCGTGATATAGTACCTGTTTACGGTGCCAAAGGGTTTGAACACCGGTCGGTGTGCTTATTTAATAATTTCCTTAAGTACATTTACTCTGGTCAGATACATAGATAGTAGTTCAGGCAGAAATATATTAACGCCCGTAGCAGCATTACCTCGTTATCTAAAAGGGACCATAACATACATATATATTTCGGCTCTTGGACAACGTTGACGGATATCATAACATCCTCGCCGATATTCATAGAATATTCAAAAAATTGTAAACTTTTAATCAGGCAAGGAGGTTAACGATAAAAAAAATTCGAGGTTATCTTAGAAGATATTAATTGTGAATGCAAGACAATAAACTCGGTGGCTAGTTGTTACTTCAGGAATATCATAGTCCGTTAATTTATCTTTTTTGTACATCCTTCGCGTCATAGTTCACTTCTCTCCTAACTGCGAAAATGTTTAGTAAGATCCTTTGGTGTAATCTTGAGGATTACCTAGCATAATTTTACAGCAGCCTTAGTGATGTTCCTCTCTGAGGAGCGCAGTATCACATAGTGAATCGACATGGGTTTCCGTTAAAAAGTACGACGATATTAAGTAAACTCGCAACAATCTAATGGAACCGGAGAAAATGAATACAAAACAGCATGCATCAGCCAGGACTAAATGAAGTCTCCTTATCACATTCATTTTTTTCGGACTGCAGAGACCTTGAAATAATAAGCTGTCATCGGCTTCATTCTTTTGCACTCCCAGGACATCACTTGGTCTTTAAAGGCTGTTCCAGAATTAATGTCATGACAAATAAACTCAGAATAGCACAGTTTGGCTAATTTCTCGATAAACTCCTATATTGTATCCAAATGTATTTATATAAAATCTTATCAGTGTTAAACCTATTTATAAGATGATAGCATCTTTAAACCATATATAATTTTGGCTCCTTGCAGACGAACTGAACCCAGCTGAAATAATTAAATAACCGACCAAGTACAAGTCGGACTTGCGCAATTAGTGTTCGAGTTGCTTTTAAAATAAAAATTTTTGTTACAGAGGTATAAAATGATCAATGACTTCACAAAACACACCCCAAATGAGTTTTTTTCAAAGGTAAGCACTCGTGATAATTTTCGTTCAATCTATACCCTGAATATTTCAAAATTTTTCGGGATAAGAGGGTACAGCGATTCTTGACAATTTTTTAAAAATAATGCAAAGAAAAGCGCGAGCAAGTATTACATTATATATATTTTTGTACTCATGTTTTCACAAGCTTTCATTTAACACTCCACTCGATGACCTGGTAACTTTTTTTCACTTCGGATTTCACCCCCCAAATGTTAAACTTTTAAAACTACACGGCTGATGGAGCTATCAATTCCTATATTAGTGCCAAAATTTAATTTTCTATTTCAAATAGTTTCGGAGAAAAATCGGGTGTAACAAATGGACAAACAGACAGACACCGAAGTAATCTTATAAGTGTTCCACACGGAACAATAAAAATAGGCTAAAAAATCTGAAAAAAGCATGTATTGCGGGTTTGCCTACGGTGAAAGCTTCAGACTCGAAGTGATAGGCTCTAGAAGCGATGCATAAACTCAAATTTCGAGTAAAAACTACATATTTCGAGTAAATACTACATATTTTGTAGTATTTACTGGAATGTGTATGTATGTATATTTCGAGTAAAACTACATATTTTGTTTGTACTAAGTTGACTTAGCTATAAACAAATTAACAAAAACGATTTAACTGGTTTAGGTTGGTCCAAATAAAAGCGGATTAAATTAATTAATTTATTAATTCAATTGTAGGTGAGTTAGGATTAACTTAATTAATTAAACTCAAATCTCTGTTAGTTACTAGTTTAGTTAGATAAATCTTAGCTGTTAGTGGATAGAAGTTAGTTCAGGGTAATTAAAATAATCTCAAATTAAACACTTAATTAAATAGTTTATTTTAATTTGAGCAAACCAGAGTTAACCTATATTCGCAACTAGCCACGATTCACCTAGCTTTATTAAAAAATCAACATAAAGTTATATTTTTGGAAAATTGCATTTCAGAAATGTTGTTTTCAAAAATTTGTCCACTTGAAAAGTTCGATATAACCGGATATATTCGAAGTCACTCGTCTAACTCCCCCTCCCCCCTATTACCTCAGTTAGTACTTCATATAATTTCCAATAAATAATTTTACTTAAAGTTTGTTTATTATCACAACCAAAAACTAGAAGAAACTCACATAATACTATTGAAACTGAATAAAATTTGTTGGTCACCCTCTTCGCTTGAAGTAGTTTGGCTCAAAAACAATAAGTTTTATTCCTATTTAAAGTTTTATGTATACCAAATTTGAAGTTGGTATCTTATTTCGTTTTGTAGTTATCGTACAAATAGACCGACGAATCTTGGAAAATGAGCAGATATGTTTCTTGTGATGCAGGGACACTGAAATAAGAAGAAATGTCAAAATCTATTATGATGATTTTGATTTTCTTTACTACTATATTCATGAAAAAGCCACACTTCGGTATTTTTGCATTTTCTCACGTGTGAAGGTCCATTGATCATAAAAACATAGTCTTCTATTTCCGTTGGTCTGTCTATCTATCGACTGTTGGTCTGCCTGTCTTTTTGTCTCTCTGTTAGCTCAATAAGTATCAAATGAAATGAGATATTGATTGAAATTTAGCACACATATACTTGACACACGAATGTATCTTATCGTTCTTCATATTTGGAAAAGGGGGAGACAGGTTGGGAGTATACAGATTTTAAGAGTTTTCAATAACATTGTGTGAATTAAGAATTTATGGGTATAAATATTACAGTAGAACATGTAACTGGTTAAGATTGTGTGTGAAGGTCCAAGAGGGGTTCCTTCAAATATATTGTGTAATATGTCATTTTCAAGTTACTTCAGGAGTATTATGTTATTTTTTCATTATTTTCAGTTATTTATGGTCAAACTTATAAGAGTGATTGAGGTGGAGCAGGAGGTTAGAGGAGATGCTTCGTTTATATCTTCTCTATCCTTTTTTAGAGTTTTTTGAGGTCGAATACTCTAGCAATTGGAAAATTTTTCATCATTATTATTTCAAATCAAACATATAAGGGGTTAATAAGATAGGGAAGGGGATTAGAGCAGGTGCTTTAATATGTCTTGTTATATATTCTTTTTAGAGTTTCCGGAGTAGCAAAATATGTAAGTTGTGTTATTTTTTTCCTTAGTTTATAGTCAAAAATGTAAAGGGTTAATGAGGTAGTGGAGAAGGTTAGAGGGGAAATATAGTATTAAATGTTTTTTTTTTTATGTTGAAGTTGAGAAAATTGAAAACTGTGTAAATTCTTAATTATTTTTTAATTTTCACAGCAAGAGTATGCAGAGGGAAAAAACAGTTTTCGCCCAACCCTCCTGTCCATCCTGATCCAGCCCTTGATCTTAGAGTCGCTACCACTATACAAACCTACAATCTTACCCATCTTTCCCGCAATACATACTTCACTACCCCCTTCCGCATCCACAGTTCCCCCATCCGCAAAGCCCCAGGCGATAATATAATCACAAAGTTCTCAAAAAACCTCCCAAAAAACAGATCTCAGAAACCACCAACATCATTAACAGCATACTGATACTCAGCTACTTTCCACCTTACTGGAAGAAAAGCTGATTCCAAAACCAGGCTCTCCCTCCTATGACGCAAACAGCTATCGTTCAATCCCGGTGTAGGTAAGATAGCTAAAAAAGTCATCCTTGAAATTATCAGAGCAAAGTCCCACAGTCCTCCGCGTTGTCCCTGACGAACAGTTTGGCTTCCAACCGCTTCATGGCACTAACCATCACACCACTAAACTCGCCCAAAACATTTCTAACAGCTTCAGCACACACACCATAAAGTTGGAGCTGTTTTCCTTGATGTGTCCAAAGCCTCCAACCGTGCCTGGCATGAAGGTCTCATCCTGAAACTGATTCGACACGACTACCACTACTTCATGACTATACTCATACAGTCCTTCGTTTCTGACAGGACTTTTCAGGTTAGGGTGGAAACGGCTATCTCCGAGGTCAAGCCCATCAGAGTCGAAGTCCCCCAGGGCTCCGTCCTCTCTCCCCCATCTCTTCAATATTTTCACTGCCGACATTCCCAAGTCGGATCAGATTAATCTCCTCCTTTATGCTGATGATACCGCTGTTATCACAAAGTCTTGTAGAAGTAGTCGAATCATTACAGAAGACTCCAACGTCACCTGGACAAACTTGACTCCTGGTTTGACCACTGGAGGATTAAGTTGAATCCCAACAAGACCCAAGCCATCGTTTCCGCCAAGGGAAACTACTACAGGGCTGCTGCATCCTATTGGCAAATACCATCAAATAACTGGGAATCCAGTATAACAGGTCTGTACTGTTACCAAAAAAGCTAAACAACTACTCATGGTCTGCAACACAATTGTGAAGGCAGGCCTCACTTATGTCTACCTCATATGGTGCCAGATCTTAAAAACAAGGAGAGCACAAGTCTAGGCAGTGCAGGACAAAGCCCTAAGGATGATCACAGGAGCCCTTGGTTCATGTGAAATAACCAATTACACACTGGCACATGGTATGCCAACCATAAAGGCACACATGAAGTAAACTCAAATGAAGTTCCTGGCCAAGGCCTCCCAGCATCACAATCCAATCATCAGGGACGCCTTCCTAACCCTCCCCCAGGCTCGCAACCAATTCCCGAGAGCTTCAGACCCTTGACAAAAGAATGTAAATCTAGGTTAAGTTATCATAGGCACTAGATTAAGTTAGGTTAGGTCATAATCATGTTAAATAATATAACCGGCCAAGTGCAAGTTGAACTTGCGCAATTAATGTTTCGTATGTTGATTGCTTTTAAAATAATAATACAAAGCTATAAAATAATCAAAAACTTCACAAAATACACCCCAAATGAGTTTTCAACAAAGTTTTTTTCCGATCATTACTGAAAACTGATGACAATGAAATTTTTTTTTTATACTAGATAAATCATTAAAGGTAATGCACTCGTGATAATTTTCGTTCAATCTACACCATGTGGAGAATATTCCAGAATTTTTTCAAAATTTTTGATCAGTATCTTTCGAGATAAGGTGGGGGGGCAGCGATTTCTCGCGAATTTAAAAAATAATACAAAGAAAAGTGTGCGTAAGTATTACATTATATATTTTTGAACTTTCATTTGACACCCCACTCGATTACTTAGTTAAAAAAAATTACTTCCGGTTTCACCCCCAAAATTACCCCCTTAAGTCAAAATTTACCTTTCAGAACTACACGGCTCTGATGAGGCCACCAATTCCTATATTAATGCCAAATCTTAACTTTTTATGTCAAATAGTTTCGGGAAAATCGGTGTACCAGACAAACAGACAGACAGACGGACATCGAAGTAATTCTTATAAGTGTTCCGTACGGAACACTGAAAATGTGTTTGGATTAATATTAAATGTCAACTTTCTGTGTCAAATAGTTTCGGAGAAAATCAGGTGTGACAGGCAGACAGACGAGGGACAGACGGATAAACACCGAAGTGATCTTATAAGTGTTCCGTACGGAATACTAAAACACATTTCCTAGTTTAAGTTTAGATTAGGAACACTATTGTAAATACTTAAGTTAGAATAAGTATACTTTCGCACCATGCCAGAACAACGTTTATTTAATAGAATTAAGAGGTATATCTTTTTTGTAAGTAAATAAAGAAAATGAAAATAATCAAGTAGTTAAGAAATCGTGATTGAGAATTATATAAATTAAAGCAACAAGAAATCGTTTAAAGTACAACAATAAATGTTTTATATAGCGAATCCATCAGTTCTGGTCAATTTGATAAAAGGCAGAGTAAAATCCAGTTCTAATATTTGCGATAACTATCACCCGGTAACGCCTTAAGCCAGTATTTAGCAGAATATCTGTAATCCTATACCTATTACTTAACAGATATAATCAAGATACAAGACGTATTTTAAAAGTAATAACATATGTCTGAAATAAGGGATATGCTTCATTCTCAGGTCTTTTTTAAAAATATATATTTTCTTTTATGTGAAGCGTGTGAAAAAGTTCTCTTGTGCAATATGTGGAATACATGTCTTTAGCTGAGTAATGCCATTAAATAAATTATTCTCTTTTTGATACCATTTTAAGTGGCAATATTATTACTTAACACTAAGATAATTGTGAAATACGTTGTGTCTTTTTTTTAGTATGTTCTAAAACTTGCATCTTGACTAACTGTATAAAGGATCTAATAAATCAGACCTATAGTCTGTCAAGTGACGACGTCTCTCGCGATAATTCATTTTTGGTAAATGCGATTCTAGGGATTCAGAAAAAATGGGTATAGGGAACCCTATATCCACGACGCATTTTAGTAAAAGTACCAGACGGTTTCCGAACTTTCATCGAAATCACGTAGAGTCCAAAATGAGTCACTTATTTGCGCGTCGGTTTCAGGCAGGGCCTAAAATGACATTATTCCGCGGCGCTAAATATGTATATTAAAAACCGGTGTCGTTTGTGAAGAAGTGGGTAAATCATTTTAGCTAGACGAAAAATGTCCACGACTTGTCAAATCGTGGCTCGGTAGGCAAAGACACATGTGTTTGTTTTTCACGGGACCCGAAATTGACGCTGCATCAAGGAGCGGTAAAATTAAGAAAATCGGTGTGGAATGTTAAATCCCATGAGACTAATTGGACAACATCTTGTTCTCATGATGTCAAATTCCAAAGCACGTTGAAAAAACCATTGCTGAGGAGCGAAAAAGAAGTCGCGAAGCGACTTGCTTGGGCCCACGATAAAATACTAGAGTGGTCCCTCACAATCGCCTGATGCCAACCCTATTTGAAAACGTTTGGCTCCCTTATAAAGAGGGCAAGCTCAGAGAAAAAGACTCTGAGGACTTTGACTCAGTTGTCTAGCGAGATTCGAAAAATTTGCAGAGTACGCCCGAAAATCTCGTCGACATCACGACTCGAAGATGACAGGCGATTATTGATACAGGAGGCTATTGGACAATTTACTGAGAATAATTGCGCCGTTGCTAGCACAGCAGAGAACACATTAATGGCAAAAAATTTTCTCAAAACACATTTTTAAAGAATATCAATGATCACGTTTTTTAGACTCATGTTTGCAAAATTTTTACATTCTAAGAACATAATTTAACATTTTCTTTAGTCTTCCTGTTTAATTGATACCACTATAACATTATTCAAATGATTTAAGATATTTAAGTTTGGTGCACAAAAGTAATGGTAGTGTTTACTGACGTGTTTCCGATCTTTTTGGTTTACATCAGTAACACGATCGAGCTATTAAATAATAATTTTGACATGCATCCCCTGTAATCTTCTTATTGTTGTGTTACTATAGCCCCCCTTTTTTTTTTTACTCAATTACTAATTTTTCCTAGGGTAGAAATCTCATGTGGATTGCTATTGTGGTTCCAATGGATATGTCTGCTGGTGAAAGTAAATAATCATCTGACTTAAATCGCAAATGTGTTGTTACTTTCTAAGGTAATTTGGTGCATGCAGCTACTTAATGTTGGGGGATTAAAAAGCGACACAACATTTTTACATTTTTTTTTCTTTTAGAGTTCCAGAGAAATAAAAAAATAGATTCTGTGTTGAAAATTCCTAATAAATACAATTGTCAATAAAAATTTGATAAAGATATTATGATGATATTTTTTCTCATCAATGTCAGTCAAGTAAAAATTTTTATTAAACATAAACTTTTATTTAACATTTAATATTTTTTATTAATGTATTTAGCAACTGTGATATATATTCTGGAAGTATTTTAACTGAAAATAAAATTTTTAGTTATAGCCCAATCAAGCCAGTACCCAAAACATATTTACATCTAGTCCTAAATCAAGAAGGAATTTTATTATATATATATAATATATATATATATATAATATATAAATATAACTATATATATATGTATATGTAATATTATAAGAAAAATTGTATGTAAGTACCTGGCCTTGACAGGAAAAAAACATTTTTATGGGGTAAAATTTATTTTATTTTTTAACATAGATCTCCTTTTAGCACGATACATTTATTCCAACGTTTTTCTATCTTTTTGTATCCCATCTAAAAATAAAATACGATTTCTCACAACCCTTCGTATATGCCGAATCATTTTTTTGTATTCGAAAATAGGAAATCATTTCTGGGGGGCTAAATGCTGGTGAACATAGTGGATGCAGATGCAATTTGTATCCTAACTCATGGAATTTTTTGCCATGGCGAATAACACAAGTATGCAAACTTGAATTTACCTTGATACAAAGAGAATTTTCTTCGGCGCCAAATGCGGACGTTTTTTTCTTTTTTTTTTTTTTTTTTCCGTCACACAAGCATGGTTAAAACGTTTCCAATAAGTTGACATAATACTCTCCAGTAATCGTTTTGTTTGGTGCCCTATTCAAAGTAATCGACGTGGATGTCGTGTGCATCTCAAAATAACTGTGGCCATGACTTTCCTTGGCCGATAAATGTGTCCCTTGAGCCTCTTTGTGTAAGTTTTTTACCACGGCAAAACCCACTATTTGGACTGCTCTTTGGTCTTTGGTGTGCTGTGATGAATCCATATTTCATCAACAGAGTATGAATCGACGCCAAAAATCATTCCGGTTACGTTTAGCCATTATCAACACATTCTTTTGAAATTGACACCATGTGCGTGTTTATTGTCAATTGTGAGCAATCTCGGCACCCATCTTGCAGGAAGCCTTCTTACATCCAAAAAAATTGTTAAAATATTCTACAAGCCCGTTCAATTGAGATACCCATAGTCCTCAGCAATCTCACTCACTTTCACTCTCGCTATATCGTGAATTTTTTCATTCATTTCTGGTGTGTGTGATTTC
>CM032451.1:37233946-37421446 GCA_019049505.1 Pachyrhynchus sulphureomaculatus | reverse complement strand
CTAACAGAAATGAAAATTCCAACTGACTGGTTAAATGCCATCATGGTCCTGGTCTTCAAAAAGGGAGACAAGAAACAATTAGAAAATTATAGGCCAATCAATTTGTTATCTGTACTTTATAAATTATTTACCAGAATTATTACAAACAGGATAACAAATAAATTAGATGACTACCAACCTCGGGAGCAAGCGGGCTTTCGACGGGGCTATAGCACCATGGATCACTTACAAACGATGAGGATATAACACAAAAAGCCAACGAATACGGTATAATATAACACTTTGGATAGCAATGGTGGATTATGAAAAAGCCTTCGATTCAATAGAAATATGGACAGTTTTGAATGCTTTAAGTAACTATAGAGCTGATGGCAGATACAGCAACCTTATCAAATATTAAGTTGGGAATGTGGAATCTTTGACACAATGACACTACTCAGTATATAGCCCCACTACACCAAACACTTTATTTTTGCACTCGACGCGCATTTCGCTAACCATGTTAGCTTCATCAGGAGCGATGATTGACTAACAACAAGAAACGCGCGTCGAGTGCAAAAATAAAGTATTTGATGTAGTGGTGATATATACTGAGTATTTATCAAATATATTTACAAAATGCCACCTCACAAATAAAAACAAGTCAAGGAACAACGAATAAAATAAAAATAAGCCGAAGAGTGAGACAAGGTGATTCAATTTCCTATTTACCTTAGCATTAGAGGATATTTTCAAGGCCCTGGACTAGAAGGAAAAGGGTGTACTTATAAATGGCGAAAGACTGAACCATCTCAAATTTGCTGATAATACGAGGCTGGTTTGAAAAGTCCGTGCAAAGTCCGAGAGATGGCACCACCGGCGCGTATCGAGGTCATGTTTAGTTAGTAGCATCTCTTGAATGGACGCACACCAAGTTTCAGCCATATTGGTCTATTTCTTTGTGTTTGGCATTCGTGTGAATCAAGGAAGTCGAGTGATTTTCAAGAAATGGACGAAAAAGAATTTCGTGTGGTGATTAAAGATTACTTTATGAAAGGCAAAACGCCTCAGGAGACTAAAGAGAAGCTTGATAAACATTATGGTGACTCTGCACCTTCGATTAGAACAGTTTATAAGTGGTTTCAAATTTTCGGACTGGCCATATGGGCACAAGTAACGCTGAACGTTCTGGACGGCCTGTGGATTTTACGACTCCAGAAATCATTGATCAAATCCATGATATGGTGATGGATGACAGAAGACTTAAGGTGCGTGAGATTGCTAGTGCTGTGGGCATCTCGACTGAACGGGTACATAATATTTTGCATAAATATTTGGACATGAGAAAGCTATCCGCAAGATGGGTGCCGTGATTGCTTACGCTTGACCAAAAACGGAATCGTGTGAAGTGTTGCAAGGATGGTTTGCAGCTGTTCCAGAAGAATCCGGAGGACTTTAAGCGTCGTTTCGTCACTGTGGATGAAACATGGATACATTACTATACTCCTGAGATCAAACAACAATCTAAGCAATGGGTTACCAAGGGGAAATCTGCACCAAAAAAGGCGAAGACCGTTCCTTCGGCCGGAAAGGTTATGGCGACTGTCTTTTGGGATTCGCAAGGGATAATCCTCATCGACTATCTGGAAAAGGGTAAAACTATTACAGGTGAATATTATTCATCGTTATTGGACCGTTTGAAAACCGAGCTGCAAGAAAAACGCCCGCGATCGGCCCACAAGAAAGTCCTTTTCCATCACGACAACGCACCAGCACACACCTCAGCAGTTGTGGTAGCAAAATTAATGGAAATAGTATTCCAACTCGTTTCACATCCCCCTATTCTCCAGACTTGGCTCCCTCGGACTACTGTTTGTTCCCCAATTTGAAGAAATGGCTGGCGGGACAAAGATTTTATTCAAACGAGGAGGTGATTGCAGACACTAATGGATATTTTGCAGACTTGGACAAATCCTATTATTCGGAAGGGATCAACAAACTAGAACATCGTTGGACGAAGTGTATAAGCCTAAAATCAGACTATGTCGAAAAATAAAAAAGGTTTACCCCAAACACATAAGTAGTTTTTATTTTTGCAAGGACTTTTCAAACCAGCCTCGTATTACTCTGACAGCAAGATCAAAACGAACTGCAAAGGATGTTGGTAGAACACAACGAAAAATCACAACAGGTGGGTTTAAAGATTAATGTTAAGAAAATTAAATACTTAACTTACAAAGAACGTCAGAACCAAGAAATATTATTAGGCAACCAGCAAATCGAAAAGGCTCAATCATATATATACCTCGGGCAAAGTTTTGAGCTCTCCAAAGGCAATTTAACAGGAGGTCTAAAGCGCAGAATCTCGACGTTTGGAAGATTTCAGGGAATTTTTAAATCCAACATACCGAACACTTAAAGCGCAAGTCTTTGACCAATATGTTTTTTCAGTTCTCACCTTTGGAACCGAAACATGGACATTGAATAAGAACATTATACGCCGATTACAAATAACACAACGAGCCATAGGAAGAAGAATGCTCAATATTAAACTACGAGATCGTATACCCAATGTAGAGATAAGAAGGAGAACGAAACTGATGGATGTTATAAAGAGGGTCTGCATATTAAACTGGAATTGGGCGGGACATATTGGAAGAATGACAGATGAACGCGAAGAATAACAAAATGTAGACCACGAGAAAACCAGCGAAGTAGAGAAACACCACAAACGCGATGGGCAGATGATTTAAGAGATTAGCAGGACATGGCTGGATGGGGAGAACACATGGCAGGAAAGAATGGGAAGAACTAAGGGAGGCTTACACTCGATGATGGGTGGAATGAGCTGTGAATGATGATGATGATGATATTTCCTCCCAAGTTAACACCCAGCAGTCGAGTATGGTCTTGTAATAAAATGCAACCATGGATTTTGTGATGATAAATTCTGCTTGGTTAATGTCATTCCAGGACAAAATTTTTTCCAGGTTTTGGTAAGCTATGTAACTTTCCACTTTTTTTGAATATTTGCACGGCCATTTGGTTTCCAATCCTTTAACTTAATTGAAGAAACTAGAGCACTGTCATCAGCAAAACTATAATACAGTAGAAGAGAGTATAGACCTGGCATTCAAGAAAACTCAGCGCAGTTTAGCTAATAGTCCGTCACAAACACGGTCAAACGCCTTTGATATACCAAGTGCAACCGCTCGAGACTTCCCATGGTGTTCAATTTCCTTGTTCTAAAGACGTATAACAGAAATTAGAATATGTCTTATAATATTCTTGCTTACACCTTCTAAAGAAAATACAATTGTTTGTTTTCATTATAATTCCATTCCATTATAGTTATAACTTAGACGATTCGATTTCGCGGTATATTACCGTTACTACAGATGATTAAATAAAACAATTTCTTTTCGTAAAAAAATATGCGCCTCAACTAGAGTATAATTATCACCGACAAATCGTGTATAATTATCCTTAGTTCAAAATCTTCTAAAAGCATTGATTTTCTTGTAACTACGGCAATACTTTTAACCGAAAATACAATCAAATGTACCAGTATAATATCAGAAAAGAAACATAAACAAATCAATGTGTACAAAAAATACGAAAACACTAACCATAAGTTTAGTGGCTCACTAGTGGCGGAAGCCGTATGCAAAGGTCAACCAGCTGTAAAATTCATACTAAAAATATATAAATTTGGTCAATTTTACCTAAAGTAGTTTAAAAAATAAACCTCGTAATAATTATCCAGGAAGTGTTCTGATAACTAAACTCAACGATAACTGCATCAAAAAGAGGTATACGGTAGTGTACACGTAATGATAATACTCGTCCTAATAGTAAATTATCAGCAATAAAAGAACTGTGGGTGCTAACTTTTCAGATATATAAACATAATAACATAGTTCAGTTCAATCGAGAAACAAGTGCCGAAGAGCCTAAGGAATTTAAGGTAAAATTTTCTTATCTTAATATACAGCAGATTAAAACTAAAATATGGAATTCACCATTTTTTCTAAAAAGTTAGAGTTTCCATACAATTTTGCTAGGGCCATGAACGTAGACGTATAGCATGAGTGTCCTTGTGTCAAAAAAATTATTTTCTCTACGCAGACCGAAAGCTGAAAAGAAACAGTCTGTTGTCTTGTTTTAAATTTGGAAATAAATAGTTAGTACTAGTATTTCCAGTAACGGCTATAGAAATGTTTTAGCGTACCATATAAAGAAACGGACCTGTATTAAAGACACACCGATTAAAAATCAACGCACTGGAACTAAAATTTCTAGAAATAATCAACAATACCTTTTTTTAGTGTTATAAAATCACTTCGGTGTATGTTCACCTGTCGGTCCGTCTGTTTGTCAGTCTGTCGAATTTCTTCGAAACTATTTGACACAGAAAGTTAAAATTTGGCACTAATATAGGAATTGATGGCCTCATTAGAACCGTGTAGTTCTGAAAATTGAATTTTGACTTAAGGGCTTAGTTTTGGGGGGTGAAATCGGAAGTGAAAAAAAAAAATCAAGTGGGGTGTCAAATGAAAGCTTGTAAAAACACGAGCTCAAAAATATATGTATAAAGTAATATTTGCGCACACTTTTCTTCGTATTATTTTTAAAAAATTACGAAAAATCGCTGTCCGAGGGGGCACCGATTCCTCGCAATTATTTCAAAATTATACAAAGAAAATTGTGCACAAATATTACATTATATATATTTTTGGGGGGTGGGCTTATCTCGAAAAGTACTTGTCAAAAAATTTGGAAAAAATTCTGGAATATTTTCCACAGGGTGTTAAAAAATTTCAACTGGAAAATTATCCAGCATACAATCTAGAAAAAAGTGTATTTAATTTGAACTTGGGCGGAACAAAATATTATTTAGTCTACTGCTGTAGAAATACTAAATGTAATAGAGGAGCTATCCCGGTTACAAATGTCACTGACACCGCGACAATCATGCTATATTTATACATATATACCAAATATGCATCTCAGATGAGAGACCATTTTATTTCAATCAATTTGATTTGGATTGATTTCAAGCAAATTTGCTCACTAATTATATGAGCGAATGTTCTGTGACAATTTTTTTCAACTTGAGCAGAGCATTCGATTGTGTTAACTATTTAAAAATGTGTGATAATATTTTTACGCAGACTAAAGGAGGTAGTAAACTCTTAAGTTGAGCTCAATGCTTCTGGAAAAAATATGATTTATTTTTCGTTATTGATCACCAGTATCAAAGTGAAAAATGTAAGTACAAATCTGAATATAGTGAAATAAATCTAATCAATATTTTTTGTAGCATATTCTAATAACATTGGAAGCTTGACACCAAATATTTATTTGATAAAATACACTGTAAACATCTCTATTATTATATCTTGATTAAAAAATATTTAGATTAGTCGCGTCGATATTGATAGGTATCTTTCTTGGTAATCACACTCTTATGCTCTATATACTAGGATTAACTTCATTGTATTCTAGGCTTCAAATCTTGTTTTAACTCTTGTTTTGTTAACACAGCCGCTTTCGGCACTCTACTTTACTTAGATTGATAGTAATATTGCGGTGTTTGTTTATGGAGTGAAGAAACTACGGTTAATGGTAATCTTTAACGTTTAAAAAGTTAGAAATAATGTATCCACCCCCTTTTTACTTAAAAACGATATTAAGGAATTTAATAGTTTAACTGTTGCCACTAGCATAGACGCCTATAGTTTCATCTTTGAACTATGGATTATTAAATCATTGAAACAAAATTCGATTGTTTTTCATGTTTTCTTGTTTTGTTTTTGTGACGAATTCATTTTTTCCTGCATATCATCAACTATATTTGCCGTCTTCCAAAAATTTTTGAAATAGGTCTCCTCGTTTTCACGTTTGATAATTTCTGTCTTTGAGAGCACCAAATCTTTTTGTACGTAATAACTTTTTTGTTATATTTCCAAATTTTCCGTTGTTTGACAATAGGTCCCAAAAGAAATTTATTGGCGACGTATTTCTCACGTTTTGTCTTTAAGTTGTGAATGTTCTCTGTAATTTGCTTTTCTATTACATCACCGAACAAAGCTTTTTTCTACAAGATTGGCTCGTGTCTCTGGGTCTTCAGCTAATTTTAACATTTTCGTATTAGGTGTAAGCTCTTGCGGTTTTTGATTTCGCTCTACCTTCAATCTGTGATATATTTTTTATACTTATTTAAACGTGCTCTAAGTTTCGAAAAAGTATTATCTTTTTTCTTTCAACTCGAGGTTTCATTTACGACGCTGTCTAAGTGTCAACTGTTTCTGAAGTTGCTGCGGTGGATGAGAGTTTCTAGGTTCATCATGTAGACTGGATGAAGTATTCGCCCTTATGTAATCTATAGCAGCCTTTTGACTAGCTTTTTTGTTTGAATACTATTTTGCTGAGTATTTTTTCCAATTTTTGCGAGCTTCCCTTTTTTCACGAGATGACATTTCGGATACTAGTTTTCTTTGCCCTTTCTCTTTCTTTTTTAAATATTTCTGCTTCTCTTTTTCTTTTTGTGCCGCTAATCTTTCAGGATCATTTTTAATTTTCTCCCTTCTTCGCTAATTCGTCTTCTTTACAACTTTTTTCTTTCAGTCGTGGCATTCCCTTTTCTGCGAAAAACAATAACAATAAAGTTGGTAAGTGATAACTAAAACAAATTTTTTTAAGGACTCTGAACGCCTTTGTCACACAATATTTTTTTTTTTTGAATAGTTTCAGTTAAAATTTAACAGGAGACTGAGATATTTGTAGTTCTGGGGAAAACGTTTTAATGCAACCTACTATTATGAGATTTACTTATTCTACAAATGAATGTAACTAATTTACGATTTAATAATGCGTATAAAATAATAGGTAAATTAGTGCGTACAATGCTTACCAGAGTTGACATTGACAGGCCACGATACAACCTCATTCACAAAGTTCGCTGTACCGCTTGAACGAACTGCCGACAGAAAGAAGCGAGTGCGATATTATGCTAACTTCACCTAATACTTCAAGCCGCTAGAATGTCAACGTCGCTCGGGATTATAATTAAAGTATTTTTAACGTGTTTTGATTTGTCAGGGTATTGATAGAAAACTTGGGGGACAAAATCCAGTGAAGTATTTTTAAATTAACATTACGAATATTTTAATAGTTTTTAGTGCATTAGCTAAATATCAACATTAGACATGCAGAGTGCAAAAATAAAGTGTTTGATGTTGTGGTGATATATGTTATACTATACTAGGTAGTGTCATTGTGCCGAAGATTCCACATTCCCAACTTAGATAACTATTTTGGTACTCATTTTAGAATGAACACTATACTAAAGCTATGGTTTAGACTTTTCACTTAGATTTTGGACGAGGGACAAGTCAGGAGGCTGAGAATTTGACACTTTGAGGAGTATTATCTCCAAGAATAATATGTCAGATTGGGATAATTCTGAGTGCCCATTTAGATATAGTTAAGATTTACATTTATGTTTGTACTCATTAATAGAAAGTACTCGAAAAATACTGAGCCATTGAAAATTCCCTTGTGAGTAGAACCACCCATATAACGCGAATCGCGCACTGGAAGCAGTGAGAGCATCGATCTCTCAAAATATGTGGAAAAATGGTATGTTCGGGTGCAGAGGAGCTACTTTATGTTAAAGAGCCTAAAAGTAACTACTTTAGATTTATTAGCGCTATTCCGGAAACTTTTGTAACCACCACGCTTACCGGGCTCATCAGTGTTCCCGTTTAAATTATTATTTTAATTGTTGTACTTACCTCTGTACTTTAAATATTGGTATTACTTTCCAATTTGTCAATGGTGATAGCAATACGAATTTTTATTTTTCTCTTACTCTTGGGAAAATTTTTTAGTAATTTTACATGAAATGAGGCTGAAATTTGTTTGCTACTAATATCTTTTGAAATATGATTCTTATACCGTTTTTTATTTCTTAGAGTTATTTTGCCCCTGAATAAACTTGTATTCCCATAATTTTCACAAGCTATAAAGATATTCTTGAACAAATAAATTACTAAAAATCTCCACAGGATTTGACCACAAGACAAACGGTAGATATCACTCACCATAGTCCACACACCTGTCCGATGTTATCTTAAAGCCCATTGAATATAAATTAGGACCCTTACGTTCGTCTCAATGATTTCTACAAATTATTTTCTATCTCTTTCAGCAATCTTTTCAAAACTGCCACTTCAATTCACTTTTCTTTTTGGATTCGAAAATATTTCATCGAAAAGTGTAACATAAAGATAAAATATCGCTTTCTTTTCAACCGTTTTCTATTGTTCGTTCCATGGTGGGTGTGAGATAAAGTTCTAGGTGACCTCATCTTATCATCATTCATTTTGATCTTTTGGCATTTTGGGCTCTATATCAGTCCGAAGGTTTTTCAAGTGGTAAATAAAGAAGTTGATAGATGTTGAAAATATTTTATATAGGTGTTGGTTTTTAGAAATTTAAATTTATTTTTACCTCTAATAAGGAACAACTTTCATCTATAATTGACAGGAACTTTAGAGTGAAAACCCGTTAAAGTTGTTTATCAGTAATTTTCTTTGAAAACGTCATGAAACCGTTAAGAGGTTCTAGTTAGTTTATAGGAATTTTTGCCGAAAATACTAGATATACTGTAAAGTTGATTTTTGCATATACTAGAGCTGACTCTATCTATTTCCAATAAAATATATCGAAAGCTGATTAAAATAAACTAATATACAGCTAAAGGCTCTTTCATAAGACTATAATGACACAAAAAAGTAGTTTTGAATCTTTTAATTTGTAGTCATATTGTCTTTTGGTAAAATTAAATAAAACAAATTAATTATATAACTCATGCCCAGCTAAGTATGACGCATATTTTTTGGGTTAAGAAACGAAAGAAAAGTTAAAGAAAGAAAAAGTTGAGTAAATTTTGTATAAATACATGTACAGTTCTTCAGCTAAAAATAGCATATTATTTTATGTTAAACTTTGAATTGTTGTGGCTGTTACTTGATGGAAATTCATAACGAATGTAATGAGAGACTTGTTTTTGTCAAATTTCCACTTTATTTAGTTTCACTGAAACTGTATGACGTGTTTCGCTATACTATAGCTTCGTCTGATACAAAATGATATTTGAATATTAGTGTTGTTACAATTTATACAAATACCCTAAGGTAGATAGGTAATAAAATTAATACTATATGCTAATGAATATTGCTGGGAAATCCATTCTGAATATTAATTGCATAAATTGAGTAAAGGCGAGTTACCATGGGCCAGAGAGGTATCTTTTTGTTCGTTTAAGATTATGTCTGAATTTCTAGTTCTATTTATTTCTAAATTTTACGCCTTTGTTTTGTATGTGTAGAATTTTAAATTTATCGTCAAAAAGATTATTTGATTCTGTTAGATGATTACTGTACCCTGAGTCGGTTTTGTTTTTTTAAATAGCTTATTTTATGTTCTGAAATCCGAGTTTCGAATGAGCAAATATCATTTTGTATCAGACGAAGCTATAGTATAGCGAAACGTGTCATACAGTTTCAGTGAAACTAAATAAAGTGGAAATTTGACAAAAACAAGTCTTTCATTACATTATTTTATGCTATTTCACTTTATTCTTATGTTCACAATATTTGCATTTATATTTTTAGTGATCCGTATGGAACACTTATAAGATCACTTCGGTGTCTCTCTGTCTGTCCGTCTGTCACACCCGATTTTCTCCGAAACGATCTGACACAGAGTCGTGTAGTTTTGAAAATTAAATTTTGACTTAGTTTTGGGGGGTAAAATCGAAAGTGAAAAAAAAAAATTACCAGGTCATCGAGTGGGGTGTCAAATGAAAGCTTGTAATAACACGAGTTCAAAAATATATATAATGTAATACTTACATACACTTTTAAGGAATCATTTTTAAAAAATCACGAAAAATCGCAGTCCCCCCTTTATGTCGAAAATTACTGAAAAAATTTTGAAAAACTGGAGTATTCTCCACAAGGTGTAGATTGATCAAAAATTATCAGATCTTTACTAATTTATCTGGTATATATAAAAAAAAATTCAAAGTCATCAGTTTTTAGTAAAGATTGGAAAAAAAATTCTGTTGAAAACTCATTTGGGGTGTATTTTGTAAAGTCATTAATCATTTTATACCTCCGTAAATATTTTTATTATAAGGGGTTACATTCACCTGGGAGTTGCAAAGAGTATGTATATTTAAAAAAAGTATTGTAAAGGTTATTAAGTAAATGACGATTATATATTTTCATTCTACCCTAAATTATAAGAATTTTTTTTTTAAATATATTTTAAATGTTCACATTATTTTTTTATCAGGTTAAATGGACCACTGATGAAATCTATGGCGCCTCCTTGTCTGCAAGATAACTTCACAAAAAATAATCCAATCTGCAAAAATAAAAATTAATCTTGTAAAATAATGTAGTAGTTAAAAATTGTCGAAGGGTTTTTTTTCAAAAATAAAAATTACGGTGTTTGTATGGAATTGTCGACCAAAAAATGTATGTTTAATTATTGTCTATTAGAAAAATTAAATTATTAAGATTTAAACAAAAAAGTTAAAAATATTAAAAATTGACTGAGTAATATTGCAGACAGTGCATTCAGACAGGTAGTGGTCCGAATCTGACGCCAGGTCACATTTAATGCTATAACTTTTATTAAAATTTTTATATAAATAATTTTATAAGTATAGAAAATAAAAATCCGTACAAAAAAATTGAATTTTTGAAAATTCCAGATGTATGTAATCCCTTAAAAGCAATCCACTTACGGAACACTAATTGCGCAGGTCCGACTGCACTTGGCCGGTCATCGTCAGTTATTTCTTATTTACAATTTACAAGGAAAATTTTTTAGAGTGGCGTGTGTGGCTATGACAATATAAAAGCTTTAATTTCTTTTTTATTCTATCAATTGTCAAAAATATAACTAAAAAAACCCATAAAATGATTTACTCCGTACATTCTTCGTAAAAGAGATCTGAAATAAATACTGAATCTAATTTTCTTACACACTAAAGAAGTTCCAAGCAATACAATTCGATATTTTAAATAATAGGCATTTTAGAGTGAAAATCGTAACTAACATCTTCTTCAACATATATTCTACTGCTAAAAAGAAAAAACAGCAGATTTTTCGACTCCGAGACGAGAAAAAAGACCGATCAAAATACGAGGTAACCGTTCTATCCCCCTCCACACCCCTTTAACACCTTATACGTTTGATTATAAATAAGAGTACCTAAAATGTTTTCATTATCTCAAATAAATACAAAGAAAAGTCTCATAATACTATTCAATTAATAAAAAAAGTTGCGAATTCCACCGGAGTCATTGTCCTCAAATATTATTATCTAGGTTGCTTTCCTACTTCAAGTATTATATATATACGAAATTTGCAATTGATGTTTGATTTGATTCGAGAATTATAGTGTCGAAAGAACAAAAATGGAAAACAAAGTTCTAATGAGTTTCAAACTATATTTCTCGAAATCTAGGGACTCTAAAACATAAAGAAATGTTAAAGTTTCGAGGTGTGAATCTTTCTCAAATACAATACTTCTTTTAGCCGAACAAGTAAAACAAAATACTATACCAGTGCAGCTCAGTTCCAAATAATTAGCTTAAAGATTAGAAAGAACTAACATGAGCTAACCTGAACTAATATTTGTTAAAGTTAACAAAAAACAAGTATTTCTTTTAACCAACGTTTGTTTTTTCAAAGATTGCCGAAGTTTCTATTTTCATTTTCCTTCGCATTTTTTTTTGTAGACAGTTGATAATCTTAATATTGATAATTTTGAATAAACAAAAGATATGATTATGGTATTTGTCTTTCATTTTATATTTATTCATTACGTGTTAACCTGTTGTGACACTTAAAAGTACACAGAACCTTCTTCTTAGGACATAAGCTCCTGCTAGTTCAAGTTAGTTCAGGTCGGTTCATGTTATAATGTACTGACTTCAGCCCTACCGCGCTCCCCCGCCACCCGCAACAAGAGTAAGTTAACGCTTATTGTTTTCAATGTCTATTATTCACATTACCGGCTGTGTGTTTGGTATTATGGTAATTTATCTTTCATTTTATGTTTTACCTAAACTCTTATCGGCATTCGGTAGAATTTCTAGGCATGCTCTAGATTAGGCAAAGAATATATGGTAATAGTTAAAGAAAATGTTTCATACATTGCCTAAACGAGCTCGGCATTCTATAGATTGCCTCAATTATGCACTTTGCCGGTAACACATATATATATATATATATATATATATATATATATATATATATATATATATATATATATATATATATGTATATGTATGTATGTATGTATATATATATATATATATATATATATATATATATATATATAAGAATTATGAGCAGTATAATTTTATATTGGGTAACCTGTAAAATAAAGAATAAACGCATATCCATAAAAACAAAACTTGGTAGTTTTTCTATCGTTCACCTTCCCGTCTGAATAGGGATTTAGCCCTTTTTCCATATCATATAGATATATTGGCGAAGATATTGTAATAATTTACCCTGTATTTCCCTCGGAACACTAAGTTCTAAAATAGACACTATATTTCAGTTTCTGACACTAAAAAATAACTTAACCATAGCATTACAACTTTAAATTTTAAACCATAAATACTTACAGTTTTAAAATAAGTAGCAAATTTGACTTTCTAAATGGCAAATTTCCATGATACAATTAAATCCCTAAAACATATCGATACCCCTTTTACCCACTTTCCCTAAAAGGATATCTCTCAAAAACTTTTCATGTCCATGTCAACTATTATACACGTAATATCATTTTGTTCGAGAATTATGGTGCCAACAAATCGACAGACTGACAGGTCCCCAATCAGACACATCGACGGAAATGAGAAAATATATTTTTTCTTGATCTGAAACCCTAAACCGGAAAGAAAAGCAAAAATCGCGGAGGGTGTTTTTTCACGAATACAATACTTCCATTTAGCAAGGGAACTAAGAAGAATAATTTACCTACAGTGTCAGAGGTAAGTAAGTTTCCGTTAAGTTAACTGTTTGTATTTCTAAAACTTCCCTTTACATACTATTTTTGTGAATCAGAAATAATAAAAAAAACTTCTGAAATAGAATTATATTATGATATATACGAAACTACCTTTCTAATCTCCTACACCATTCCTTTCACCTCAATATCTTTTACTATAAATAAAAATCTTATAAAATATACCAACCAAAAATCAGTATTTAAGGATCTTCACCCCTTTCATCTCTTCCGCTCATAAAATTAAAAATAACGAAAAAATAAAGTAATTTTGCTACTCTTTGACTCAAAGAACCCTGGAAAAAACCCGTAACACAACAAATACGAAATTACCCTTCGAATCCCCTTCCCCACCACTTATACACTTATATATAATAATTTATAATAAATAAATAATTACTCTTAAAATTTGTTCATTATCGCAGCCCAGAACCTAGAAAAAATTCCATATTATTAAAAATATACCATAATTGACCAATCCACCTCTTTCACACTCTTGCTCTATTAAAATTGAAAGTAATATAAAATGAACTTAATCCTCAGATTCCTCGACTTAAAAAACCCTGAACCTATAATTAATAGTAACATCATATATAAGAAGCTTTTTCATCCCCCACCCCACTCGTTTAACACTTACATATTTTACTATAAATAATACGATTAAAATTTGTCTGAAAACCTGTAAATTTTCAAAATGCTGGTTAAATTATTCAGTATTAATCAATTCTCGCCTCATTCAGCCCTTTCCTAGGTTACGATTGAATTCAAAAACCCAAAAAAAGACATGTAACATGATGTGTTCTAATCTTCCTCCACCTCTTTCATCTCTCATATGTTTTATTATAAACATTTAGGCATAAAATTTGTTTATTATTTCAAAAAAAAAATCGGGAAAAATTAGCATATTACTATTAAAACTTATAAAATTTTCACCCCCTTGTCCTGAAGCGATATTATCAAATAATATAAGCTTCATCCCCTCATAAGGCAATATCTATACAGCAAGTTTGAAATTGATATCTTATTTTATTCGAGAGATATTATGCCAAGGTACCGACAGCCAACGGACAGACAAACAGTCCGACGGAAAAGAATGAAAATGTTTTTCGTATTCTAGGAACCCTAAAATGTGTTCATTATTCTAACGAAAATCCAGGAAAAATTTTCAGGGTGAATGAGAGTAAACAATATTGGACGGTTTCTACCATCACCACCTTTTTCTGAAAAGATATTGCTTAAAAATCAAAAATTCTTTGCCTGCATCAAAAACCAAATGTGTACCAAAATTGAAATTGATATCTCGTTTTGTTGAAGAAGAAGAAATATTAGCAGACGGACCGACGCGGTGGGAAAAGGAAATTATGTTTCTGAAACGTAAATAACATAAATGTAAAATTCCCGGTGCGATCCCGGGTACAATTGCATGAATACAATACTTTCGTTTAGCAAGAGAACTGAAACGTAGATACTGAGTTGCGGTCCACCTAATGGCCTTTAGGAGGTTGTAAATATTTTGACCTGCCTTTCATCCGAGTTGCTGTAATCGACGAATCGGCAGATAGGTTGGGTTAAATTATCAAATATTATTAATTCTTAAATATTATTACATTAAATTAAGGTTAACCTAAATTAGATAAAAGTATAAAACGTAAGGGCATTTTTGAAATTTACTAGTTTACGTTTAAGCTTTTTCAAGTCAACATGGTCTTATTACAGAGGATGTTGAGCAAGAGAGGCAAAACTTTGATCCCATTGGAAAATTACAAATTTCGACAATATCGCCGTTTAAAATCGACAGAAGAGATGTGCTGGCTCTGCACAAACAAGAACTGCAGTGCCAAAGTTTACACCATTGGACCAGACGAAATATTTTCACGACAAACTGGCAATCATCAACACGATAATGAACAAGTACTGAATCGACTAAAAATTAACAACGTAGTGAAGAAGAGAGCCAACGAGGAACATTACAACGAAAGATCAAGAAAGATGATTCGGCGGGAGGTGGCTGCAGATCCGAATGTGGTGAATACCGACTCCGATATGACAGGAATAGGGAAGAATTTGAACCGAGCCAGACTGCAGTGCTATCCAAAGTTGCGAAAGTCCCGAGAGGAAGTTCGTGAATATCTCAGTTCAATCTCGGTCGAAACCGCCAGGTATGAAGATTTCCTGATGTTTAATGATGTGCAGGTTGGTGTGATATTTTCCTGTAAAAGTAATTTAGAATTCCTGTGCGCGGCGGAAATTCTGATGCTGGACGGTACATTTGAATTTTGTGCGAAGTTTTTTCTACAAATGTTTACTATTCTGGCATATATCAATGGCCGCTATATTCCCTTGGTGTCCAGCCTATTACACGACAAGAAGGAAACTTCGTATTCTTTGGTATTCTCTGCGGTAAAGTCCAATTAGGATGTGTCTTCTCGCCTACAAATTTCATATCAGAATTTGAACGCGCTATTAACGGTGCGGTTTCAACCGAATTTCTATTGACGACGCTTGTGGGATGCAGATTCCATTTAGGACAACCCTGGTGGAGAAAAATTCAGAATCTACGATTAACTACAGAATACAAAGATAAAAATTCTCCCATTGGAAAATGGCTTCACCACATGTTCGGGCTAACTTTTCTCGCTGCCGATCACGTGGGAGATGCTTTCGTAAAATTATTAGAAAATTGGCCAGTCCACCAACAAGTAACGTTGTTTGCTGACTACATAGTTGAAAACTACAATGATAGTGCTCCTTTCCCTACAACCCTTTCGGCCGCGCTCGACGCCAGCGTTTGGAGAACTAATAACGGGATTGAGGCTTTTCATTCAAAATTTGCAAAGGATAGTCGTTCGCCTCATCCAAATTTTCATGAATTTTTAGAAGTCATCAAGGGTTTCCAGACTAAAACATACGCGAAAATCAACGCTGTACAAAGCAGTGCACCAAAGTGTGCGACTAATAGGTACAATTCAGCATTTTTAGAAAATAAGATAATTCAATATGTACATAAAGAAATTGATGCTGTAAACGTTTGTCAAATGCATGTCTTAGAAATATAGTAATTACTGAAATACGTCTTTTGCTTTAATTTTCACACATAACTAGCATACTTATAGCTCTATACCTGCCTGTGACGGACCGCAACTCAGCCGTCAATTTTGGGTTCGAAAAAGGTCTGTACCACAACTCGGAACTTTTTATTGCCTTTCACCGACCCTTACCGCAACTCGGTATCAACCAAGTAAAAAGGAGGGAAATACGAGATATTTACATACTGTTGGTATCATTGTTAACATTGTTTCTTAGTTATTGAAGATTAGTTCTCAAATATGTCTGTCTATTTATAACTTGAACTTATATTCTTAACGGTTTTTATTATCATTTTCAAGTTCAAATTTATACTAATTGACGAGTCCTTAAACATTTTATTTCTAGAATTGGTGGGATTGAAAAAAACTTTAATAATTTCTTAATTATGCGTTGAACATACATATTTAGTATTTGCTCATTTATTTTTAAGGCACAAGTGTTTTGGAACTGTATACTCTTATTTACATTTTTTTAATTATGAATTATTTCGTAGTGAAATTTTAAATAAATAATTTCGATGTTGATTTATTAACAGTTTGCAGGCCAAGAGGTATTTTAGATTCGTTTTTAATATTTTAGTAAATTAAAGATAATTTTCTGAAACTATAGTATCTTTTTTACTGTTGTATGTATGTGTAGAAAAATTCTTATTTTTCCTCTACTCAAATTTATTCAGTTTCATTATAATACTTTTAGGCATACTTCTAACATTCAACATAGTTATTTTAATAACCCTATTTTTCCTTACGTAGGTGGAATTACAAAATTATGAAAATTATCTTTCAAATTTCAATTTATACCAAAAACACAAAGACCCACCCAAACAACTTAAATAATTACAATCTTTTGTTAAGGCAACACCAAATCTAAATCATAAACCTAAGACTACACATTTAAAATCAAAATAATTTCAAATATACCGTTAAGCTCGTTCTTAACGACAATTTTATTTTCCTTAACATGCTTTTAAATAGTCGATACCAAAAGAAATTAGTTCTTTCACGTATATAAACTCCGAAAAACCTTGTTTACTAAAATCGACTATCATAACTTACGATTAGAACGTCACAGAAATATTCCGAGCCTTTGTCGGAGAGTTTTTTTGAACTTTTGAAGGATAATTTAGATGATCTGAGAAATGTAACATGAAGTTTAAACATGAAAGGTCCATTTGTTACGAAATTTATAAGAAAGTTTGGCAGATTTGGGGTTATTTCTGATATTTGTTTTAATTAAATAAATGTTTTTTAATGGATGATCCAAATAGGACGTCTGATTCGTCAACTATGTAAAAAAACATAAGATAAATATTAACACATTAACACAAAAAATCGGAAAGAAATTTGTGTTTGTCGAGGTTTAGGAGAAATTTATTCATAAAAAAATTATATATTTTTTAGTATTCCGAACGGAACACTTATGGGATCAATTCGATGTCCATCCATCTGTCTGCCTGTCCGTCGGTCCATCTGTCCTTCTCTCCGCCTGTCCGTCTGTCCGTATCTCCGTCTGTCCGCCTGTCCACTCGTCCGTCTGTCTGTCCTTCTGTCATACCTGATTTCTCTCTGAACTATTTGGCATGTAGAGTTGAAATTTGGCACAAATATGGGAATCGATGGCCCAGTCAGAGCCATGTAGTATTGAAAGATAAATTTGGGCTTAAGAGGTTAGCTTTGGGGGGTGAAATCGGAAGTGAAAAAAAAATTACCAGGTCATCGGGTGAGGTGTCAAATGAAAGCTTATGAAAATAAGAGTTCAAAAATGTATATGATGTAATACTTGCATACAATTTTCTTTGTATTATTTTAAAAAAGGACTGATCAAAAAAGTTTGATAAAATTCGGGAATAGTCTCCATAAAGTGTAGATTAAGCAAAAATTATCACGAGTCCGTTACGTCTGATAATTTATCTGGTATAAAAAAAACTATGTGACTGACAAAATGGTGAAGGTTTATTTCATCGAAAGTTTTGAATTGAACCGGAACTGATAGCTACTACTTTAAGCATTAGGTACCGAAACAAAATAATTTTATTTTGTTTGAAGTGAAGAACAAAGATGAAAATACGTATTGGGCCTTGAGATACTCGTATATACATGTCAAAAACTTTTTGTTTTATTCTGACTGGTCTGAATCGTCTGGTGAGTCAGTATCTGACTAGACTTGTTCGTAATCTGGGTTTTTAATTCATTTATTGAAACTCATTTGGGGTGTGTTTTGTGAAGTCACTGATCAATTTGTACCTCCATAACAAGAATTTTATTTTGAAAGGCAATCACACTGCAGAACACTAATTGCGCAAGTCCAAATTGTACTTCACCGGTTATTTTTTAATGTTGACAAAGCTTTTAAAGTTCGATTGTTCTTTTCCCAGAAAGGGTCCTACCAGCAAAAGATTTTGTGACTGGTAAAAGTGAATTTTTCTTTTTTTTAAAGTCTCCTTTTCTCGGTCGTCGACTTTTTTACATTGGTTATAAAATTACAGTATTAAAGAAGTTTTTTTGGCTCTTTCTTCTTGTTAATGACGAGTTTATTTTTATAGAGTTCCATTGCAATATCTACTTTTATACCCTATAGTTTTATAGTATTGAGCAAGGTCTAATCATTTAAAGTTGTATTATAAGGGATATTTTTTTCAGAAACTGTCGCCCCGGGTATTCATTCGCACCCTTCGCTTCTCTATAAGCAGCTTAGCCTTTAATGTTTTCCTTTATTACCGTAAAAGAATGGTCTTAGAATTATTTTAATCACCTAATACACCATCTCGAAACTACTCAAGAAATATTCTTCCTATCTAGTGTATCTAAAAAATTTTCGACCTAAATATAGAGCCTTTTTAATGAGTGCAGTTTGAAAAAAAGTGCCTCCGTAGACACAAATCAGCTTCAGATGCATGACATTGTTCCTGTTTGGCATCTGGCGGCCATACAATCTTGAATCTCCCTTATTAAGAAGACACTTTAAAACTTGGAAAACTAAAGCAGCATCAGGCAAGTCATTTTGCTTCGAAATGTATCGCTTTAACTATATAATAGCAAATTACATATATAATATATTCGCATCCGATAAACTTTTCTAAAGTTTTTCGGACCATCTACATACATACATGTATGTAGATGGTCAGTCAGTATATATGCTAAGACTAAAATTGTTCAACATCTATTTGAGAAAAAATGGCACTTCTTCAGCTTTACAGCTTTGAAACTTGATATAATTTTTAACAACACTAAACTCCATGCTTTTCATGTTCTGCATATGTATCTTGTTTTGATTATGAAATGTCATTGATCCCCACAGTAGCAGATGTAATAATAATTTTTCCAATATATAGTTGATATTGTTAAATCACTCTTCCTACCCCATTCCACAATGCTCCTCCATAATCGACGTAGAGTTTATATTTCATCCTCTAGAGAATATAGGAGATTTTAAATTTATACCAGTTGTCAAGTTTGTAGGGCTATAAATGCGAAACAAAGGGCCTGTTCATACCGAATTATTACGAACTACGATTATGTTAGTGAAAATATGAAAATTGGACCCAAAATTACTGGTCGAAGAATCAAGAACATAAAATAAAAAGTAATGATAATAATTCAGATATTTCACACGTATGACGTATTTTCATTCATCTTTATTCTTGGATTGCATTTTTTATATCTTAAAATATTATTACTGTTCAGGAGAAGTAATTTCTTTTTACTTATCTTCCTAAGAAGATTCACTTTCTCGCTTCTAGATCGCTCCGAAGAAAATACAGTCAAACTTTCAATTCGCAATTGGTGTGGATATGCCCTTTTAGGTAAATTAGCAGGAGAGGTTAAAGGGTAACCATGCAAACAACCTCATCTCTTAGTGGCAACATCCTGTCATAATTCCTCAGATTACAACGAAACAAAAGAATTATATATTTACAGGTGGCTTCTGGTTCTTTTGATTTGTGGTAATTTTTGTTTGTAGAATTTCAAACTTACCAGTAATTTTAAAACTAATCTTAAAATATTTTTTAATATTCCTTGAATGAGCTGTTGAGATTTTATATTAATATAATTCTTTCATTGGTTGTTTGCTAGCACTAGAATCGTCTAAAAATAAAAATTTCCAACAAAACTAATTTTAATAAATTTACTGACATATGTAGTCCTTCGCGTATTAAGCAGGGAAAAGAAAGAGTAGCAAAGACTCAATTGAATTCTGCAGTAATCGTTATTCTTCTACCTTTCTGATATTGTCTTCAGACGGAGTATCATAAAGCGTATTTTATTAAAGCTATACATCAAAAAACCTTCCGACCTTGACGGAATACCTGCCACAGTACTCAAAAATTGCGCGAGAGAAGTAACAAAAGTTTTCTGTAGACTTTTCAACCTATCGTACACAAAGGGATTATTTCCTTCCTGCTGAAAATGCGTTACAGTTCAGCCGATACCCAAAAAAGCAGAAAGACTTTAAAACAACTACGGGCCAGTCACACTGCTTTAAAAACTTTCGAAAGTTATGGAAAAATCTATCAATCAGCATCGGCTAAATTATCTGGAAGGATTCCATATTATTAGCGACCATCAATATGGCTTTCGTAAGTAAAGATCATCCTTATTCCACACATGCTTGAAATAACGCAATTGAATATTTTGAAGAATCTCGAGCGATTGAATTCAACAGAAAGATTGTTGGTTAAGCTGCACTCTTATGGCATGTCTGAAAAGATTTGTTTATGGCTCTTGTGTTTCCTCAGAGAGCAAGTTGCAGTTGATGGGTTTCTTTCTAAAGCCTTCACTATGAACGCTGGTGTAGGCCAAGGCTCCATACTATCTCCTTTTTCTTTACATTAACGATCTGCTGAAAACGATCAGAAAGAACCCCGCACTAATCTTATGCAAATTGGATCCCGGTCAAATCGGCTTATGCTTCAAACCATTCTGATCAAAAGTCTCCATGGACACAAAGTTCAAAAATATACATTTTTGAACTTTGAGACTAGGAATTATCGTGGAATTAGTAAAAAAAAAAAAAAACCGCTGAAAAAAATGCTGTTTTTTAAAAGATTTATTTTGACTAGAACATGATTTTACGAACTGGGTTATATGTTTTTTGGGTCGCTAATTATGAACCAAATAATTATTTCGATTCATTTCGCTCCTACTTTCAAATATTGGCCATTTTGACCATTCTGAAGTCTTTTTTGAATTTAATTCGTCGAGAACATATTTTTGCGAAAAATTCTAACGTAATTTTATGTTTTTTAAGTTGATAAGTACGAATATAATAATTCCAGTAGCGTTTATTTTTGGCCATATAACTTTCACTGTTCTTTCTTAACAATTTCCTTAGAGTTGCTGAAAATAAAGTATAACTTTTATATGTTCTAGCCTAACTGAATCCATAAAAGGATCAAAAGTTGGCAAAAAATAAACGCTATTGGAGAGTAGGATCAAATCGGTTCAAAATAATTATTATATTCCTAATTATTAATTCGAAACATAAAATTCCTTTAGAATTGTCCGCAAAAATATATTCTAGAAGATTTAAATCAAAAAAGACTCCAGAAATGGCCAAAATGGCCAATACTCAAAAGTGGAGTACAAAATAATTATTATATTCATAATTAGCGACCCAAAAAACATATAATTCCGTTGGAATTTTTCCTAAAATCATATTCTAGTCAAAACAAGTCAATGGGGACAGAATGGCTTGAAGCATAACATACTACATTTTCAGCCTATTTGACAAGGATCCAATTTCCATAAGATTAATACGGGGTTCTTTAATATACAACTTTGCAGATGCCAGTATGGTTTTTTCTACATTGACTTTCAACGCTTGAATATCAGCTACTTATGCACAGACAGCAGGAGGCTGTTCAATTTGGCAAAGACCTGCAAGAAATTTTGTCTTGCCGGTGATACTATCACAGTAGAATTTAACGCTGCAAAAACCCAGGCGGCAGTTTTTTTTCTAAAAAAGTTCACGTTGCGGAATCCGACATAGTTATGTCGGGAGACTCCATTTCTATAGTATTGTCACTCAATTTGCTTTACGTTAGCTCTGGAGTAAATATGTCTTAGCATGAACATGTGGCATGCCTAGCAAAGAAAGCTCCACAAACGCTAGGACGATTACTTCGAACGAGAAAACGTTACTCATTTTAATTCTCTACAATACTCAAATTCGGCCTATTATAAAATACTGTTTTCATGTTTGGGACTCTGCTCCCAAGCATACACTGCATTCGTTGGATTCTATTTAGAAGGGAGCTATTCGCCTGATTGGAGAACCAGAACACACCAGCAACCCTGATTCCTGGGAACATCGAAGAACGGTTGGCGTCTTGAGTCGAGTTTATAATTTTTTTCTTGGAAACTGTTCGATGGATGTAGCCCGCTTAATTTCTCCCAGAATGGTGCATGCCAGAAACACATCTTGCTAATACATCATATCCGTATAAGGTTTAGCTTGTCACTTCTTGTTCAACCCTTTTCAAGCCGTCTTTTATGTAGAGAACCTCATCTCTTTTGAAACGATTTGATCAAGACTGTCTTTTCCATCGATTAAAATTCACAGCCATTCAAGACAAACCTAAGTCGCTTTTTCCGCACAGCATCGATTCTGTAGCACTATAGGAATTTCCCAGCAACATATATTCCATGCTATTAAAAAAACCTCAATAAACTTAACGATAACTTCACCTTGATTTTAAGTGCTCTTTCTAATAGCATAACTTGAAATGGGCTCTATTTAATAAAGATGAAAAATAAAATTACCGATAACTTCACCTTGATTTTAAGTGCTTTTTCTAATAGCATAACTTGAAATGAACTCTATTTAATAAAAATGAAAAATAAAATTACCGATGCCTAAAATGTTATTAAGTTATAAAAAGAGGGTAAAGTCCGTCCATACATATAGTGAAGTGACTAACTGATTCCTATTAGTGCGAGCTGTAAAATTCAAATATGATTGAACAGATTCATACTTTGCTTAGGATTTAATTATTTTGTTTTTTGGAAAGACATTAAACAATGTTTATACTATGTTTTATTTATGTTTATTACAAATCATTTTATTACCAATTATTTTTATTACAAATACAAGTTATTACATTATTCGCACAAATAATAACACTATCGCTATCATTGTTTCTAATTATTAGTTTTTCTATAGTCTTTGCAATATGGATATATGATTTTTCAACTTTTTCAATATGTGTGACAGAGTTTGCACAACTCTGTAGACGTATATTAAAAACTTCGGTTTCCATTAGTTTCAGTACACTGGAATTAACAGTGGGGCAAATATTATTACGACGAATAGCAGATTTCAATTGATGCCAAATATACTCTATAGGATTAAATATACAATGGTATGGTGGAATCCTTAAAACTGTATGCCCCATATCCTTTGCATAATTGTCACAAACATATTCCTTTTTTATGTTTAAACTCTTCAAAACTTCTATCAATTGCTGTTTGGTATAATCTTCGTGGAAGTAAGTGTCATTATCGTAAAATGTAGTTTCGCATTGTTGCTTTTGTATCGTTTGAGCAGGGAGCTTTGATTAACTGCCTACTATGGTAGCTTGCGTTGTCCAACACAATTACACCATTTGGAGGTATGTTAGGAATTAGCTTGTTTTTGAACTAATTTTCAAATAATTCGGCAGTGGTGTCCTCATGGTAAATCGAGAGGAGAATCTTTTATATGTTCTTTGCAGACGGGAGAATACATTCGGAATCCATTCGTCTTTAGATCCAGCATGCAAAATCGTAATCCTTTTACCTCTGTTTTGATGGTGCTTTTGTTTTACAGTTATCACTTGAGTCAACCCAACCCCCTTTCGGAGTATCGTATGTGTCGAACCATGTTTCATCCAAGTAAATAATTGGCCTTTACTCGTCTCTGTAAAACTTTATTTTTTCTAAATATTTCAGTCGCTATTCCTGAATTCTCTTGGACTCCATGAAAACTTGTCTTTTATTAAGTGTTTTAAAGTTGAAACCTATGTGTTAAATACACTTCCATAATGTTGTCCTACTGCATTTAATCACGGTTTCATCATCTTTTCAAGCCTTTTCATTAAATTATCCAACGGGGGTACACTTTGTTCCCCGTATATCTTGTAAATTTTACGCCGTATTATATCTTGATCACTTCCATCTATCCTTGACAAATTGTCATCACTTCTTTTCTTCCTCACTAGAATAGGGTTGTTTACAATTTTCCATACCGTTGATGTTGGAATGTTTATTAATGTGTCCGTTTCTTCTAGCGCATTCAATTAAGGTTGAATAAACATTTTTTACAATCTCCTTGGCATCAGTAGATAAGTGTTTTCTACTTTTGCACGGGGTAACCCGTTGAGATACACTTGACTCGCCAATATTTTTCATGACTAAGCTGCTCTATCGCACACCGAAGTAACAATAATTACAACGCTTAAACTAAGTGGCGGCTGTATTTATATTACTAGACAGTAAGTACCAATATGGATTATGCAAGTTATTTTCGGGAAAATGCCCTGTTTTATAACCACCATTAAAATCATATTAAAATTTCATTAATAATTGTTTAAGATCCACCTTTGTTGTTTACAAGCAGGTAAAACGAACAGATATCATATTTTTAAGTACGGTCCATGATTTACCTGCTTCTGAAGTGTCCAAAGAAAACCATAAAATTTCATTGTCTATTTATGGTTAATAGTTTTTACCCTTTAAGGATTAAGTTTAGTCACTTCACTATATGTATGGACGCACTGTACCTTGACTCTATTCAATGTACGTTCTTTTTTTATATAAAATTGCCTTAAAACATTTTCATTAAAACAGTTTGTGGGGAACGTTCAAATTTGATCATCATTCATCTTCTTATACTGTATACTGGGGGCCAAAAATTTGCAGTCGTTTTTAAATACTTTGGAAATTCGGAAATAAAAAGGTTTCACATGTTATTATAGATCTCTTTGTCTTAGAAACGAAATTAGCAAAGTTAATTTTTCTCTTTCATTCCAGAAAAGATATGTAACACGTAGGCTGAGAAATTTTTAGTCTAGCTACTTATAACATTTTTTTTTTTCAAAATTCGACTTTATTCATCAATATAGTCTCCTTCAAAAACGATACAATCAGTCCAATGCTTTTCTAACATTACTATATCTTTCTTGTAGAAGGATTTGCCTTTGCCTTCAAAATAGGCCTCAGTTTCGACGATAACTTCTTCATTGGAGCATTTTTTTGAGGTCTGCGAACAGATAATAGTAGCTGGGGGCGAAATCTGGAGAATACGGTGAATGAGGAAGCAATTCGAACTCCAATTCATGCAATTTTGCCATCGTAACTATTGATTTGTGGCACGGTGCATTGACTTGATGAAAGAGCACTTTTTTCTTGTTCATTTGAACCATAGAAAAAGGGCCAAAATAAGTAAAACGGGCCATGTGAAATTTTTTTTTCTCAAATTTCAAAGATAGCTATATTTTTCGATAGAAGTACAAGTACCTGTTTGCCTCCTAAATTTTTTTTGTAGTACTTCAATTATTCTGCGAATAATCACTAGCTGAATATTTATGTATAGAACTATTCATTTATTCATATTTCGGAAACGAATAGGGATAATTGAGTTCATTTTTTTAAAATGAAGCCAAATGTTTACACTTTTCAGTTGAATTCATGCGGTTGTTGTAAAAATTTAATTTGTTAAATTTATAAACAATTTTTTAAACAATTACGAATTAAAACCATGATCTCAGTTTCACTCGAAAATGAGATCGCTCTCTTTTAATGCATAAAACGCCACTGTGCCTAATGTTTAACGTTCTCTGATCAGAGAACGTGAAATATTCAGCGGCTTCAGTTGATTTATTGATTCAACATTTGAAGGCTACATTCGGCAACTTTGCCATTCGAAAAATTTATTATTTTCTGACAGAGCTAGGTCTCAATATAAAAACAAGTTCAATTTTTCTTCTCTACTCTCGCATGAATCTGAATGTGCTATTAGTAAAGAGTGGCATTATTTCGCCACTTCCCATGGAAAAGTGGCTTGCGATAGGATTGGTGGATGCGGCGAAAAATAGTGAAAATCAAATAACATCGCCCAAACGCTTGTTTGATTGAGCAGTTAATTATTTTAAAAATGTAAGTTTCGATTTTTGTACAAATGAAGAATTTCAGGCTCACGAAAACGTTTATCAATTGAAGTATAGTAGTTGTAAAGCTATATCTAAGACTCGCTAATTCCATGCGTTTATACTGAAAGGAAATAACCAATTGATGTGCAAAATATTTTCTAGTGCTGAAGAAGCAGTAACAGTTAATGTTTAAAATAATTTAATATGTATTGTATAATTTTTACTTAATTGTTCATTATATAATAAATGCAAAAAGTCTTGATATTACTATTATGATTCCTTGGTTGAAAACTAATGAGTTTTTTGAGATCGTTAACGGCTCGCGCGTTCGAGTCCACAAGCGCGTTGGAGGCCGCGTGTCATCAGAAAAATATTAATTAAATTTAAGAAATTAGTAACCTTTTTTTTTTAAAACTTACTCAGTGCCGTTTTACGCATAAAAAGAGTTTGATCTCATTTTCTAGTGAAACCGCAATTCTTTCAAAAAATTGTTTATAACTTTAACAAATTAAATTTTTACAACGACCGCATGAATTTAACTATTTTGCTTAATTTTTAAAAAAATTAACTCAATTATCGCTATTCGTTTCCGAAATATGAATAAATGAAAAGTTCTATACATAAATATTAGCGATTATTCGCAAAATAAATGAAATATTGTAAAAAAAAATTTAGGAGGTAAAAAGCTACTTGTACCTCTATGGAAAAACATAGTTATCTTTGAAGTACGAAAAAAAAAATATTTTTTCAGTTGTCCCGTTTTACTTATTTTGGCTCAAAAAGAGAAGAGGTTATATAAACTCACCATGGACACAAAATGGAGAAACCAATTCTCTTTGCCAATATTTCAGATAAGATGGACAAGATTATTAGACACATTCTACGACACCAAGCACTATTGCAATTAATTATAGAGAGAAATACAGAGAATACAGAAATCTAAAGATTTCAGGAAATATTGTAGGATGTAGAAAGTACAGCCTACTAAATATCATGGTTGTACGTTAAAGATTCTAATTCTTGAAAAAAAATGACACAGGTAGACAAGAACTAAATTGCCCACAACTATTTAAACTAAAAATTCTGAAAGCTTGTTCTAAACAGTTTTTTTTTTCAGGGTTATCAATCACTTTCTAATTTCGTTCAATTTGTCATCTATTTTTGATGCTTTTAGTATTTAAATAATGTTTTGTTAGGATTTGTCAACGTGTATTAATGCCTATAGTAAAATTGAGATTGATTAGGTATGAAAAATGTCTAAATAACGTTATCCTAATTGAAGGGGAGTGCATTCCCATGCATCAGTCTTTATTATTATGATATGGTGAATATCGACGCACACACACACACACACACAGATATTTTATCTGAAAGTTGGACCCTTCGACATATTATGTTGTATTTTTGGTTCGGGTATTAGTCAAAATATGCTAAATACTACCAAGACTTTTAAAATATATTTTCTTCTTATAAAATATCTACAAAAATGTATTTGCATCATATTAGCATTTAAGTTTAAGTAGGTTAACTTTCATCAATCACTCGATTTCATTTAATTTTTAGTATATATTACTTATTTCGAAATATAACATTTTTATTTAACTACTATCTCCATATTTACTTTATCCATTCCACTCGATGACCTGGTAATTTTTTTTTCACTTCCAATTTCACCCCCCAAAACTAACCCCCTAAGTCAAAATTTAACTTTCAGAACTACACGGCTCTAATGAAGCCATCAGTTCCTATATTTGTGCCAAATTTCAACTTTCTATGTCAAATAGTTTCGGAGAGAATCGGATGTGACAGACCGACGATAGACGAACAGACAGATATTGAAGTGATCTTATAAGTGTTCCGTACGGAATTCTAAAAACGATATAGATGAAAATTTGATAGAATAGCTACAAAGACTCTATCAGATAGAAAGATAAGGGACAAGACGTCATATAAAATGGATAATATTAGGAACGTATTAAACAAGATTATAGAATGGAGCAAACATATAGATGAGAGATAAAAGAAAGAATGATTAGAATTACAAGAGGCAGGTTACCAGTAAGAAACAGAAGCATGGGTATGCTTAGAGAACTTTACAGCGACAGTCTTCTATAATATATATAAAATGCAACGTCTCTCTGTCTGTCCATTAGTGCGCTTATCACTCGAGTACCACTTATCCGATTTACGTGCTTTTTTTAAAAAACATACATATGTTCTCTGGCCAGATTATAGCTACCGCGTTCTCTTGCAATACACTGCCTAAACCATTAAATATGGAACAATATCATGTAGCAAAGGATATAATATATATAAAAGGAAACGTCTCTCTGTCTGTCTGTCTGTCCGTTAGTGCGCCTATCACTCAAGAACCACTTATCCGATTTACGTTTTTTTTTTTTAATTCATACATTTGTTCTCTAGCCAGTTTATATAATAATAATAATAATCTATATAACATATATAAAACGCAACGTCTCTCTGTCTGTCTGTCTATCCGTTAGTGTGCTTATTATCATTCGAGAACCACTTATACGATTTACGTATTTTTTCTTAATTCTTAACTTAATATTTATCACATAAAAATTTATAATATATATAAAACGCAACGTCTCTCTGTCTGTCTGTCCGTTAATGCGCTTAACACTTAAGGCGACCCCGAAGGCTACCTAATCCTTATGAGCGAGGTTGCTCACTTTCGGTACCGATTCCTCGGGTTTTAAATGGGTTACTGATGTAATTTTTTTTTTTTACTGGATTAAGGGTATCCTGTTGTATTTGTGTTCGCAATTTCATTTAAATATACTCTTTACTTTTTTTTAAATTTGAGTTTAAAAAATGTTTTTTTTTTTTTTTCTTTCACTCATGATTTTTTTTCTTGCCTTCTACTACATCAACGAACGTGAAATTGCGGGCAAATAATCCTCTAACATCATTAAATATTTCCACAAAGTTTAGTAAGGTTTGGGTGTTTACATTTTGAGAAACGTGTACCGAAAGGTCAAAAACCACAACTTTTCAGGACGAGCGATTTTCAAGGAGCGCGGGTTCGTCTCTGATACAGCGCCACGACCGGACCTTTTTCTTGTTTTTCGGCGTTTCAATACCTACCGAAACTATCGATTATTAGCGTAGAAAACATCGATTTTTTTCTATTGCTAGAGAAAACCTTGGAAACCTGTCAGTTTGGTTGTAAACGTGTATATCTGACTATCTGTGAAGTGAAAAGTATTAACTTTTTTTTTTCTTAAATTTTTTAAAAATACTTCTAGTTAAGATAAATTGATGAAAATTGTCTTAAATTGTGCAGAAAAGGTTGAACTTTGATTTAAAGCAATAAAAAAAAATGATAATTTTAAAATTTTTGGCCTTCGGGGTCCCCTTAAGAACCACTTATCGGATTTACTAGTTTTTTTTATAAAATACATATATTCTCTGGTCAGGTTATAGGATATATTTTATTACGCTAGGTAATATAAGGAATAAGCAGTGACGATAATAACACAGGGCAACAAAAAAATATTTTTGTTTTGGTGCCTGGGATTTTAGAGCTGATTTTAACTATATTTGGGACGCTAAATCGATACATGCAATCCGTTTTTCTCTATCAGCTCTACTTTTTTAGATACATCAACTTATCTACCAATGTGGTTTTTATTCAGTATATTCATTTATGAGAGTTCTAAAATTATTATATATTCATTAATGTAACTACAATGGTTTTATTGTCAGTCTGTAATTGAGTAAATTCCAGGTAAATCTATAAATAGTGAAACCATTGCCTATCAGGTACCTGAACTGACCCTTTTAATCACCTAACTCGGGTAAGTCTCGTCAGTTTGTGCGTTCTTACTAATGAGAGTAGATCGAATTCGGCGTGTTATTTTATGTTAAGAAAAGAGTGTTTTTGTGTTATTGAACAGAATTAAAATGAGTTCAGGTTCCAGTTCAAGAAGAAGTTGTGTAAATCAACCTGATGTGTTTTGCTATATATACGGAGAATACATGTTTCAACAAAACAGACAAACTATTACTGACTTTGTAAAGCGAGCGTATCTTGGATACTTTGGAGTTAAGCTTGGTGATCAGGACAAAACGTGGGCCCCGCATCTCGTATGTAAAACTTGTACAGAGCATTTACGGCAGTGGACTACCGGGAAAAGAAAATGTCTAAAATTCGGCGTACCAATGGTTTGGAGAGAACCAAAAAACCACTTCAATGATTGTTATTTCTGTTTAGTAAATACTAATGGAATCAATCGAAATAACCGCAGTAAGTGGACTTATCCCAATTTAGACTCGGCAATACGCCCTATCCCGCACTCAGATGAAATACCGATTCCAACATTTCATCAGCTACCACATATCTCTGATGACGAATATTTTCCCTCTGATGCTAATAAAAGTTCTGATGCTAATGAAACTAACAGTGACTATGAGGGGACGTCATCAGTTCCTCAACGCTTCAATCAAAATGAATTAAATGATCTCACCAGGGGTCTCAATTTATCGAAAAAAGCTTCTGAAGTACTGGCTTCTAGGTTGAACGAAAAAGATCTGCTACCATTCTTTTCTCAAGAAGACAATCTTGTATTTTGTCATGAAATTAGGGGACTCATGAAAGAAATGGGACTTTCTGAATATATTCCAGATGATTGGCGCCTATTTATTGACAGTTCAAAGCGAAGTTTAAAATGTGTCCTTCTACATAATGGGAATAAATATGGTTCAATACCACTAGCTCACTCAACGAAACTGAAAGAAGAATATAATACCATAGCTTTGGTCTTGCAGAAGATAAAGTATTACGAACATCAATGGATGATTTGTGTAGACTTAAAAATGGTAAATTTTCTTCTTGGGCAGCAAAGTGGTTACACGAAATATCCGTGTTTCTTGTGCCTCTGGGATAGTAGGGACAAAACACACCACTGGGTTAGAAAAGATTGGCCTCAGAGAGAAAACATGGACGTTGGGAAAAAGAATGTCATTAACGACGCTTTGGTTGAAAGAGAAAAAAATCATACTTCCTCCGTTACATATAAAGTTGGGCTTAATGAAGCAATTTGTAAAGGCTCTTGATAAGAATGGGTCTTGTTTTGCATATATAGGGGTAAAAATGCATCAGTTGAGCACAGAAAAACTCAAAGCAGGGATATTTGATGGTCCACAAATAAGACAATTAATTAAGGATCCTGCCTTCATAAATTCAATGAATCAAGTTGAACGAGAAGCTTGGACATCATTTGTTGCAGTTGTAGAAAATTTTCTAGGTAAACATAAAGCTCAAAACTATGTTGAAATGGTTAACAAGATGCTTAATAGTTTCAAATCCTTAGGGTGCAATATGAGGATTAAAATACACTATTTACACAGCCACTTAGACCGTTTTCCAGAAAATTTATTAGACATGAGTGAGGAACAAGTTGAAAGATTTCACCAAGATATTAAAGTTATGGAGGACCGCTACCAAGGAAGATGGGACATGCACATGATGGCAGATTATTGCTGGAGTTTAAAAAGGTACTGTTTAAAAAAACATTCAAGAATGTCGCGGAAAAGAAGCTTTCCAAGTGTTGAGTGACTATTTCATTTCTTCAATGTTTTTTTTTGTTTGTAAGTACGACATAATATTGTATTTTGTATAACTAAAATAAATATTTCGTATCTACTTTTGTTTACTACACTTACGGATTTGAGTTACAATAATGTAACTTATATTTCTCTAAAATTATATATCTTAAAAATTTGAGCTCCTAGGTACAAATGAATACATTATTTGAATTCAGGACATCAAATTGATATAGAATCAGCTCAAAAAACCTCGACACCAAAACAGCTGTTCCCCTGTGTAATGAATCAAATCCACGCGAGCGAAGCCACGAGCACGGCTAGTTTTAATATAGGATAGGCAAAGATGGTAATAAAACGCAATTTTGCGTGTTGTACAAAGCATCCGAAGAACATATAAAATTAAACCACATTATTTTTTTTGGTAAAATTTGAACTTGTGATGTAAAATTTAAAAAATGAACTTAAAGCTTAAGATGCAAGCTTGTGACTTAGGCGTCATTAATTAATTAAAATAAAAAAAAATAAGTTAGCACGTTATTGTGTGAAAAATATGTATTGATGGAAGATCTGTTAAAGATCGTAAAAATAAGAATCGTGTAACATATATATTTGGAAAATATTAGTGTATTATTAAAATCCAGCCAAAGCACATCTCTTTTCAGTTCAATAATGTATACAAATGTATAAGTTCGCCTAACAAGGACATTAATTACAAAATGTCATATTAACCTTAGGTCAGAAGTACCAACCCAAAAATTCTATTGCATCTGGGAAGACACGAAGGCCCATTTTGGTGACACACAAATTAAAGAAAAATAATATAATTTATTATTATAAGGTGTATAAAATATGACACTTGAGAATATTATTGTGCGTGCCTGACTAGATGGAATGAAGATTCACCACACAAGAAGGAGTCTTTGCATATTTTATATTTATGTGGTCTGTAATGTAATAAATAATATACCGGTTGAATCCGCAACCATGCATAGCGTGAAATAAACCAAGACGATGACGATAAAAATAACCGACAATAAGATGCTGACGTGCAATCTCAAATTAAAATATAAATGCAACTATGTCATATTTTACCGTTAATGGTTATAACTGTCCAATTTTGAATTCCACAATAATAATTCCTTTAGTTATTCTAAACTAAAACACAGAGGAAGTTTGATAGTAACTGGCAAGCAATATTAAAAAAAGCAAAATATCTTGTTGTTGAAAATATTAGAATGAGTTGGAAATAATACATAGTACTCCCATAAATACTCTTACAATGAAAACATAGCATAAACATTTAACTTCTATGAGAATAAAAACAAATTATTATGGGATTAATTCTTATATTTATAATGACAAAATTAATTTGACTCAAAATGTCCCTCTCTTGCTTTTACACAAGCCCTCAAATGAATACGCCATCCGATTATGGCAGCAAACACTTGATCCAACGAAAAATTGTGCATCGCTTTTGTTAAAGCTTGTTCTAAAGAATCAAGATTGGTATGTCTTTTAGAGCCAACCATATCTTCTAAGAGGGACCATAGTTTACAATCTAAAGGATTTAGATTAGGACTTGCAGAAGGCCAATTTTCTGTAGTAATAAATGAAGGCGTATTTTGTTGAAGCCACGCTTGTGTTGTAATAGCTTTGTGTTCTGGTGCAGAGTCTTGTTGGAAGACCCAATTCTTATTTTTAAAAAGAGTATGATCTGGGGTTTCACAACCTAAAATATTATAATGTCTTGATATATTTTAGCATATCAAAGCTGACTCTCAACCAAACCATAACTGATGCTGGATGATGACACCTCTGAACTTTTAGAACAAGCTTCCTTAGAAAATCTGGCATAATCCTATCATTTTGTTTATTAGCAAATGACCGGGGTGTCTCTTATAAGCGCCAAATCTTACTTCTTCTTTAATAATACGAGACAGAATTTTTCGAAATTTTCATCTCAGGAGATAACATTTTTTGTTTGCGGAGAGGATTTTGGTAAATCAAGTTTTTACAGCTTTAACAGCTTGTGACGTTTGAATTGTCCCTGGGCTTCCTGAACGTTGCCTATCTTTATGTCCCCCGTCTAAGTAAATAATTTTGTCGCCCTATAAACAAACATTCGACTTATTTTAAGCAGTTTTAAAGTCTTAAATATGTCGATTTATTCCATACCACACTTAAAGCTATAACAGCAATCCTATTTTCTCGATCACCCTACTGCATTCTTTAAAGAATTCAAATTATAAATATGTTTACACACAATAACTGTATAATAACTGAGTAACATAACCTATAAATAATTTCACCAAAAAGGCGATAATGCTTATAGAGGGCGTACGAGAAAGTTTGTAACAGTTTTTTTGGGAGTACTAGGTATAAAATGATCTGTCGTTATTGACAGAGCTTCTCAACGCTATCAATTGCCCTATTTTATTACTGAGATGATAAAGTTGAATAAACAACAATAAATTCCTTTTAGACCCGACTATACAATCCTATGCAAGAGATAAAATGAATTTTATTTGTATATGGAAAAAATAACATATTTTTACTTTCCTTGCTAAAGAAAAGAATTGTATTTTATTAATTTTAATTAACTCAAAGTGAGTGTAGGCTTTTGCTTATTATTGTTGACATAGAATAGATATTTAAAGGAACGTGATCGAGCATCACTTTAAAAAAAAGATACACTGAAGGTTTGATTAAAGTGTAATGACTGCCTACAAATAATTTTAAAAGTAACAGTAAAATAGCCTCGCCGCTGAAATATCAAATTTTTAAAATATATCTTAATTAAATCACATTAATAAAGTAAATTTAAACCAAATTTCTTTAAATTCATAATAATTTTGATGGGTATTTATCAAAAATAGTTGGAATCTGGACTTCACCTCATTAAGGAAATATAACTTACCAATTATAATTTTATGGGCTGCCTAAAATCCACAAACCACAATTGGCAATGAGACTCATTATCTCCTCTCTCAGTGCTCCTAAAAACAAATTATCATCTGAAATTCAGTGCTTATGTAAAAGAAATTGACTACTATGTAACTGACTCATTTCATTTCACTAATGCACTAACGGGCATGAAGCTCCCTACGGGCTTCGTATTGATAAGCTTGGATGCTGTCTCCTTATACAGTAATATCCCTCTACAATTAATTATCAAAAGCATCAGAGAGCACTAGACTGATATTCGCAAATACACTAAATTAACACTCGCCAACTTTCTTGGAATTTTAGACTTTGTTTTTCAGTCTACATATTGTAAATTTAATCAATTTTTTTTTACGAACAAATAATGGTTATTCCAGTGGGGGCTACTCTCTCTCCTATTATAGCACAATATGTGATGGACGACCTCCTAAAGGGATCCATCCCTAAACTCTCTTTCAACTTACCATTTATAAAAAAAAATTCCGATGATATCATTACCTCAATACCTTACAATAAAATGGATCAGATTTTCAGAATCTTTAATGACTTTCATCCCAAACTACAGTTCATCATTTAAGAGGAAACAAATAACAGTGTCCCGTTTTTAGACACTCTTCTAAGCAGAAAAGATAACTCCATCATAGTAGATTGGTACACCAAACCAACCTACTCAGAAAGTTACATTAACTTCCATTCCTTACATATCACTAAAATCAAAATAAATATGATATTGAGTTTGAGGTCAAGAATAGAAAAGATTTCTCATCCGTCCTTCGAACTAAAAAATTTAAATAGACTTCGAGATATTCTGCTCACCAACTCCAATTAAATCCAATCCAATTAATAAACAAATTATTATTTAACCACACTTCCTTCACAACGAAATAACAATCTTACACAGATATTCGTGGTTTCCTCTTTGAAAACCGAATCAAATGTTCTGCTTTTCTTACATAAAAGAAATTTCTACCAAAACAACCGAACTCTTCAACAAACTACCTAATTTAAAAATTGCTTTTAAACACAAAAAACTATCAATAATATTTTCACTTATCTAAAAGACAAAGATGGAATCACAAAAGTTTCAGAAGTAGTTGACAGCACCCCCTGCTCTCAATGTGAAAAAATCTATATAGGGCAAACATCAAGGATCACTTCCCATAAAAGTGATTGCAGATTAAATAAAAAAAAACTCTTGCGCGATCATCTAGCATAGTAGCCAATTTTCGCATGAATTGGATTTTGCTGAAACCAAAATCCTGTGTAAAGAGAGAAATCTCGGCAGCAGAATTTTTAGGCAAATGGTGGAGATCCACCTTGAACCTAACTCAATCAATAAAAAAAACTGACATTGAAGAGTTTAATTTTCTCCAATCTATTAGAAATGGGCAGTGAAAACAAAAACTATTACAACATATCTGACATATCTCTGTAATAATAATCACACTGATTTCTACTAACTCTCCAATCTTATAACAATCAAACAAAATGTCAACGTCATTCTACTCTCAAATATAAATTAACCACAACCAAACCAAGAGATAGAAGAACGCTAACAAAATGACAAGAAATCATAATAAAAAAAAAATCCTTTATAAATTAAAATCACTTTAGAACCACACAATTCTTCGTACCATACTAACAAAATGGAGTAGAAGCATATTATATTTCCCAGAGAGGATTATATCGAGGTTATCTCATGTTTTTTTCTGATGAATAAGTGTAATAAAGTGCCCCCACAAATAGTAATTCCTGAACACTCCACTTAGCAGTAAGTACTTTAATCTCATGAATAAAATTCCGGCTGTTCTTTGCTTTGAATCGCAAAATACTGATAAATCGACTGTAATTGTAGACTGATGAAAAAATGAAATATTTTCGAAAACTCGGCATAGCTAAAAAGGTGTCGAAAACTTTTTAGTTTTTTCCCAAAGACCGCTTACCCCAAAAACAAAAAACTGGTGTTTAACTAGTCGGTCAAAACTACCCTTCTCCTCTATATATATATATATATATATATATATATATATATATATATATATATATATATATATATATATATATATATATATATATACATATACATATATATATATATAAATTTATTTAAAGAAATTTGGATTGGTGGAGCGTAAACATAATCAGTAATTCAAAATTTGGAGGCCACAGACGACTTATTATTTTATGAATATTAAAAGCTATTTAGCTTTTCAAAGAATGGTCTAATTAGAACAAACTAGAACTAACTGAAACTGACCAAACCTATCTAACTGCACTGCACAGACCTATAACTTGAGTGGGCTTACTGGCGATCTTGTCTTATGAACTGAAATTAGACATTCTCAGCGAATTAAACAGTTTAGTTTTGTGTTTGTATGTTTTTATTTTGTAAATTTCCACCAAACACTTTTCAAGGATAAGGTCTATTATTTCTAATTTGAACTGGCGTAGTATATGAAAATCTGATGTGTCGCCATGTATATACACGATAATACATAAATCTAATAATTATCTTAGGCTCTCCTAAATGTCTTTAATCATTCCTTATTATAATTGATAGTATGTATTTTATTTTAAAAATATCAACTAAAAAAGAGATCATATTTTCATCAAGTTTGAAACTGTACATTATTATGAGAAACGTTGTTCAAATAAAACGGGTAAACCCGACCAATATAGTTACCTATTTTCAGCTGTCATATATCACTGTCCAAGTTGCTGGACAGCGATTTGTAAGGTGAAATCTTTTTTGTCATCATTTAAAGAGACCTTCTGAAAACAGTATGCAACATACCGATTTCAGAGTAGGTACTAACAACTTATGAATCACATGCTAGGTACAAGAATAGGACAGTCTTCAGCATATTCGCAATAAATATTCAACACCACCGGTAGACTGAAAATATAAAATGATTCGGGAAACGCCTCTAAAGGTAGTTATATAATACACTAAGTCTAAATTGACATTTAAAAAACTAAAATTTTTAACACTGACTGAATGTGGCATTTATACGGGATAAGTTTAAGCAAAACAAAATATCAATCCAAGCATTTTTAACTAATACTAGATATTCTTTGATAGAGAATAAAAAAGATACGAAACAACAATTAAAGGCATTTTCAAATTTATAGTATCTAAAAATATCTAAAGCCTCTTAACATATTAAAAAATAATCAAGGAGGGCTTGGTAGGAAGAGACGACACTCATGTAACCAAGAAAGGGGAGCACATGAGCCAAGATGCTATAGTAGATAAACAGACAAAATCGCCCACCCCACCTACAACCGTGGTTGGTGTGGTATGTTTCATGTTATAACGTTCATTATTTAATACAGCTAAGAAAAGGCTGATCTAATAAAATTAGAAAAAAGTTTATTTTTCTTGACATTTATTTTTGGTTTTTGTGTTTGTTTAGTTCAGTGATAATTTAATATTATTTATAATTAACAAATTGTCGATTTTATATTATTACCGTAGTTGGTATATTGGTAGCCATATGTAGCGTACAAATAATCAGAGTATTCAAGCATGGCCAAAGAGATTACCATTATAACCGAAACTAATGTCAGGAATTACTGTAAATTACAATTACAGTGTAATTACAGTTAATGCAATTTTATAGACCATTCTGCCAAAGATTATTTTTCAAATTTAAAATTGTGAAAGTTAAACAGTAGTAAATTTAACCGGAATTAAAAAATGATAGAAACATATTTGTGTAACTGTTAAGATAATTAAAAACATATAACATAGGGACATATTCTTGTAGATTCCAAACTATAATTTTAAATTAGGCTTAGTCTTCTTCACTTTGAAACGGCATCTACATCCTTAAAAATCACATGTTTTGTTAAACAGAAACGATGACATGATATTTTTAAATGAATAACTTACTACATAAATAAAAAATTTGTTTATACAATTTGATTCAGTGTACTAAAAACTATCTATTTGAACTGACACTTAAATATAAGTTTCTAGAATACATTAGATATTATTTATCTGATCTAATTTACTAAAAGAATATTATGTAACTTTCTGGAGTTTTTTTTTTCGTTAATCTGCAAAGAATATGTTCCAGTAATTGGTGAATAGTTATTTTCTTCTTATGGTATTAACAATAAATAGAATGTTCTACGTTTTTTCAAAAAATTCCCTATCTCCACTAAATTCTAGACGGAATGCCTAAAAATGTAATAGTTATCAAGTTAATATGCTCTAATCAAAACATTCTTGTTAAACCGTTTTCAGTTCTCATCAAAACACAAACAAGAGACTTACGTGTAAATATTAATACAATTGTTGTTGATTCTTAGAATAGAGGAAGGTAATTCGTTATATTGCTTTTATACCATTAATTCACTTCATATCAAAATGTAATTATCTTGGGCATACCAGGCATTAATCTACAATATGCCAGAAATTTTTTGACAGGTGAAACACTATCACAGGTTAATAGCACTTAAATAAAGATTTAATATGCAATATACTTTAATGATCCCCCCCTCTCTCAAAACGCGGTACTCTTATAATATACTTCCCCTTTAAACTTTATTTATATTTCTTTTTTTAACTTTAAATTATCTCATATATATATATATAATATATATATATATATATATATATATATATATATATATATATATATATATATATATATATATATATATATATATATATATATATATATATATATATATATATATATATATATATATATATATATATATATATATATATATATATATGTATATATATATACATATATATATATATATATATATATATATATATATATATATATATATATATATATATATATATATATAATTACATACTATACACCTATAAACTCCATGCAAAATGTTTCATGTGATGTTCTCATGTAAATGTTTCAGTTTATTGTTTTTATGTGTATAGTAGTTTAAAATTAATAGATTAAACAACTGATGAAGACCATAATGTACAGCCGAACCGTTTTGTCACAAATATATACTACGATATAAAACAAGTCTTTTAAGTTCATGAACATTAAACCCAAGAAATTTAATTATTATACATAAAATATATATATAAAAATATATATATATATATATATATATATATATATATATATATATATATATATATATATATATATATATATATATATATATATATATATATATATAGGTAGTCTCACTTGGTATTTTTAATGGTCTCTTTAGAGTAAGGTAGTTTACTATATGCCGCAGGATATTTTATATCTTGACAGGAGGTTATAGTGACTCTGGTCATAGCGGGCCTTGTATCCTACACGATCGTTTCAGTGGTTTTCGTTCTTGTTATTTGTGTTTTGTCTGCAGGTTGATAAAGGTCTCCTTCAATTATCGTTTCCCAGTGCCGGGATTATAAGATTTTTTCTAGTTTTTGGTTTAGATAATGAACAAACTGTAAGCAATATTATTTATAATTAAACATATAAAGGTTTAAAGCAGTGTGATATTGATTAGAGGGAGTACTTCGAATATATCCTAATACATTTCCTTGTTCGTGATGTCGAGGAAGCTGAAAATTGTGCTGTTTTATTACTTTCAGTCTTACCAAAAATAATAAATAAAGGGATGTGATTATAGACTGACATAAAAAATATATTAATATTACAAGTTGTACTTGTATGGAACGTATTGCTTGAATCGATTTTTTTATTAACGCTTTATTCATTGTAAAGAATATTTATTTTAGCATATGGCAGGAAACATTACAATATTAATGATACGTAAAGTGCAAGTCTAGTCGGTTGGTCCTGAAAAGGTACATTCGCATTAATATCTTAATCAGCCATTACAATGTTTCAATGATCAGGAGATTTGAAGACTTGTCTGACAGCCAGCATGTGCTAATTCATTTAGTTCACGTATTTAACGCTATCCAGGGTGCACCACGAGGAGGCGAACTAACTCTACATCCCTGTAAACAATAAATTCTTATAAACAAGTTTCCCTATCATTAAAATAATTTTACAATTAAAATAACCGGCCAGGTACAAATCGGATTTGCGCAATTAGTGGTCCGTACGTTAATTGCTTTTAAAGTACGGAGGTATAAAATAATCAACGACTTCACAAAACACATCCCACATGAGTTTTCTACAAACTCTATTTCCGATATTTGTTGAAAACTGATGACCTTGATTTTTTTTGTATATACCAGATAGGTTATTGAAAGTAATGCACTCACAATAATTTTCGTTCAATCTACACCCTGTAGAGAGTATTTCAGAATGTTTTCAAAATTTTTTGGTCAGTTTTTTTCGAGTTAGGGGAGAGGACAGCGATTTTTGGCAGTTTTTTAAAAATAATACAAAGAAAAAGTGGGCGCAAGTATTACATTATATATATTTTTGACACTCCACTCGATGACCTGGTAAAATTTTGTTTTTTACTTCCGTTTTCACCCCCCAAAACTAACTCTTTAAGTCAGAATTTAACTTTCAAAACTACACGACTCTGTTGAAGCTATCAATTCCTATATTAGTGCCAAATTTCAATTTTCTATGTCAAACAGTTTCGAAGGAAATCGAGTGTGACCGACGGACAAACAGACGGACAGATAGACGGCCAGGCAGACAGACAGACAAACAAACATCGAAGTGATCTTATAAGTATTCCGTACAGAACACTAAAGATAATATCGACATAAACATAAGCCAGCACATGATAAATACCAAAAACAATTAAGTCAGCTAAAAATAATAAAATCGTATTCAGTCTAAGGAACGATTTTTTTTGGAAAATAAACTAAATAATAAATAAATTTCAATCTGAATTTGAACAAGCATGCATTGCAGTCATAAAACTCTTACAAAGAGTAAAAGGCATTTTCCACTAGTTTTTTTTTAAAAGAGTTCCTAAACAATGTTATATCTGCTATATGTTGTGGTGGTGGTGTTGTGGTGGAAGGTGATTATACAGCTTGAGGCCCTCAAAAAAGAATGAACTTATATTTATTGCCTCTGAAATAGGTAAAGGTATATTATCAGAGTTTCTTGTTTCATATTGATGCACCATTACAATGCCCCTGACCCGCTTGTAAATAAGAGATGCAATTCCAGTATTAGCAAGTAAGGCAAGGTTAAAATTTTTTGTTGATAAAATAATGGTCTACAGTGGTCTCTACCCTTTGCCCTACACATATAGCAAATTGCTCTTTTTCGCAAAAAAATCCTGATACTGGCTGCAAAATCTCCAAAACGGTATTCCATATCCCAAATGTGCTTCCACCAACCCGAAGTAAACATTTCTTGCCATGCCACTTCCTAGTTCACTCAGAACCACTCGAACGGCCTAAGGACCAGAGGCCCATTGACATTAAAGGCTTGAATATGGTCACTAAATTTCAGTTTGTCGTCAATCCAAACACCCAAGAACTTGGTTGAAGTCTTATTGGAAATGAGTATGTGACTTGCAGTTATTTCAAATTTAAAAGTAATTATGTTGGTTTTATTGATGCTGAAACTGAGCAAATTAGTCTCACACTAGGATTATACTTTCTGCATGTCGGCAGACACGTTGCTCATCAACGTATCGACCTTCCTTCCCACCCAGAAAAGAGTTGTATGTAAGAGTTCATATAAATGAGGAAAAGTAAGGGACCTTGTACCGAACCTTGAGGAACATCATATTTAGGCCGCTTCCTATTTTTCGGTGCTGTATCGTTTTTCTTGGTGTACCTGACTTCCGCCGGATGTGCGGGCGCGGAACAAGTCAGATGGGTTTCATTGAAATATAGGCGTTCGGCATGTTTTTGTTACCGACAAATCAGGAAGCGGCCTTAATAGAAATCTTCATAGAAAGTTTCATCAATATTTTTAATTTGGTTTTTTCGTTCCTATTTATACTTTTACGGATTAATGAGATGATCTCACGTAATTTCCTAAAATCGAGCAATTCGAAAACTGTCCATACAGTTGTTCCTCAGTGTGCTGGGCAATGGGTCTATGACCTCATGTAAAACACCTGACACCCACTGCAAGAACATATTCCTAGGTATTTATATCCGATAAAACAATATTTTATTGCGGATCCCCGCAATTATAAGGCGGTCTTTACTTGTAAACATTGCATATACGTTAATGTATTTTGTGTGACTTGTCGCATTTGTAATTTATTTAATTATCTTTAATGTTAAAACGTTTTTAGTTAAAGTATGTATCATATAAGTGTTGAAAAAATCATTAATTGATGCTCAAATTCTATTTTAAGTTATATTAGACCTTTCATCATATGGCGATATTGTATTTTACCAGACTATATCGGAACGGAAGCATTTACGGCCTCAATTAAATGAGAAATCATTTTTTTTGGGAATTAGATGGTGTCAAGTTGGAATCACTTTCCGACTTTCGTCTACGATGGCACGAGGCCTGTAATGGCGGAGAGTTTTTCATGGGCAAAGCACACTTGCCGTAAGGAAATTCCTACAGGGTTACAGGAGCGACGAGTGTGCGAAGAAAACGATCCAAGTTGGTCTTGAATCGCTGTAAATTGTACTTGGTGAGAAACAGAGTCCTGGACAAGTCATTGCCAAGTGATGAGGTTTATACGAGGAGTAGCAAGCTCAACTTTAAACGGATGTGATGTGTTAGCGTAATGTGTATTCTTGACATGCACCCCTCTAGAAGGAATTAAACTATCTACCTCTCTCGAATACTTTCCATGAACGTACTAGTAAAATAGACTCAAGCCGCCAACAGTTCTTCGATGTTCCAAGAAATTCCACACAGACATATTCTGAATAGAATCCAACAAATTCAGTGTACGTTTGGGAGCTGAGCCCCAATATGGGAGTCACGATTCTAGAAGAATGGAGTATCCCGACATAACTATGTCGGGTTCTGCAACCTGAGTTTGTCTAGCTTTAAATTATACTGTTTATTATCACTCCAAGAACGCATTATTAAGTTGAACGACTTCTTGCTGTCTGCGAATATTTGCATGTCAATATTCGAACGTTGAAAGTAAATATAGAAATAGGCATACTGTAATCTGCAAAGCTGTAGTCTTGGTCCTTTCCAGTATATCGTTAATGTAAAGAAGAAAGAGAGTAGACGACAGTATGAAACATTAGGGCGCACCAGCATTGATAGTGAAGGTATTAGAAAAAAAAACTCCCTCCCGTAAAGAACGCTCTCTGAGGAAACGCGAGAGTCATAAACCAAACTGTTCAGACAGACCATAAGAGCGTAGCTTAGCCTCCAAACTGTTATGCTAAACACGGTCAAATGCCTTGAATATGTCAAGTGCAATCACTCGAGATTTTGCAGAATGTTCAATAGCTGTGTCCCAAACATATATATCATAAGTTAGAACACCTCTTAATGATATTTTAGAAGATCCTGAGTGATATTTTTTTTCCATAGCTTTCGATCTACTGGAAGCAGTGCAACTCGTTGGTAGTTGTTTGGCAAATAGTAAAGTAAAGAGTGAAGATTCCTGAATATGCTTCACACAGTTATAGGGGAAACGTCGAAAAGTCACTGCAGTTTGACACTACCTAAACCTAAGAACCACGGTTTCCTGAACCATATCGGGATACAATCAAAACCTATTGGTAGAGGGTGTTTTTTTAATTCTCTAAGTAGCTCTGCAGGAAACCTTACAGAGTTTAAAAAAATATTTTTCTACGTGACTACTATCTATACCAATAGACTTAACCCAACATTTTTTTTTGAGTTGTTTCATTCCATTCATAAAAATATTTTGTTAGCGAGAGGCTTCATCGGATTTCAACTCATCATCTGCGAAAAATATTTCGCCTCTGAGGCCTTTTTAGAGATATTGAAACAAAAAGGAGTCGCATGGTAATAAATTAGGGCTGTACGGCAGATATTGTAACACGATGAATTCACAATTTTTGGTGGTCGCATTGTTCTATAACGATAGAAAATAATGGTGATTCAAACTAAAAATGTAAATAATTGGTAGAGAAATTTTAGACGCTTTTGGTTTCTGGCATTTTAATGTTTATAACCCGTGTTGTGTGCTATCAACTCCAAACAAACGAACCTTACTTTATCTAATTACAAGTTCTTCCTCAAGTTATGGAATTATTATAGACTAAAAAAAAGGAGCAGCGCGAATACAATTGTCTGGCAAAGTTCAGTAAGGACAAAAAAACACTTATTTTTTATTTTGTAAAGAATCAATGGCAACAATATCAATATTCTTCACTATGTGGATAACATCGTGGTGATAGCCAGTAACCTACCACAGCTCCAATTTTTCATAGACCTCATTGTGGATCAAAGCGAACGATTCAGTCTCCACATAAACACAACCAAAACTAAACTGGTAGCCTTCTCAAAGACACAAACAGACCCCACCCTGAGACTGCATGGCAAGGTCCCGTAAGCCGTATGTATATTTCTATTCTCTATATTTTTGACGAACGATAAATATTTACTTCGTTTAGAATACAATCTGTCAAATAAGAACATGACCGCTCGTATTCTTGAAAAAATTTGTTTCAAGAACATTTTTTGCCATCTATGTATTGTTTGGTATGCTAACAAAGGCGCAATTACCTTAGTAAGTTGTCCAATCGCCTCCTGCATCAATAATTGTCTGGCATCTTGGAAGCACACTGTCGACGAGATTTTCTCTGCAAATTTTTCGGATCTCACAAGACAACTGCATCATAGTCCTCAGAGTCTTTCTTTTGGAGTTTCCCTTTACACGGGAAGATTTTCAATAGGCTTGGCGTTCGGCGATTGTGAGGGCTACTCTAGTATCTTATGGTGGGCCCAAGCGAACCGCTTGGCGACGTGATTTTTGCCCAGCAAAGGTTCCTTCAACGTGCTTCGGAATTTGACATCATGAGCAAGAAGATGTTGTCAAATGGTCTCATGGGACACATTCAAACCCGATTTTCTTAATTTTGCCACTCCTTGACGTAGTGTCAAGTTCGGGTCCCGTGTAAACAAAGACACGATTCGTTTTTCGACATTCGGAGTGATTTTGTCTACTGAGCCACGTTTTGACAAATCGTCGACATTTTTCGTCTCGTTAAAATGATTTACCCACTTCTTCAAAAACGATACCGACTTTTTAATATATTTAGCGACAGCAGAATGTGTTATTTTAGGCTCCTTTGGATGGAAACAAAGAAAGACTGCCCGAACCGACGCGCCAACATGTGACTCATTTTGGATTTTACGTGATTTCGATGAAAGTTCGGAATCGACTGATACTTTTACTAAAATGCGTCGTCGACAAAGGTTCCCTCTACCGATTTTTTATTAAATCGCTAGAATTGCATCTACCAAAAATGAATTATCGTGAACACGTTCTTACTTGACCGACTGTACATAAAGTTGGTTATCTTTTTAACTAGGAGTCATAAATAAAAGTAATATAAGTAAAACGCGAAGCCATCAGGAAATAATTAGGAAACAGATATAATCGGCAAATAGGCATAACAAAGCTTTAGTTGTTACAAGTATATAGCATTGTACCGTTTGGTTTGAAAGTAAAGTTCCATACATTTGCACTAAAAACTATCATTGTAAAGCAAAATATTTCTTTTTTGTTCCGAGAAGAAATATCACCCAGAAGCCTAGACCAATAATCACCGTAACCATTAAACCAACTGTGCAGTAAAGTCGTCGGTTTACCACAAAATTAGAATAACAAAACCTTCATAAATATTACCAGAAGACAGTTCAATGATGGCTCTATTTTATTTATTACTGTGAGGCTTGATTTACAACTGTTTGCCATTGTTCACCGCTGTTTTCCTATTAATGTGTTACCGACAAGAATTTTGAATTTAATAACCCTTTTCATTTTGTCAAGTACGAGAAGATAACTCGGTTCCGAATTTTCAAAAATACTGAGAATTAAATGCAGGTAATAACTTAACTGGGGTACGACGAATGACACTTTAACTTCATGAAGAAAAAAAGTACCTACGTCTACCCAAAGTTGTATCCTTTTCAAATTCAGTGTAATATTTTATATTTTTTATTAAGAACTTGATAGCTGAACATGATTAAATTTACCAAACAAAAAATTTGTAAAAAAATAGCGCTTCATAAACGTAAAAAATGCTGTTCAAATTCTGTGGCGCAAAACTAACAACTTTATTAGAAAAAATCTTTACCCAAAATAAAATTCCGGCCAAGTAAAGACCTAACCCGACAATCTTGTTCAACAAAGGAGATAAAAAGATACTAGCAAACTTCAGAGGAATAAACCTGCCTGAAAACCTTAAAACTAGCGACAAAAAAGAATAATAATAAAGAAAATCAACAAGCTTTAACTGACAGACTATTAACAGGGTTTAGATTACTAAGGTCCTGCACGGATGTTATTTAGATCCTAAGGTGAATTACCTTAAAATCGATAGAACAACATAGACTAGCGTTCTTATGTTTTATTGTCACAGAAGAAATCTTCGAGTATAACCATAAAATGTAGTGCATCGCCTCTAAGAAAAATAGATATCGCACAACATCCACAAAACAATAGAAAATATTTATTCAAAAAACGAAGATAAAAATAAAGATTACATATCTCGACATAGAAATATCGAATTTTGGTGATATCGATACAGGAGTGAAAAGCAAACCATAAATGCGACGAAAATAATAGTATACTTAAACAATGCAATACGAACATCCAACAATTGAAACAAAATATCGAGTTTACAAGACCACAATTAGACCGATTCTACTGCACACAGAGAAAAACCAAAACTTCGAAAACAAAACAAATACTAGAAACAACAGAAATGATAACAGTTCGCAGAATAGCGGGAAAGACCCTATTAGATAGAGAATGAAATGACAGTATCCAAAATAGATAGAATAAATGATTGAGTATTTAATACAAGGATAGAATGGATCAAACATGTAGATAGAATAACAGGAAAGCGAAGAGTTACAATCCCAATAGACAAGTCACTAGTAGAAAGAAGAAGCTTGGATAGAACCCCAAAAACCTTCATGCTACAACCAAACAATTTCAAAAAAATTATGAATTTTTAGTTCTTCCAATTACAATTTTTTTTAAAAATATCTCGATATCATATTATGTTGGGAAGTGGAATGTTTGGTACAACGACACTACTCAGTATATATCACCACTACACCAAACACTTTATTTTTGTACTCGACGCGCGTTTCGCTAACCATGTTAGCTTCATCATGATTGACTATCAATCATCACTCCTGATGAAGCTCACATGGTTAGCGAAACGCGCGTCGGGTGCAAAAATAAAGTGTTTGGGTGTAGTGGTGATATATACTGCGTAGTCGAATATCATAATTCAAAATCTGTTAGTAGCATTAAAACGTATTTTTAATGTCCTATACGGAACACTTTTATGTAAGATCACTTTGGTGTCTCTCCGTCTGTCACACCCGATTTTCTTCGAAACTATTGAACAGAGAAAGTTGAAATTTGGCACTAATATAGGAATTGATGGCCTCACCGGAGCTGTGTAGTTCTGAAAGTTAAATTTTGACATAAGGGGTTAGTTTTACGAGGTGAAATCGGAAGTAAAAAGATTTTTTTTTTTACCAGATCATCGAGAGGTGTCAAATAAAAGCTTGTAAAAATACGAGTTCAAAAATATATACAGGGTGCCCCATATGTATGGAATAATGATTCCACGGCTATTATTAATAAGTGTATCAAAAAATATTTAAATAAGAGTTATAGGGTGTTATACGGGGCACATGCTGACGTTGACAATAAAATGTTTTGAACTATCAGTTCGAAGAAATTACGCCATCTCAAATTTTTTTAAATGGAAAGCCCTGTATGTTATTTTATTTTTGAGTCCTACTAAAAATTCTAGATATTATTTGTCTAACATACCATATATCTAAACTGAACTGTTTTAAAATTACTGATATTTGAAATTAAGGAGATCAAATTAAAAAAATAAATAAATGAAGCTGACTTGTGTCAAACATTTACTGTCAGGTAACGACTTAACGAGTGAAAAAAATGATTTATTGACGAAAACGTTTATTGCCGTATTTTGTGAATTTGTAGCATAATATCGTAATGGTACATTTAACAGAACTGAAAGAATCACTTTGTTAATGATGGTTGGTTACGGAGACCGTAGGAGAACACAACAGGAGGTGTGCGATCTTTTTAACGCAGAATATCCAAATCGAGAACCTATTACCCAATCCATAGTTAGCAAAATATTAAAACGATTTAGACGATCAGGTCATGTTAAGGATCGTTCTAAATCTGGACCTCCAAAAATTAAAACAAGCGACGATAAAAAGTTTCTTGGAAATTACAGATAATCCCCATACTCGTCACCTTTGCCTAGATCGCAACATAAGTAAAGGTACCTTAAGTCTTATACTGAACGAAGAAAAATTACATCCATACAAACCCATTCTATTGCAAGAATTATCTGAAGATGACTACGATAGACGCGTTGAAATTTGCGAGGTCATGATGGAACGAATCAATAATGATCCCAACCTAATTCATAATATTGTTTTTTCTGACGAGGCCACATTTTGTCTTAACGGAAGAGTTAACAGACATAACTGCCGGTACTGATCTACTGAGAATCCCCACTGGATAATCGACAGTCATTCTCAAAGACCACAGAGGATAAATGTGTGGGCAGGGATTTATAGACGTCATATCATTGGTCCCTTTTTTATCGATGGAAATCTTACAGGACAGCGTATTTACAATTACTTCAAAAGCAAGTTATTCCAACTTGTGCAGGTCTTTTTCCCTATGAAAATAATTTGGACATGGATATAAAATCAATGTTCGTAGATATTTTGATGCGATTTTTCCTAATCGATGGATAGGCAGAAGAGGTGCTGTAGAATGGCCTTCAAGGAGTCCCGGCCTTACGCCACTCGATGTCTTTTTATGGGGTCATTTGAAAACCAAAGTTTACCGAAGTCGACCTGAAACTGTAGAAGATTTACAACAAAGAATTCAATATGAAGTAGCACAAATCACCCCGGATTCTCTGGAAAACTCTGTTTATGACAGATTAAGTAATTGCCTCGCTGTTGACGGTAGGCATTTTAAGCAATTGTTACCTTAAAAATAAACCTAGGGTATTTATTAATAGTTTTTTTTTGTCTCTTTTTAATTTTAAATTTCAAATGACAACAATTCCAAAATAGTTCAATTTAGACACATACTACAAATAATATCTAGAATTTTTAGTAGGATTGAAAAATAAAATAATATGCAAGACTTTCCAGTTCTTCGAATTGATAGTTCAAAACATTTTATTGTCAACGTCAGCATGTCCTATACGGCGCACACCCTATATCTTTTATTTAAACATTTTTTTAATACACTGATTAATAAATGCTTTGGACCCTTTATTCCATACATATGGGGCACCCTGTATAATGTAATACTTACGCACACTTTTCTTCGTATTATTTTATAAAAAATGCGAAAAGTCGCTGCCCCCCCCCCCCCCTTATCTCGAAAAGTACTTATCAAAAAATTTTGAAATAGTTCTGGAATATTCTCTACAGTGTGATAATTTTAATCACTTTAATAATTTATCTGGTATCTATGAAAAAAACAAAAATTTCAACGTCACCAGTTTTCAGTTTCAGATCGGAAAAAAACTTTGTTGAAAACTCATTTGGGGTGTGTTTTGTGAAGTCATTGATCATTTTATACCTCCGTAACAAAACTTTGTTTTTTAAAAGCAATCAACGTACGGAACACTAACTGCGCAAGTCCTACTTGTACTTGCCGGTTTTATTTATTACAATAAAAATGTTGTTTGGAATGTCTGATCATTATACTATTGAAAATGAAAAAAAAATTATCAACCTCTACCCCTTTCATCCCTTTTCTTAAAAACTATCGGTTACATTCCTACTTCAAATGTTATATATATTCCAAGTTAAGAAAATACGGATTATTTCGACATCGATTCAGCCTGTGATACACAGTGGCTAAATTTCCTTGACACCTGGTGTTATAGCTACGCAAATCATAATTGTACTTATATATAATATAATTATTTTTAATGATAAGTAAGTATATAAAGTGGGGATATTCGACGCTCAAATGTTTAAGTTAGTGTTTATATATTTGGACTTTTTTATTAACATGTTGATCGCCTTTAATTCTTTTCTCTGAAAAATGACGCTCTGTGTGGCTTTTTGATTGATTTTTTCACCCCCTCCCCCCCCCATACCACCCCTTAATTCAAAATTTAACTTTCATAACTACATGGCTCTGATGGAGCCATCAATTCCTATATTTGTGCTAATTTTCAACTTTCTATGTCAAATAGTTTCGGAGAAAATCGGGTTTGACAGACGGATAGACACCAAAGTGATGTTATAAGTGTTCCGTACGGAACACTAAAAACAAATAGTCAATTAAATATTTATATAAATCTAATTTTAGAAGACCAACATCAAATTAGTAGGACAGTTTTGAAATGGCAAACTTCTTGCAAGTGAAGAAAATAAACTGACGAGAGCGGAAAAAACACAAAAGATAATTAGAAGAGAAACGTTAAAATTGTTTTTCTGGAAGGTGTCGATTACTCCGAAAAACCAAAGTTAATTTTAACAAAGGAATGTGCTATGCTTTCAGAATAGTACAAACAACTAACCTAAGCTGCGGTTAAACTTGAAAAGGGCGTCACCGATTCATTCAATAGGTGAAAAGTGACACACTAATCCTTTTACAACCCTGTCTTGTATTGACAGATACTGGCTATATTAGTTTAAAAACCGAAACAGGAGGATAACGGGTTTTGTCACTTGGAGTTCCCAATATTATGACTCAGAATGGGTGTTATGAACAGTTTTTTTTTCTTTTTAAATTTAAATGGCAACTAAACTAGAAAGTAAAATTAACTCTATTAACTAAGTAATATTTTTGTAATAGTATCTTAGGTCTAAAGTCCAAAGCTTAGGGTATAATATTTTTCAAGATCTAAGAAAATGATTTGGCAAATTGATGCAATAAAAACATTAAACGACCGTACCTGGCCGTAACAGGGTCGTAATTGATATATATACCTCCCTTTCATCTAACTTTTAACATTTTCTTGGCTACTTTCCATCAGACGCCGCAAATGTTTGCCCGTTGAAGCAAAAGCGACAGAAAAGTCTTTATTTAAAGTTAATGGAGCGAGGCCACGAAAAGTACTTTTCATTGATGTAGACATCAGGTATAACAAGCATTCCTGAAAGTACAGTTTGGAAAATTGTGTGTAAAGTAATTCGATAGCGCCTAAAAAAATACGAAAAGACAAAGGTGTGTCGAAACGCATTGATTTATTTCAAGAAGACTTAATCCGCCGCAAAATTTTTGAAATGTATGCAGAACAAAAAGTTCCTACGTTATTGTCACTTTCACGGAGATTGTCCGAGGATAATTGTGACATGAAATGTTCCACAACTTTATAGTAAATTCTAAGTCATTTGGGGTTTTTGTTGAAAAAAATAGAGAAAAGCCAAGTTATAATGGAATCACGACGCTTACAACAACTCAGAATGGAATATCTTGAAAAAGTAAATACAGCTAGATCGAAAAATCGAACAATAATCTACCTAGATGAGACTTGGTATGACATCCACGACACACCCAGTAAAGGAAGGATTGATAAATCCAGAAAATGACACGCCAAAGCTCCATCAAATAAAGGTAAAAGAATAACTATTTTACATGCGGGGTCAGAAGAAGGCTGGATACCAGAATGTCTATTTTTAGCAGCCAAGAATATTTCAGAGTCCAGCTTGGATTATCATTGTAATACAACCGCTGAAGTTTTTGAAGATTGTCTTCAAAACAAATTAATGCCGAATATACCACCGAATAGCTGTATTGTAATGGATAATGCATCTTATCATAGTGGCCAAATGAATAAGGTACCAAGTTCCACCAGTATAGAAAGGGCAATACAAGCCTTTTTATGCGAACGTGACATATATTTCCATGCATGTTATACAGATAAACAAACAATTGTTAGAAGTTTTAAAAAGTTACAATTTTTCAAAGGAATATGTTTGTGATAAAACTGCAAAGGGGACAGGACACGAAATAATTCGTCTTCCACCATATTATTGTATCTTTAATGCGATCGAGTTGATATGGCATAAAATAAAGTCTAATATACGTGCTCACAATAATACACCCACTTTAAACAGTAGTGTGATTTGAGTTGATAAAGACAGAAGTCAAAAATGTAACTGTTGAAAACTGGAGAAACTGTATTCAACACGTCAAAAAAATTGAAAACTCATATAGATGTATGTAGAAAAATATAAATAGTTTAGAACCTGTAAAAAAACTTATTATTGATTTCCAAGATAGTAGCGATAGCAAAATTGAACTAGATATTAATTAAAAGCTAAAATTGTAACAAATGTACGCGAGGACACTGTACACTGTTTTAATATATTTGTGTAATTACGATATTGTGTATTATTCAGTACATAAAAAAATAAAATTCAACTGTCTTATCACAATAAAATTTTAAATCCAACAATCAGGTATAGTGCTGCCCTGCACGATGTCTTGTCATTAAACAGCCATAAATTAAACACTTTCGAATCTAGTTGAATTTTGAATGGGTATAGGTAGCTAAGTTACTTTCTTAGATGGTGAAAAATACTATATACACTAGTGCTCTTTAGTTTTTTTCCAGTTAGATGCTTTACAAGTTCACGATACTTTGCTTTTTGCACCCACTACACTAACTGAAAAGATTTGACTCTTTGAGCCTTCTCGCTATTCCATGTTGATCAGGCAGCCGGGTTGCTTCAATGTTGCTGTGATTATGGAGCCGCTCTGCATGGTTTAAGCAAATTGTCTCACCTCTTCAGCAACCATTTCCACACTCAGATATTTACGCGGATGACTGTTTCGTACGTATTAAAAGGTATTTACAGTTCCTTTTAGTATTTTATTTTGAAATCTATGAATGACTTCTGTGTTGCGTGGACTGGTACACCCCTACAGTTTGATGCCTTATGTCCAAACTGCTTTTAGTACTTGTTTATGTATAACCAATTTATTATTATATAATTAACAATTCGGAATTTCTGATCAGCAACTAATACATTTTTTCTACAGGATGTCCCAAAAGGTATGGTCAAAAATAAAAGATCTAGTAAATTGGACCAAAATAAGGTCAGAAGTTCCTATAAAAATGTCTCCTTTCTCCCCCCGTTAGGGAGCTACAGCCACCCAAATGGGGAGCCTGAAGATGGGATCTCGTTGAATATTTCAGAAACCGTAAAAGACATGAGATTCAGGTTCTAAAGTAAAGTTTATATGCTGAATCGGGATTTTAGCTTATAATCGTCAATAATTCAACCGGTGCGTCAAAATTAGGGGAGAGCGTCGTAAAAATGGACTTAACTTTTTTTACAATAACTTTTATTGCATTTTCAGATTAGGGAAGACTGAGATTTTTGGCGAAAAAAAGGTACTCTTAGTTTAACACGATTAGATGCACCAATTCCGAGTTAAAATCGATAAAGGATTTCCATGTCAGAAAAAGAGCCTATTACCTAATATTATTACGGTTATTAGCAATACTTCAAAATATCCAGACATTTTTAAATGACCATACAACTAAATAATAATTAAAGAAAACATAATCATCAAATGAAACAAAAAACTCATTTTTTTATTTATCAAATCAAGAAAACAATCACAAAACACCGCTAAAAAAATCGGAAATATTAATTTAAAGGAAAAATAAAATCCAAGCGTAATTTCAACTAGGGAATATGTTCCATGTGGGCACCTTGTAGAGATATGCATTTCCTTAAGTTAATGAGGAAAGCCCTTTGAACTCTAAATAACATGCCGGGATTATTCCTTATTTTAGTACAGTGAAAGAAAATTCTCTCTAACAGCTTTTCTCTAGTTTGTACACGAGTCGAATAAATAAGATATTTAAGGTGGCCCCACAGAAAGAAGTCTAAGAGATTTAGATCTGGTGATCGGGGTGGTCACGGGAATGAGCCACCCCGACCTATCCAACGATTGAGAAAATAGTTATCTAAATATCCCCTAGCAATGTTGCTGAAATGTGGTGGTGCACCATCGTGCATTAACCTTATATTGTTGCGAATATGTAACGGAACTTCTAATAAATTTTTTAAATCATCTTAAAGAAATTGCAAATATTTCTCACCATTTAGCCACCCGTCAATGACATATAATTCCCATCCAGACATTTATCAAAAATTAATGTGGGTTTTTAGTCTGAATTATAGCATGTGGGTTATCTTCATCCCATAAGTCAAGATTATGGGAGTTTATTACACCATCCCTAGAAAATCCCGATTCATCTGTAAAATGCACTTTGCTTACAAACTCTTCTCGTTGCTTTTGTAGAAACCAATTAGCGAATTCCACTCGTGCAGATAATCATCGGGTGACATAGAATGAACTTTTTGGAAATAGTAGGGATGAAGTAATTGCTGTTGAGGTACCTTATGCACCAAAGATTTGCAAGTATCAAGTGGTACTACCAATTTCCTTACACTATTAGTTGGATCGTTAGGTCCAAAATAGTTTCTTCCATTTCAGTGGACGACCTATTCCTCCAGGTTTTGGTATAAGACTACCTAAAAGATATCCAATAATAAGCACACAATTTAAGAGAGCAAGACACAATAAACCTGATTCCCGCAGGTTGCGATCAACTCGTTCAATAGTTCTGCGATCAGGCAAGTATCGATCAGGAAATCGTTTTGCGTAAAGGTAATCCGCTTCACTAGCGTTACCAGAAGCTAAGCCATACATTAAATGCATATCCGCATACTCGACAAAAGTAAAATTTGGCATAATGAAATCGACCGCAATTTCTTGAACTTTCAGATCTGACTTGTGTGTTTACATTTGATTAATTAGCATTGCACCTGGCAGAAGCCAGGTAATAGGCTCTTTTCCTGACATGGAAATTCTTTGTCGATTTTAACTCGGAATTGGTGCCCCTAATCGTGTTAAACTAAGAGTACCTTTTTTTCGCAAAAGATCTCAGGCTTCTCTAGTCCGACGCGAAAATACAATAAAAGTTATTGCAAAAAAAGTCCATTTTTACCACGCTTTCCCCTACTTTTGACGTACCGGTTGAATTATCGACGATTATAAGATAGAATTCCGATTCGGCACATAAATTTAACGGTTTCTGAAATATTCAATGAAAACCCATCTTCAGGCTCCCCATTTGGATGGCTGTAGCTCCCTAACGGAGGGAGATAGGAGACATTTTTATAGGAACTTCTGACCTTATTTTGGTTCAGTCTACTAGATCCTTCATTTTTGACCATACCTTTTGGGACACTCTGTATATTTAAAATTTAATTTCTTCCTTGTCTTTTCGATGCGTTATTTCGATTTTAACTTTGCATATATGCATGATACTTAGCTGTGGTTCTATAAGGGATTATATAGTTGTTAAGAATGATTACAACCTGTTTTATGCGTCTATTTGTGAAACTCATCTACACGAATTTGCTTTCGTTGATAATGCGGCAGCGTTTGGTCCATATGTTAATTCTGTTCAAGGCTTCTTGAAGTTTTTCATTGGCTTCTTGTTCAATTTTTTCAACTGTCCATATGCCTATGCCATCATAATAGTGGCCATTGTAGTTTGTTCTATTAGTGGTACGTCATAATTGTATAACAAATACACTGGCTGATCTGCTAGAAGATAGTCGACCTAGGACAATACCCTGCGGCACACCAGCTTTAATTGGTCTCAAATCTGAGTAATCATCTTCACATCTAAGTTTGTATAACCTTTTACTGATATTTAATTTCAGTAAAAGACTGTACTGTTTGGGTAGAAGCTTTTCTAGCTTAAGTTGTAATTCTTGATGCCATATTTGATCAAAAGCGCGGACAAAATACAGGCATATTACTAAGCGTATCGTTTTTTCGTCAAGTGTCTTTTCTAGTGGATCTGTTGGTCTATGAACTTGATCTATTGTTGATGTGTTCTCTCAGAATCCAAATTGATAGGTTTGAATTAAATTCAATGATAGATTTGTGCATTTCTAATAGTTTTCGGATGAATCAACGAAGTAATATTCTTACAATGGAAACCCTTAAAACTACACTCTTTATACCAAAAATTGCAAACCTCGATAGGAGCAATACTGAGCATTAAAGTTAAAAATATTAATAATTAAATCCTCCTTTTAAAATTTTACAATAGATTAATATAATACAATAATTTTTATGGTCGTAAAGAATGATTTCGATAGCATTTTTTCTCCAGAAAATGAACCCTTTTACGAAACTAACCTGAACTAGCATGTGTGGCTCAGTAGATATTAACGATTGAAATTGCAAAAAGTAAGCTTTCGCGTTACTTTGTACAATTATATTCTATCTTTAAAATAACGTAAGGTACTGATCACTGTATACAATACTTAATAACGTAAAAAGTAATAAGAAACCGGTAACGAGTTAAATACTGCATACTTCTACAATTATTTATTCCCAGTTTTAGCGGCTGTGTCATCGATCCGTAGTCGTCAACTCCTCGCGTCGAAAGTGCAGTCCTATTTGCCGACGACACTGTAGTCTTGGCGGCCTCGAAAGAAGAACTGGACAGACTTAACATCGTGAGCAACAAATACGGGCTGCAGTTGAATAAAACCAAGACGAAAGTGATGATTATTGACAGACTCCGAAACAATCACCTCACGTTAGAAATATTGCAGGGTAGGAAACAGTTAATCACTTCAATTACCTCAGCTCAGTAATAACAAACAATGTGAAAATGAAATACGCAGACGTCTTGCTATGGCCAGAACAGCTACCGCCAAGCTAACAAAACTATGAAGAGACAGTGACTTCACACAGAATACCAAATTACGACTCATCAACACACTAATATCCCCAATTGCTACATACGCATTCGAAACCTGGACCTTTAAAAAAAATAACAAGAATCGAATTAGCGCATTTGAAATGTGGGTATACAGAAGGATACTCCGGATGCTCTGGACAGCGCACCGCACAAAGGCTTCGATCCTAGATAAGCTTAACATCAAAACAAGACTGACTACTATAGTCAATAGAAACATTCTGAGATACTTTGGTTACACAGCAAGAGGGAGGAACACAGTAGAGCGGTTGATTGTGGAAGGTAATGTCGAGGGCAAAAGACCGAGGCGACGGTCTTTCACACGCTGGTCGAACCAGATTAAAACAACAACTGGCTTTACATTCCCGGAAGCATCACATCAAGCCCAAAAACAGAAACATGGGCTAAAATATGGGAAAAAGAGCATGATATCACCACATCCTTACGTATATATATATACAGATATATATATATATATATATATATATATATATATATATATATATATATATATATATATATATATATATATATATATATATATATATATATACATATATATATATATATATATATATATATACATATATATATATATATATATATATATATATATATATATATATATATATATATATATATATATATATATGAGTTACGTGGTGATATGTCCTTTTCAGGATTCTCGGAGTAAAGAAGTTTAAAAAATAATTTATTGTTTACATATTGTATGATATTATGAGCTATTTTCTTGTTTTGTGTTGTGACAATGGAAAACTTTAGGCACAATTATTTATAGTAAAATATCTAAGGAGTTGAAGGAGTGGGAACAGGAGTTAAAAGAATGACTTCATATTTATCGTGTTTTAGTCCTCTATGAAAGTTCTTGGAGTCAAAAAAATCTTAACATCATATTTTTTTTGCGTTATTTTTCATTTTAACAGAAAAAAAATCGGGTGTGACAGACAGACACCGAAGTGATCTTATAAGTGTTCCGTACGGAACACTAAAAAGGTGTGAAAGAGGTCATTAAATATTGAATAGTTTCGTTGTATTTTCGTCTTTAGTTGGATATTAGACAAATTTGAAACATAATTGTTATAGTTAAAGAGGTCAGGGAGGGTATTAGTGGAGTCCCTTTCTATATATTATGTTATGGGTCCTTTTCAGGGTTCTTAATTTCGAGGAAACTCAAGATTTTTATATTATGTTGAGAATTTAGAAACCTTGGCCCAATGACACTACTCAGTATATATCACCACTATATCATACACTTTAATTTTTTATTCGACGCTCATTTTGCTGACCATATTAACTTCATAAGGAGCGATGATTCACTGAAACTGTATGACGCGTTTCACTATACTATAGCTTCGTCTGATACAAAATTTTGTATCGGACGAAGCTATAGTATAGCGAAACACGTCATACAGTTTCAGTGAAACTAAATAAAGTGGAAATTTGACAAAAAAATCATTACATTCGTTATGAATTTTCATCAAGTAACAGCCACAACAATTCAAAGCGATGATTCACTCATCGCTTCTGATGAAGCTGACATGGTTAGCGAAACACACGTCGAGCGCAAAAATAAAGTGTTTGGAATAGTAGTGGATGTGTATTTGTGTAAAGTGTTTGGTATACTGAGTAGTATTTTTACATTACTTCCAATTTTAACAAGTAAATGAAAGGCGTGGAGTGAGATATTGTGTAGTCTCAATAAAAATATGAGAACTTTTCGTGATTTTTAGGTAAGATACTGAACAAAATTCTATCATAATTATTTATAGTAAGATATATCTAAAAATTATATAATTTTTAAAAATTTCCAAGTTTATTAGAAGCCCTACCGATGCTTAAGGTATTTCTTAAGAGTAACCCCTAAAAGTAGTTTTGCTTGAAATTTTAAGAAATAATAGGCTTTAGCATCATGCATTCACTGCTTCAATATAAAGATGGTTTACCACGCCGTTTTGCCATAATTAATTATAAAATTTCATATGTTTAACACGTATAAGATAGGAATCCATACTTTTTCTTCGAATCAAAAGCATTTTTATAGGAACTTCTGACCTTATTTTGGTTCAGTCTACTAGATCCTTCATTTTTGACCATACCTTTTGGGACACTCTGTATATTTAAAATTTAATTTCTTCCTTGTCTTTTCGATGCGTTATTTCGATTTTAACTTTGCATATATGCATGATACTTAGCTGTGTTTCCATAAGGGATTATATAGTTGTTAAGAATGATTACACCCTGTTCTATGCGTCTATTTGTGAAACTCATCTACACGAATAAGATAGGAATCCATACTTTTTCTTCGAATCAAAAGCATGCGTTTTTTGCAATTGCTCTTGTCGTATGTGCATTAAAAAGTAAAAAGTCACAAAAAATTATATATACGTAAAAAAATTATTTTGCTATCGTTTGTTAAAATAAGAAGGCAGTTTACCACCTAGTTATTGCAAAAATATTAAATAAATATTACTTTTTATAGAATTTTAGGGAGTGAATTTTCGCTGTGGCAACGAAGCTGACACTCAACAACTCACCGATAGAGCGGGTTCATCAATTTAAATATCTTGGAAGTATAATAACAGATGACTTGGATCCCGACAGAGAGATAAGATGCAGAATTGAAACAGCTCGTACAACTTTCAGAAAAATGAGCACTCTTCTATGCAATGACAATTTGAACCTCAAACTGAGGCAACGGATGGCCAAATGCTATATCTGGTCAGGGTTGTTGTATGGAGTGGAGTGCTGGACCATAAAAATAAGCACATTGAACCGACTGGAAGCTTTTGAAATGTGGATCCACCGTAGAATGCTTCGAATACCGTGGACTGACTTGCTGACAAATGAGGAAGTCTTGCGTAGAGCAAACTCTGAAAGACTGTTGATCAATACTATAAAGTGTCGCAAAATTGCTTATCTCGGATATATACTACGTGGAGAAAAGTACGGTCTTCTCCAGCTCATCATGAAAGGAAAAATTGAGGGAAGGCGCGGAGTTGGTAGAAAACAAATGTCCTGGCTAAAGAACATCAGAGAGTGGACAGAAATCCAAAGCGCTGGAGATCTTTTTAGATTGGCCGAAGACAGACAAGCACTCTCCATAGTGATCGCCAACGTCCGGGCGACCGGATATGGCACATGAAGAAGAAGAAGAACGTAGCTTGAAAAAGACAGCTCACTCGGATGCAGGCGTTCTTTCAAATTTTAAATCATCTATAGTCCGGGGGCTCATAACCAAGATTTTGGACTTATCGAAAAGCGGCAGATAAATATATCACTTATTAAATGTGACAAACAGAACCAAAAAATATAACTTATGGATCCCAATTCTGGTTTCTGCCGTAGTTATAGCTATAATATCTGCCACAGAGACCGGTTCCTGCGGGAGTAAACTTTTTTTTCTTGATAAAAATCAAAAAATGAACTTGTCGCTGAGTGCCAGATATTCGAGATATAGTTAGTTTGGGAATCAAAAATAAATGAAAACATATTATTTGCTCTAGATCTGGTTGAATTTCTACGAATTTTTGAACGTGAAGAGTTTTTGGACCCACCTGAACTTATTCGAGAGCGGCAGATAAATGAATTAGTGTTCGAATAATATAATACCAGGTGAAATCCCGCATATGTGCCATAAAGTCCAGTCCCTGCTTTTATCAGCAGAATTTTTGCATTTTTAATGCACAGCTTAAGTTATAAACAAATTGATTTTCTTTATTCGCATTATTACTTAGCTGTGATGCATGAGTTTATATGTTTTTTGACACGTTACAAATAAATAATTTTTTTCTATAATAACTTAATATAATATTATTTAACTAGCCAAATTTAAATTCTCTGTTCATTTTTTCAAAAACTAAATTATTTTATTATTACTGACAATTTATTAGAATTATATTAATTTTTCTTTGCGAATTTAACAGAAATATTTTTATTTAATTGCATATAAATAAACTTATTAGCTCTTAATTTTTAATTAATTAAATTGGAAAAATGGATTAGAAATTCAGACAGCAGGTCAAAATTCATCTAAAAAAAAAACTTGAGTAAAGCTCGTAATTTGGGTGGAGCGCTTATTAAATTAAGATTTCGTTATTATAAAAATAAATTATGTCAAATTACTTTTTTTAGTTAATTACTTAAAAAATTGTTAATAACAATTAATACGTCATTTTAAAAAAAAAAAAACTAATTGCCAATCGGATTCTGCGACCCAGAAACACATAACGTACACTAGAGTGGAGCCGCAATGCTCAAAGTTTAAAAAGAACACAGTGAAACCCCAGGTAGCTGATGGAGTGTTCGGTCATTGTTGTATTGGCATTAACCGAATGCGGCAAAATTATTGTACGTTTTAAATGTTTAAAATTTTAATTCTTAAAGTTTTTTGGATCACTCTTATTGTCAGTCATGTTAAAAATTTCATATGTGCTATCCATAGCTATAGCTACCAAAAATTGTTTTTTAAATTTTCGTAATTACATATTAAAAGGGGTATTGGAGCTTTAGAATATAAATTTGAAATGATAAATATAAACAGAATTTAAAGATTAAATATAAAAAAATATATATAAAGCGAAACTGTTTCAATGGTGATTTGAGCGTCTCTCGACACACTGGCGCATGTGTATACTATTTGAGAGAAAAACAAATTAGGGGACGGGCGCGCGCGTTGTAAGACAGGCGTGCGCATTTTAATGTTATTTTTAGTATCTACAAACCTCAACGAACATATTAAAACAAATTACATTCGCGCCTCTATGGGTTTAGGTGGGTCCCTTTTTCTACAACTTTGGACCGTTATAACTTTGGACTGACCCAATATCCATGACAGATATTCATTTTTCAGTCATATTCCATAGAAATGAAGTTATACCCAAAATATCTGCCACTCAGCGTTGGGTTCGTCCACCAACTTTTTCTTGCAGCTTTAAAGCCTATTTCCAGGAACAAGAACCAGAGATGAGGCTTTAAACTACCTGGAGAGACTAAGGGGAGCATAATTAACAAATTAGTACTATTATCAGTCACTCTTCGATGAGACATTTGGGTACTGAGCTCCCTGACTAATATAGGCAATGCAATAACACGTGATTGCGTACGGCGGGAAGTAAGGGAGAAGCTACGTTGCCACACTCATGATACTTAGAAAACCAAATTATTTCGCGTCTTTCTCTAACACAATGCTCTCTCTGTCTTCTCGTAAGAAATACTTTCACTTTTTTATTATTATCTCACCACAAACTACCCATTATGTAAAATATCGTGTTGGAATGGTAGGATTAATTTATTTTCTAAGGTCACTGTCGATCTGAAAAAGTCAAATTCGGTATTTACTTTATAACTGCGTGTTTGCAAGGGTAGTACTGGATAACTCATCTTACCAATTTTTTATTTTATTATTATTTTACCATATAGTACTTATCATTTAAAATATTGTTTTTATTAAGTTTTTCTCAAATGTGAGGCAGTCATGTTCAGTATTTCTTTTAATTTTGCGTCTTTATGATGATAGTAATTGGTAAATCACTTCACTAATTTCTTATTGTGTTCTCAGATCGTAGTAGATTGTCGTAATTACGTAATTTTAGATGTATCTTACATTTCCCTAGTATTAAATATTATTGAAATAGTTTCCGAAAGCTGTATCATAAAATTTTGTAACTACAAAAGTTATAAGAAAGACGCTATTATTATTATCGTATGTCGCAGCAGAGGGAAAATAGAATAATACAAACACACAAAATGTAAACGAACAAACAATACAAAAATGCATCCAGAAATACGAACAATATAACTAAGCAATGCATGTGTATAAATATAAATAAAACCCAATATAAGTAAAATAATACAAAAGTCCTAACATTAATATCAAACACCAAAACCTAGCACCAAAGATCCTCCACTCTTAATTGTCGTAGCCAGACAAGGGCGGTGGGTGTCACCTCATGCAGCTGAGTAAAGTCTCCTTCAAAAGCAAGTTCGCCACATCCACTTACAATATGATGCGTTGTTTGGTGAGCTGCACCACACATACACTGCGGAGAATTTTTAAAACTCCATCGATGCATAAGATAAACGCACCTATTCTGGCCGATTCGGATTCGATTTAGAGGCGACCACTCTCTTCATGGAACTTAGAAACCGGGAACTCGAACAAAGGGGTCACCTATTTAATGAAAGTTTAAAGGTGGCTAATTGTTTCATTCTGTTCTCCATTCAATCTTCAAGTCGGAGTCTTTCTTTTTCGATCTAAAGATCTAAAGAGAAAGACCCTGAACGTTCTGCAAGTTTTAAGGAAACCGAAAAAGTTTCAGACCCCTTTTTATACGTTTATTATCATAAAAATACTTAAGGTAAGAAAATTAAATAAACTACTATATAAGCTTACATAGTAGAAACCTAAAGCCTAAAGAATACTAAAATTTAAAACAATATTCTCAACTGTAATACGAATATTGTGATAATAATTATTCTGAAAAATGAAAATCCACGTCATTATTGTCTTTTTAACTCAACTTATCTTTTTATGATCAATTCTAAAATATACAATGGTGGTTTCTATTAAAAATGTTGTGCAACTTATTCTTTTTGGGGTCAATGGCTTTGCATATTCACCCACTACTTGTTCCGCAATTTTCAGTTTGTATTGAGTAATTATCCTTGCATATAAAGACAAGTTGTTTGAATGTTCTGTATATTCTTGACATTGTTCTTGATTTTTAGTTCAGACACCTGAAGATGTAATCGATTGCATAATGGAACTTAGGAACATAAAATATTTATTTTGGTGTCGATCATACAACGTAAATGTTATGTTATGTAATGAATTAATTTTGGTACTTACCATTTACATTATGAAGATTTATCAATAAATAAACAAGTAATTACAAATGTAGATCTACGATATCGTGCTAATTATACTGTGACATGTCAGGTAACTCAACAATTTATATTTTATTTTCGTAATATATATATTTTTTTAGTTCTGATCATTGCGTTGAAAAATGTAGTAACGAATACGAAAGAAAAATTTTAATATACTGGCTTGTTTAACGAAGTAAATACGTTTTTCATTTCCAACCATTTGTTGTCCAAGCCTTCGTAAGTTGGTTTACTAAAAAAGACTTATGGCGTGACAGTATCTAGTCGCAGCTTGGCCCACGAAAAAAGAGCAACATATTTACTACTCTTACATTTACATATAGTAACAGTCTGCAGCTTTACCCGCATCTACCCGCTATATGTAGCCGTTGTGCCTGAGATGTAATATCTAGGAACAAAAGGGAAAACAAAATTAAAATTACTGAAATGTTTTTCCATCGATTTTAACTATTTTTGTATATATTGTAAGTGTAAAATCACATGCATTATTTTTCAGGTATTTTCGGTGTTACTGAATCAATTTTAATTAAATATGGTGAAAAATTTATTGAAATGATGTACTCTCGCACGTAAAAAAGATGTATACAAATAGATTTATTCGTTTTCGAGTTATAATACGATATAAACGAACACACACACACTCACACATGCACATATATATATATATATATATATATATATATATATATATATATATATATATATATATATATATATATATATATATATTTTATATATATTATATATTTATATATATATATATATATATATATATATATATATATATATATATATATATATATATATATACTTTTTTTTTCCCAATTTCTTGAACCGTATATATATATTCATAGTTTTTGAGTTTTGTTGAGATTTTTTTAAGGTTCATGAATGAAAGTACTTTTTGAGGTTACATTTATTACAATACGTTTCAACCAAATTATCTTGATCTTCGTCAGTTGTATTTATAATTGAAATAATATATGTAAAGTCCGTCCATACGTATAGTGCAGTGACTAAACTTGATGCTGGCATTTTCTCAAGGATAGATAGAAGTGATCAAGATATAATACGGCGTAAAATTTACGATATATGAGGAACAAAGTGTGCCCACATTGGATAATTTAATGAAAAGGCTTGAAAGAGATGAAACCGTGATTAAATGTATTAGGACAATATTATGGAAGTCTATTCAACACATGGGTTTCAAATTTAAAAAACTTAATAAAATATTTAGAAAAAATAAGACGAGCAAAAGCCAATTATTTACTTAGATGAAACATGGTTCGACACATACGATACTCCGGAAAGGGGTTGGGTTGACTCAAGTGATAACTGTAAAACAAAAGCACCATCAAATAGCGGTAAAAGGATGACAATTTTGCATGCTGGATGTATGATAATGACATTTACTTCCACGAAGATTATACTAAACAGTCATTGATAGAAGTTTTGAAGAGATTAAACATAAAAAAGGAATATGTCTGTGAAAATTATGCAAAGGATATAGGGCATAAGTTTTAAGGATTCCACCATACCATTGTATATTTAATCCTATAGAGCGTATTTGGAATCAATTGAAATCTGCCATTTGTCGTAATAATATTTGCCCCACTATTAATTCCAGTGTACTCAAACCGAAGTTTTTAATATACCTCTACAGAGTCGGGCGAACATGTTGAAAAAGTTGAAAAATCATATATCCATATTGTAGATAATATAGAAAAACTAATAATTAGCACCAATGATAATCATAGCGATAGTGATATTATTTTAAGTGAATAATGTAATTAATTTTAATGAGTAAAGTAATAATTTCTATTTATAATAAAAATAATTGGTAATAATAAGATGATTTGTAATAAACATAAATAAAACATAGTATAAACATTGTTTAATGTCTTTCCAAAAAACAAAATAATAAAATTCTAAGCAAAGTACGGACCCGTTCAATCATATTTGAATTTTACAGCTTGCACTAATAGGAATCAGTTAGTCACTTCACTATATGTATGGACGGACTTTATACATGAGCACATGGAACTTACTACAGAAATTAATAAAATTATAGACTTACCTAAAAAGGCTTTTCATTATTCATCAAAAAAGTATCGAAAACTCTATTATAATACGGATACTAACATATTAAGCGTCATATGAAACATTAATATCACTACTGTTTAAATATACTGTTAATATAAAATAAAATAAAAATTATGTTATGTTAGTGCTGTTTTGTTTTTTTTTATCATAGCGGTGGCTATTTACACGATGTTGAAGAAGTTGTGAAGTTTGCCCCATATAAATTTCGTTGCTGTTTTTACATGATATCTCATTAACTACATGTGCTTTTGATTTTTAGCTGTTTTGCTTTTCAGGCTGCTAAAACTGTTTTTCAATAGATTATAAGCTTTGTGACAAACATTGATGTCATGTCGTTTAAAATATGATTGGGTATTTTCTGAAAATCCCCGTATATATGGCATAGGTAAAAATTTATTGGGATTTTTAGTAACCTTTTGTTGTTGAGTGTTATATGTAGTTTTATTTTTGCGTGAATAGAGTAGAGAGTTAATTAGTTTTGAAGGGTAACTATTCTTCAACAAAACGTCTTTTGCTTTTTGAATAGCCCTGTTTTGGTAGTGTTTGTCGCTCAATAGTATAGCTCTATCTCTTAGACTTTAAATTACGGTTTTTTTTTTGGGACATTGAGTGTTGCGAGTGAAAATTTAGATATCTTCCCGACCAAGTTTGCTTTGTACGAGTATACCATTCGATCATTATCTCATTATTTTTGTGGTGTAAGGTTAAATCTAGAAAATTTATAGTTTGGTTATTTTCATGTTCTATGGCGAATTGTATTAAATTTAGATAGAATATTCTCCCCTTTATCTTTCGGGATTGCTGTAGTGCAGTAATAAACATATCTAAAAAAGAAGGGAACCCCATAATCTAACCTAGGTATGATAGTAACTTCCAAGCTTTCTAGTACCATTTGAGCAACGACGCTGAAAATCGAGAAGCACATTGCACAACCCTCAATTTCTTTATAAAAATTATTATCATAAAGAAGAAAATTTTAGAGTAATTTCAATTGCTGTTAAAAATTCATTTAGAGAGATATCAGTGTGTTTCTTTATGTCATTCCATTTTAATTCTATTATATCTAAGGCCAATTGTATTGGGATATTTGTGTATAATGAAATGACGTCTAGTGATACTAGAATGTAATTATCTGATAAGGTGGTATTTGTAATTTTTTGTTTAAAGTCCCGCGAGCCTTTGATGTATGTATATCAGTTTTGTTTACAACATTTTGAAGGATTTTTTCAAAAATTTTGATAGTTTATTTAAGGGAGATTGCACACATGAGACAATGGGCCGTAATGGTACACCATTTTTATGTGAGTTTGGTAGCCCGTACATATTTTTGGGGGTTGTGCGTTGTTGATTTTTAGATTTTTTTCTGTAGTTGAAGATATGTAGTTTTTCATTGCCCATTTTTTTATTAGGTCGTTGTTTTGTTTTTGAAAAATATTGGTTAGGTCATTACTTATTTTTTTTAAATCTTTTTTAAAGCATTTTTTCTTTCTACTCATGATTTCCCATAATAACAGTTTTATTTGATTTATCCGGCCTTAAGATTTTTAAGTTGGGATTTTGTTTTAGAAAGTGGTTTGTTTTTTTTTAATTCGTACGTTGCATAATGTTGTCGCGTGTATTGTTTTTTTTTTGTTTGAGGTGATTTTATTTTTAAAATTTGTTAATATGTTACAAAAATTGGCTCTTATCTCATCCTTCTAGTTACATGGTAAGTTATTGATTGTAGATTCAACAAAGGCTATCATTTCTGGAATATATATATATATATATATATATATATATATATATATATATATATATATATATATACAGTCCCTGGCCAAATTATTAGACGCACTGCAAGATTTCATGTAAAATATTAATTACCGAGTGATATTGTACCGTTTTATTATTTTAAATTGATTTGTTTTTTATTTTTATACTATCCAATCAATTACCTATTTATTTGACATAAATAAAACAGCATTAATTTAGAAAAGCATAAGTTTATTAAGTTTTAAAGAAAAGTGAAATTAATGTTAGTAAAAGTCAATATTTAGTTAAGCCACCTTTAGCCGCTATCAAAGCTTTAATTCTGCGCGGCATGCTATCAATGCAAGATTGTATTGTCTCCTGCATTTGAGGATGATGATTCCACACATGAATAATCTTTTCTAGGAGCTGGGTTTTGTTGGTAATCACATCTTTAGCCACTTCTCTTTTCATCAGCTCCCACACATTTTCAATGGGGGAGAGAGATATTTTTTTCTGCCAAAAAAGCTTTAACAGACCGAGCAGTGTGGCAGGGAGCTCCATCTTGCATGAAAGTGAATGGTTCCCCATTTGGAAACCATTCTCTGAGCTGCGGAATCAACCGATTTTGTAATACTTCTTTGTACTGATCTTGCCTCATTATTCCTTTGACAACGTACAGACGTCCAGTGCCCTTGCCGCTGATGACTGACCAAATCATTACTTTGGTGGGATGTTTAACCGTCGGGACGACACAATCAGGATGAAACTTTTCTCCATGACGACGACGCACATACTGAGCTTTATTCTGCAAAATTTCGAATGTGCTTTCGTCACTGAAGCAGACCTGTCAAAAATAGGAAAAATATATAAACTTCCATGTTTATTTGCTTTATTTAACTGAAAATGATAATAATGTATCAATTATTGATTAAATTGCTGTATCTTACCGATCTCCAGAAGTCCACATCTTTGTCTTGCCATTGTTTGGCCCACTACAGGCGCTTTGCTTTCATTGCAGCTGTTAACTTGGGCTTCCTGGCGGGGCAACAGGCCTTAAAATCTAATTCTTTCAATTTTCTTCGAACAGTGCGCTCAGAAGCATTTACGCTAGCATCCTGGAGTTGTGATTTTATTACCTTTGTGGTAGCAAATCTGTTTTCTACACAAATTTTCTTCAAACATCTCTCTGACCGTGGAGTGAAAATTGGTTTTTCTACCGCATCTTTTCAGGCTTAATTCCTTCCCTGACTCAATTTTCTTTTTTATGCGTCGTACACTAGCTTCAGAAACCTCCAATCTTCGTGATATTTCTCGGTTTGTAAATGTTTTCGCAATCACAAGGGCCTTCACTTCAGCTTTTTTACGTGGTGAAAGATCGCCTTTTCTACCCATAATAAAAATAGTCCAATTACTTTTTTAAAACACTGCATACAAAATAAACTAATAACTGAGTAGTATAAAACTGTTAAACAAACAATCACAGTCCATAAAGCCACAGAAACACGTCCGTACCTGACTCGATTCCGATCGCCACTGATACAGATTTGTACTTGTTTACGTTCATGTATCACTTTGTCAACACAGTGTTGCCATATGTTAAAAATAAATACAAATATGTAGTCTACAACAATTCTTTTAAATAAAAATCAATAATATTGTAGTTTAAATATACCAATATTGCATAAAAACTCCTAAGAAACATAAAATTACTAAAAAAAAATACAGTGCGTCTAATAATTTGGCCAGGGACTGTATATATATATATATATATATATATATATATATATATATATATATATATATATATATATATATATATATATATATATATATATATATATATATATATATATATATATATATAATATATATATATATATATATATATATATATATATATATATATACATATATAAATATATATAAATATATATATATATATATATATATATATATATATATATATATATATATATATATATAAATATATATATATATATATATATATATATATATATATATATATATATATATATATATATATGTATACATATATAGATAGATATATTATATTTGATAGTGCGTAATGATTCACGGATGGAGAAATGTGTTTCCTTGTAGACACCGGAGTACATCCGTTGATCAATGTTGATTTGGTAGTAGCAGAAATTTCGCCAAATCTCATTTGGCATTATCGATGTTTACTTCTTTGTGGTTAATGGTAAACTGAGAAATTCTAAACTGTGCAAGCTCGTAATGAATTATAGTGACCGTAGAGTGTAGCGGTGATTGGTCGGAGCTAGCTCTTCCTCTCCAGACTACAATTTATGGTCTTGACGTTGTTCTGTTGGCTGCTGACGAATTATTTTATTACGCATTTTATGACCTGCCGATAAGTGATTTATGTGTTGTGGATACTAAGTTTTTATTCTTTAAGTCTAGCAAACATCCTCTAAAGGTTTATCTTACGTAAACCCATTGCAAGTACCACACGTGATGCCGTATACGTTCTGGTTTTATACCTTTATCTTATAGACCAAGAGGGCGACCTGTCGACTAACCGTCTGCGTATTTGTTCATTCTATTGGGCGGGTCGAATAAAAGCATTTAACATTGCTTTCCGTGCCCTGGAATGCCCAGGTAAGGCCCAAGATGCTACATCCACAAAATACACTGTTCTTTAACCACTTGAATCAAGTACCATAAGATATGTTGACACTAAAAAAGTCGAACGCCACAAAGAGCAGACGCCACTGAGACTGGACCCACCTTTAGGGCCCAAAAAACCTCGATCCAAAAATGGACATGCACGAAACCATAGAACAGTAATATGGTCGGTTTGACAGTAGCTTATTCACGGCCTACTTCTTTTTCTTGCTCTCTTGTTGTTTTCAATCCTTTTTATTCGGGAATCATAATCGCAAAGTGTTCCATTTATGCCAATAATTTGTACCACTTACAAGTTAACTAAGCACTAAAACATTCGTTTTTATTGTTTTGGAGTGCTTTTTGTGTAAATAGGTGAAACAGTGTCATGTTACATGTTAGATGAAAGAACCCCAGTTCCATCACGTCTTAAACCAGATTTAAATTATACCTCTGCTACTAAGTTTAAGCAGCTCAAAGTTGTTACCATAATCTAGATTTATGTCAACTCTATGCAATTCTAAGCCGATTTAGGACTTTTTTTGTTAATATAGTTACTCGATTAAACTTGTCACGTTATAAAAACTCTGGTCGAGGTTCAACATAGAAATCCAAAAAACAAATAAACATAAATTGTTGTTGATATTTTGCATGTTCATACGGTTACAAGAAAAAATAACCCATAAAAACTCGCACGAAACCATTGGTGGAAATTCCACACTATATATATATGAGCCACATTCGGCGCATAGATCTTATCTATCCGTTATTTACACACAGTCCTCGCTCTGAAAGCTTAGCTCGGAAATTAATGACTATCGCCGCCGATTTTGAAATGATAAAGTGTAGTAATTGTATCTTTATTAAGGTATTTTTTAACAAAGAATTTATTTTGAGGATTATTCAAATGACTCGTTAGATATTTCTTTTGTACGGTTTGGGTCCGGGTCCATTTTTTAATTCTTTTGAATTATTTTTCTCCTTTTTTGTCGGTATTTGTGGCAAGGTTGCCCAGCAATAGACCTGAATGCCATCTTGCCTAACTATTTAGATCGTTAGGATTTAAAGAACTTGAACGCTAATACCCGTATTAAAAATTGATTCTCGCCACATAAGGTAATGCATAATGTATTATGAACCAACCAATTTTTTCCCTTTATTTATATAGTTTAAATAAAAAGCGTCCCATTTTCATTGAAAAATGAGAAAAAATTATTATAAAAAAACACATAATTTTCTTAGAAGCAGCTGCTTGATTTGGGCATTTTGTAGACGTATTGAGATTCTATTACTGATAGTGTTATTTTAATTGACAGATATATGTATATATATATATATATATATATACATATATATATATATATATATATATATATATATATATATATATATATATATATATACTAAATCCTTAAACTTCTAAGTGAAGGACAGAGCTTCTGTGAAAACTCTTCAAGGTTTGCTTCAAGGCTGTCTTCAAGGTGGATTGGCTACTAATGTCTTTGCCTCTGTCTATGTAGTGTTAGTTCTACTCAGTTCTTCGATGATACATCTTCCCCAGGTTTGTCTTGGTCGTCACATCTTCGTTGTTCTTGTGGATTTCAGTCCAGGGAGCTTTTTGTTATATCGTCATTTGATTTTACCAACATGTAACCTATCCATCCCCATCCCCGTAGTAATATATCCGGTGTATTTCCTAAGATGCCAGAGGTCTTCATTACGAATGATGTTCGGCCAGAATATGCGGAGAATTCGACGTAAACCTTTATTACTGGAAAATATCGAAAGTATGTGGTAAAAAACATTCATGATTTTTACGACAAGCGGAGATGGATTAAATATTTTTCTAATGCTACCATAAATTTTAATAAAATGGCTTAAAATAGTTTAGCACAATATATAAAAAGAATTTTAGTGTAGATATAACAATTTTTTTTTCACAGTCAATATTGCTAAGAAATAATATCTATTTTTATGTACAATAAAAACCTAGCAAACATCACTTAATATTATTTTTAGGTCTATTTACAATATCACAATTTATTTCAATTAATGATTTCTTTTACTTTACATATCTTACATTTCCACATATTATATAAATCCACATTTATTTTATTATGATATACCTACAAAATATTAACGTATTAAAACTTTTACAGTTCTTAAAACTTAACCGAAACCAATCTACTTAAAGCTTCCATAATATATCAATTTAGTGCACATTCTAACAATAAGCGTACAATAGATATTAAACCTTTTTTTTCCTGTTAAAGTTTTTGTCACTTTTCAAGTTACACAACCATATAATAGCACCAACTTAACTTTACTCTTAAATATCCTCAGCCTGGTGTCTGTGTTGCTTTGTCTTAATGCCCATATATGTAGTTCTTAGTTGGCCAAAGGCTTGCTCGATTATGTATGTCTGCTGTAGCACCTCCTTCTTTGTTGATGATACTGCCCAGGTATATGAATTCCTCCAAGTCCTCTGCGTCAGATCCAGAGATAGTGAATGGTATATTTATGTGGGTATTAATTCTAATGAACTTAGTTTTGGCCACATTTATTGAATATTTTTGCTTCACGTTCTAAGTTTTCCACCATCTTTGGCATGTCGTTATAAGATTGTGCCATCAAACAGATGTTTAAGTTACAGTTTACGAACGAGAAACGCACTTTTAATAATAACAAGTGTTCATTAAATTGACATAATGCTAGAACTTTTCAATAATAATTCAAAGATATAATTCATACAAATAACACATTTTGGGTGTCGTAGGTTCTAGGCACTGTTTTCCTAAGCCCTACGAATATTATATATTTTACCAATTATGATTATTTTCTATATTTAAAATTTTTCAAGAGATATTGCAAAAGGAACTATTGCATATTGACTTTCCAAACTAGATGCAGTATCTGAAAACTAACCCTAAGTGTGGTTGATCAGAATCCACGAATAGACACACACAGAATTATCCCGATAACTTGGTTTATGGATTTAAATCAAACCCCTCTAGCAAATATCCTGTATACATACCCTCCTTGGTTTTAAATACACATAAATATTTATCTGAAATATTTTATGTCATTTTAGTCGCTAACAGTAAATTCAAATATACACGAGACATTTTGAAAATTATAAATATACATTTTTTTCAGATAACAACGCCTAATAATATTTACTTCTGAAAGCCCGGAAAACACAAATTACCAAAAATATATTTGTCCAGTAACTGGAAAGATACCAGCATACCATAGTTATAGAAAATATATTGTTTTTGCATGCAATTAGTGAATATTTGGACTGCAATAGATCAGGACGAATTTAAATCTCTGAGAAGTTTAGCTAAAGATGAATAATTTAACCAAGCATTAAATATTTTCAAAAGACTAGATATAGATCTTGGAGCTGTGGCTAGAGCAGGATATAAGTTTCTACTACTACCCACAAAAACATGTCCGATATGATTTGTTTTCGAACTTACCAGCAATAATAGCAATAACACATAACATTATGAAATTTCAGTTGACGGAAAAAAATATCGACAATCGCTACCAGTTAGATCAGGTAGGGCACCAGCTTCGTTAATTTAATTAAATCACCCTGTATATTTCCATTCTTTGAATCCTTTGTCGAACTCTAAACAATTGATTTTTGTGTACCAACCTCTGTATTTAACGCCAATAGTTTAGAAAACTATATAGTTTCTTGGGAAATAAATGAACCACAATATTTCTAATATTATCCTTATTATAAAAATGGAGTCTAAGAACTCTCAGAAGACAAGCGCTATTTATTTTCCAAGGAATATTAACTTTTTGAATTAGAATATTTAAGAGTTATTACAGAGTTTAATCCCCTATATTTTAAAAAGTATGAGCGAAAAAAGGTAAAATATGGATTATGAAATAAAACAACAGAACAGGCTCGTGATTGCAACAATATTGATCACAAATATTTTTAAGATTAATTCAATTATCAGTTAACTTAATTGAAATTGGTTTATGTTTGCTCAAACTGGATAAAATATTGAAAATCACAAGATACCAACATATTTTTAAATTTTTTGCCTATTTCACAGATATCGATTGAGTTCACAAAAGTACTATATGGTTTTTCATCCCAAATTATCGCTTCTTTTTGCTAATAATTATCACCAGGTCCTCGGTTAGTAAAATTGAACTTATTTTTGGCATTATATATATATATATATATATATATATATATATATATATATATATGTATATATATATATATATATATATATATATATATATATATATACATATATGTATATATGTATATATATATATATATATATATATATATATATATATATATATATATATATATATATATATATATACATATATACATATATATATATATATATATATATATATATATATATATATATATATATATATATATATATATATATATATATATATACGCCTTTCCTTTTTTTTTCTATGAACATGTAACAATTATATTCTTATTATAATTCTATATGGCAGACAATACTCAACTTCCGTTTATCAATAAATAAAATTAGTAACTTTGAATTGTTGTGGTTGTTACTTGATGAAAATTCATAACGAATGTAATGAAAGACTGATTTTGTCAAATTTCCACTTTATTTAGTTTCACTGAAACTAAGCGAAAATCTAAGCGAAACTAAGCGAAACGCGTCATACAGTTTCAGTGAAACTAAATAAAGTGGAAATTTGACAAAATCAGTCTTTCATTACAAAATTAGTAACCATAAAAATAAACTAACTAACTAAAATATATATTAATAAAGAAATTCAACAGAAGCTAAGAAAAGATGAAAGTTTCTAACATCTCATGCAGCAATATTTAGAAAATATGCAAATAGCAAGCAAGTAAAATTCATAATCAGCAAATTTTTAAATTGCCGTATTTCAAAAATCATTGCCATTAGACAAAGGATATAACAGATGTTTCATTTTAACTAAAACCGTTTCAAAATGGCGCCATGGATACCAGTTTATTCACTGGGGTTACACATTGAAGTTATAATAAATGATAACTAAAAATTATAAATCCCGGGTGGTCCAGAAAATAAGCACCATCACCTCAATAAAATGTCACCTAATAAATGGTATTTCGAACACTTTTTCCCATATCCAAACGGATGTCCCAAGAATTTCGAGAGCCTCTTTTTTAGCTTTTTATTTGCCAGTCACTGCTTTAAATTTGTCTTATGTAGATTCTATCTATAACAAGATGCCTGCGTTTTATGTTTACCTTTTTAATGGGTACTTTATTGGGTTAACAGCTCTGAAACAGATATACTTAAAGTTAGATTGATTTTTTTAGAGCTTAGTTTACCTGGTGACTTGCACAAGTATAAAAATATTAACCACAAAAATAGTTTATTTTTTATATTTAAGATAATTTCATTGCTGTGGCGTCCGCTCGGATGTTAACGGAGATCTGATAAATATTTTCCGCGCACACACATTATATATCTATATATATATATATATATATATATATATAATATATATATATATATATATATATATATATATATATATATATATATATATATATATATATATATATATATATATATATATATATATATATATATATATATATATATATAAATATATATATATATATATATATATATATATATATATACATATATATATATACTCACTTATTACTTACTTAATCCTTATGACTTTCTACCTACCCATTTTGTTAGGAGTGCAAGGCCCGTAGCGTTGAGTTATTCTATATCTGTCTTTTCCATATTTCCTTCTATATCCTTCCATCCTGTTTAAATTGCCGATTGCCTCTTTTGTTTCTTCTGTATTAGTTTCTTCTGTTTGTGTGAGTTCTGTATCTTGTTTCGGTATGTCTCTATGTTGATTTTTGTATGCGTTTCCTTCTAATTTTTTGCATCCAGTTCCTGTTCTTTCCGTTTCAGTGATTCCTACAGAGCGCTTTTGTTGTTCTTTTGTCAGTTCATCCTCTTTTCCGTTTATACCCCTATTATTCTGTATTCTTAATCTAATAACTCGATATTTATTTTCCATTTATTTCTTCCTATCTATTTCTTTGATTATCTTCTTGTTTATATTCATTTTACTAGTCTTCTCTTCCGTATCCTTTATCTTTGCCAGGTTCGTCGTCAATCTACCAATCTTTCTCCTTTTTCTCAGTTTTTTGACTTGATGGTCGTAGTATTCTTTGTTTGTTCTTTCAGTTTTTCTTCCTCAATGTCCTATTTATATTCTCTTCCTTCAATTACGATTTTTGATATCCTATTTTCACCTTTTCACCATTCTTTCTCTCGTTCTCTGCTATATGTTTCAATTTCTTTTGAATTTCTCGTTCATGTTTTGTTAAATCGTTGTTTATGCAAACTCTCTCTCTTAGGTTTCTCAGTTTGTTTTTATTTTTCATTACAGCTTCTTTATCTCCCGTGTTTCCAAGTTCTATCTTGTATATAGTCCCTTCCTGTTTTTGTCACATCTTTAATCTGTACTTTTGTGTCCATACATGTTCTACACCTATTTTCAGATCTGGTTGGCTATTCGCTTCAAATCTCATTCCCGATATTACAATATTATTCATTACGTTGTCTTTTTCCAGTCTACTCATCTTCCAATCCATACTTCTCATGTTTTCTCTAATTATCTTATTTTCCTCTTTCAATACTTCGTTCTCCTTTTTTAATTCCTTCAACTCTTGTTAGTATGTCTTCTGATCTTGTTTTTATATCCTTTATATCTGACATTAGCTCTCTGATCATTTCTAACAAATTGCTTGTCTTTCTGTGGTGTTCTTATCAGCTTCTTACTCTTCTTGAATAATCCCATTGGCTCTTTTTTTCTTCGACTCTTCCTCTTTTCGAGTCTCCTGAGGTATAATCATCGCTTTCCATTGTTCTTTCTGTTATAAAAACTTTACGTGTGTTCCCCGTATATTCCATTTTCAAACACGGGAAAAAAAAACTGTTGTTTATATTTCTTATCATCGTAAACAGTAAAATGATCAAGGTCGTCGCTTATCGTTTCGTTAGCTTCATACAATTTTACAGAATTATTCTCATAAACCTCCAAAGTTTTTACTTATTGTTTTAATTCACAACACTAAACTCTGTTTTATTTCTAGTCCCTCTCATTTGCACTCGACAAAATAATTAAATAGCAGGAAACACTACCGTAATAATGCTCGTTGAACGAGTTGGCTATTGCTGGGCGTTCGATTTACATGTACGCACTTCGCGATCCAAAACTCAACTATATATATATATATATATATATATATATATATATATATATATATATATATATATATATATATATATATACATATATATATATACATATATATACTTTTTTCTTTTTTTTTCTTGAACATGTAACAATTATATTCTTTTTATAATTTTCTTGGGTTTAATGTTCATGAACTTAAAAAATTTGTTTTATATCATAGTGTATATTTATGACAAAACGTTTTGACAATACTTTCCATTCTTCATCAGTAGTTTAATCTTCAGTAATTTTTTTATTAATTATACTCTATTCATCCTTCATAATATTTATCATTTTGACTTACCTGTGATTTATTTTAAACTACTATACACATATAAATTAAAAATAAACTAAAACGATATATTACACGGAATATTTTGCATAGGCAGTTACAATTGAATTTGGTATTAGCATTAGGTTAATACAAAATTCTTTATATATGATATGTTTCCTTTTTTCCCTTCCCTTATTTATTTTATTATTATCATTATCTTTGTTGGCTTTTATTTTTTGATTTATTGGGAATATCAATGTATTTATGGTATCATAGCCATGGCTTTATTTTGTTTTATTACATAGTATGCTAGTGTAGCATCATGTAATTTTTTTCTGAATTAATATTGTTAGATGACCTTATAATATATTTTGCTTAAACCCTTGATATATTTTTTTATCAATTATGGCATTTTTATTATTTTTAATACAAATCGTTTCTAGAAATTCACGTTTATGGTGGTTTGGTTCAGTTTTTAATATTTTTATATTAGTGAAGTGCCATTTAATCTATTAAAAAGGTGTTGAAAGATTTGACCATTGTATGCACCCGAGCAGTCGTTACATGGGATTTCATATATGTGTTTTTTTATTTTTGTGTGTTTTGGTTTTTAATATGGTGAAATCTTGTTGTAATAAGTAATTACTTTTGTGGCATGTTTTTATATTATATTTTTGGAACACAGTTTGAAGGTTTTTCTGATAGACCGTTTTTCTATGGTAGAACTAGATAATTTTCCTTTTCATTTTGGTCATTTTGTTTGTGTGGTATTTTTTAGTTTTTCAATTCATTATTTGAATATTTTATTTATTAATTTCAGTGGGTAACTTTTTTTTAAACAAAGTTTTTTTTTTGCTTTTTGAATTGGTTTTTTATTTGTATTCTAAGTCAATTTTATGGCTCTGTCAGCTAATCCTATTATTACTGATTAGTTTCTTCTGGACCATTGGATGTTGAGAGTAGTAATTAAGGTATTTTCCTGACCAGGTCTCTTTGGTGTACCATTCTGTCTTGATTTTGTTATTTGTGTGATGTAAGGTCATATCTAGAAATTTTTTTTTTTCTGATTTAATGGTAATTTGGATGAAATGTGTTGAAGTTATTCAAAATATCATTTGGCATATTTTCTGGTATGGCAGTGATACAATCGCCAATAAATCTAAAGAAAAATGGAATGCTGTATGTTAGCTTTGGAATGATCGTATTTTCTAGTTCCTCGAGTACCATTTGGGCCGCAACACATGAGATTGCAGATCCCATGGCACCACCTTCAATTTGTTTGTACATTTTGTTGTAATAAAATACGTGGATTTGAGACATTTCTCAGAAGCTACCAAAAATTCTTTAAAAGGGATATCCGTTACTTTTTCAACATTATTCCATTTTTTTTGTTGTTAATACTTAGTATTAAATCGATTAGTGTAGTTACGTAGAGTGAGACAACATCCAACGAAATCAGTATGTAATTATTTGAAATAGTAATATTTTGAATTTTGTCTTTAAATTGCCACGAGTCTCTGATAAATGGGGGGTTTTTTATTTATTACATTTGTTAGAATAGCCTTTAGAAATCCAGATAAAAATTCAAATGGTGATTGTATAAAACTAACAATTGGTCTCATTGGGATATCTATTTTGTATAACAAATGAGAAACTGCTAAAATATCCATTTTCAGTAGATTTACATTGAATCACATATGTATGGGATTGTCGAATCGCGCTGCCTGCGGTGAATGTATATAGCCTGCGATTGAGGCCAGATATACTATTCAGTTTTAGATACAATTTATTGTATCTTACCACGATGTTACGCTAATATGAAAATAAGTACAGATTTGTTTTTCTCGTCAAATGATCTTCGCTCGACTAATAAGCCGTGTTACGATGAAATGCATCTCAAGATGGATTGACTAATGAGAAAACAGTAGACAGACTGCCGAAATATCGATTTTGTCCATTTTCAATAGTAACCAAAATTTATCTTTCGAGGTAAAATTTAAAACGAAAATCGGCAAGGGTTATGATTCTAAAGTAACATAACCTGAACTAAACTAGTATCATCTTATGTAATTTTAAAGCTGTGGTCTTTTAACAGATGTCGATATAATATTTTATTTAATAGTTAAAAAATTTAATTATCGAAATTATAATATGATGTAAAGAGCTGTAATTAAGCGAGTAAATACAAAAAATTTGAATGGTAATGCTAATGTTGGAAGGACAGTTTCAAAATTGTTAACAAATCTCAAATGTGATCGTAATCCGTCAATAAAAATATCACAGTTTAAATTTAATTAAAAAATAAACGTGGTATAAGTATTTTTATTTTGATAGTTTTGTCAATTTGTCAAGAGAGTTTTTTGACATGAAATAAAATTCCTTTTGGGCAGTTTTACATGAATACGAATTTGCTCAAAATTGGTTAATAAATAAAACAGATATAAGCATTATAGTTTTAACAGTTGTAAAAGTCAAAAAACTTTTTAGTAGATTTTACGTTTACTGTTTAATTTTGAACACAAATGACCTTAATTGAAGAAAATCTATACATTTTATTAATGATATAAGACCATTTTTAACCAATTTTACATCTGCCTTTCATATTTGATCAAAATGTCTCAATAACCCAAGGAGATTTAACTATTTTGATTTTGAGAGCTCTTTAATTCGAAAAATCTTTTTGTCTGATTCTATATATACTGTTCAAATTTATTCCAAATCTGTTCATAATTCAAGGAGATTTTAATTAACGACTGTCAGCGGTCTGTTAATATCACAAGACCATTTTTAAACAATTTTACTTCTGCAGTACAGACTAGATCATCATCTCTCTATTAGTAACGGATTTATAAGTATTTATATTTCGACAACTATCTGTATCCAAAAAAAATCTTTTTCGTTAATTTTATAGCTACTATTCAAATTTTATTAACATCAGCTCACACAGAACGAAGATATCAGCATATAATTTTTTGTAGTTGTCAATGTCAAGAAAACCTTTTTGGGAATCTGACATTTACTATTTAAATTTGCTCAAAATCATTTAAAAACAAAATAGGTATAAGCATTTTCATTTTGAAAACTTTCAGTACCAAAAAACCTATTTGAAGTAATATATCAGAAGTCTTCAATTTCAAAAACATCTTAGAATCGGGTCATTGCGTTAGTAATTGAAGACACTCATACTGCTTTAGAATTTCCTAGTATCCGCTATGTCTATTATGATTAAATTTTCTAAAAAAAAATATTTCCACGACAACCTTTTTTATACCAATCTCTTATTAATTACACCAGCCAAATGTTTTTTTTATCCAAACACCTTTCAAAGTTTTTCATAATAGAGAGACAAACAAAGCGTCCTACAAATGAGTAAAGATCACTCAGCATGTGTCCAACCAACATATATGAAATGTTACCGTTACATTACAGATTAAAGTTTCAATATGTTTTCCTTTTTTCTTTTTATTCAATATCAGAATTCTGGCTCAACGTATTTTATATTCAGAAAGTTCTAATTCCTTCTTTGTTAAAACCTAAGCCTCGTTTAGTCAATGTCAAGACTCACAACTGATGTATTATAAGTGTCGAGGTAATTATATCTGACTTTTTATAGCCTTTCTATCTGTCTGTTAAAGGGGGATAGGTTAGAACACTAATTTGTATCAATTAATTTCACATCTTTTGTTTTAATTTTGTATTCTAGAACTATTTATTCATTTAATAAAATACCTCTATATTATATCATACAATAATAATAGACAAATATATTATATAAATAAGATAACTAACTAACGTACCTACACATACTGGCATCCGAAATTCCTTGGTATATCACCTGCTTACCATTTTGTCCAGTAGAACACACTACTAACCAATAAAAGCTAAAGCTTAGATTACCTTAATTATTTTTGAAATAAAGCCCTCATTGGTGTGTAAGAATTACCAGGAACAGTAGCACCTCAAATATTGTAAAGCCTGCATGTAGCCCAAGGCCAAACAACTTCCTTGTTGTTGCATGTACCCGCTGCTCTGCACTAATATATTACAAAATTTTCATTATTGAAGGAATATAGGAACATTTTATTTAGAAGTTACATCCTTGTTATAAAAATGTAAACAAAATTAAGGTAAAAAAAGTCTCCATACACTTAACAATTACCAATAATAGTTTGACGGAGTTTAAAACGAAAAATAACAACTTCGTTTAAATTAACATTTAGTGGGACCGCCGTTGACCTTGATAATCTCCTGTAATCTTTTAGTCATGCTTGCAACCAGCTTTCTAGTAACTTCTGCTGGCATGTTCTCCCATTCGTTGAATATTCTGTTTTTTTAATTCTTCTCTATTTAAAACATTATGTTTGCGAACGGCAGTTTAAGTTCCTTCCATAAATGCTCGATGGGGTTAACATCGGGTGATCGCGGAGGTGTATGAAGCTGCTGTCGCATATTATGGATCATCCATTCTCGCATCAAGTTTGCAGTATGTTTCGGATCATTGTCCTGTTGGAAAATGTATCTCATTTCTGGACACTTTTTCTTAAATTGTCTCTCAAAATGATCAGATAAAACATGCTGATCCATGGTACCATTAATAAAATGAAAATTTCCAACTCCTCCAGCGGACCATGCATCCTAAAGCAGAACACTACCAACTCCTTGTCTCACCATGGAACAAATGTTTTTAATATCGAATGCGGTATTCTTCTTTCTCCACACTTTAGTTCGCTGTCATCAGACCCAAAAAGGTTAATTTTAGTTTCATCACTAAAGATTACGGATTCAGGAGGTTCAGTAACGTATTCCCCAGCAAAAGCTAACCGCTTTTTGCCATTAGCTTCCGAAATAAATGGCTTTTTCCTGGCTGCACATCCCTTATAGCCTGCCCTGTGTAAATAATTTCTCACTGTTTGTGAACAAACATTTTTCGAAAATATTTCCCGCACTTCTTCTTTTAATTTTGGTTTGGGGATCTATAATTATGTGTCTAACAATACTGGCCTCCACACGTGGTGCCAGTTTCTTGAGACGACCGGAGCGTGTCGAACTTTATAGCAAACCATTAATTTATACTGGTTTAGCCGCATGCGACTTTTTAAAAACAATTTTTCCTATATTTCTGTACGATTTTCCATCTTCCACAAATCAATTATGATCTTTCTAACTGGAATTGGAATTTCACAATTTCTCTCGCTCATTGTTAATACTACTTTGAAAACCCACTGCAAAATTACTAGCAACAAGTAATAGATTAAAAAGTATGGCCGAAAATTATTCCTTTGTTTTCAGTCTAGCGAGCAATAGATAGTTTGTTAAAATGCGGCTGACTATAATCTTAATAATGCTTTTTTCTGTACAGTTCTTGAGTTTATGGAGATTTTTTTGACATTAATTTTTCTTACATTTTTATAACAATGATGTAACTTCTAAATAAAATGTTCCGTAGTTGTTTTTAATACTAAACCTCATTGGTTAAGTTTCAAATATTAATTTGAACATGTTTTCTCATAGGTCCAATTAATTAGTTAAACATAACAGAAAAATGTATTGTATATATATATATATATATATATATATATATATATATATATATATAGATATATATATATATATATATATATATATATATATATATATATATATATATATATATATATATATATATATACAGTCCCTGGCCAAATTATTAGACGCACTGTATTTTTTTTAGTAATTTTATGTTTCTTAAGAGTTTTTATGCAATAATGGTATATTTAAACTACAATATTATTGATTTTTATTTAAAAGAATTGTTGTAGACTACATATTTGTATTTATTTTTAACATATGGCAACACTGTGTTGACAAAGTGATACATGAACGTAAACAAGTACAAACCTGTATCAGTCGCGATCGGAATCGAGTCAGGTACGGACGTGTTTCTGTGGCTTTATGGACTGTGATTGTTTGTTTAACAGTTTTATACTACTCAGTTATTAGTTTATTTTGTATGCAGTGTTTTAAAAAAGTAATTGGACTATTTTCATTATGGGTAGAAAAGGCGATCTTTCACCACGTAAAAAAGCTGAAGTGAAGGCCCTTGTGATTGCGAAAACATTTACAAACCGAGAAATATCACGAAGATTGGAGGTTTCTGAAGCTAGTGTACGACGCATAAAAAAAAAAATTGAGTCAGGGAAGGAATTAAGCCCGAAAAGAAAGAAAAGATGCGGTAGAAAACCAATTTTCACTCCACGGTCAGAGAGATGTTTGAAGAAAATTTGTGTAGAAAACAGATTTGCTACCACAAAGGTAATAAAATCACAAATCCAGGATGCTAGCGTAAATGCTTCTGAGCGCACTGTTCGAAAAAAATGGAAAGAATTAGATTTTAAGGCCTGTCGCCCCGCCAGGAAGCCCAAGTTAACAGCTGCAATGAAAGCAAAACGCCTGAAGTGGGCCAAACAATGGCAAGACAAAGATGTGGACTTCTGGAGATCGGTAAGATACAGCAATTTAATCAATAATTGATACATTATTATCATTTTCAGTTAAATAAAGCAAATAAACATGGAAGTTTATATATTTTTCCTATTTTTGACAGGTCTGCTTCAGTGACGAAAGCACATTCGAAATTTTGCAGAATAAAGCTCAGTATGTGCGTCGTCGTCATGAAGAAAAGTTTCATCCTGATTGTGTCGTCCCGACGGTTAAACATCTCACCAAAGTGATGATTTGGTCAGTCATCAGCGGCAAGGGCCCTGGACGTCTGTACGTCGTCAAAGGAATAATGAGGCAAGATCAGTACAAAGAAGTATTACAAAATCGGTTGATTCCGCAGCTCAGAGAATGGTTTCCAAATGGGGAACCGTTCACTTTCATGCAAGATAGAGCTCACTGCCACACTGCTCGGTCTGTTAAAGCTTTTTTTGGCAGAAAAAAATATCCCTCTGTTGGATTGGCCGGGTAATAGCCCTGATATGAACCCCATTGAAAATGTGTGGGAGCTGATGAAAAAGAGAAGTGGCTAAAGATGTGATTACCAACAAAACCCAGCTCCTAGAAAAGATTATTCATGTGTGGAATCATCATCCTCAAATGCAGGAGACAGTACAATCTTGCATTGATAGCATGCCGCGCAGAATTAAAGCATTGATAGCGGCTAAATGTGGCTCAACTAAATATTGACTTTTACTAACATTAATTTCACTTTTCTTTAAAACTTAATAAACTTATGCTTTTCTAAATTAATGCTGTTTTATTTATGTCAAATAAATAGGTAATTGATTGGATAATATAAAAATAAAAAACAAATCAATTTAAAATAATAAAACGATACAATATCACTCGGTAATTAATATTTTACATGAAATCTTGCAGTGCGTCTAATAATTTGGCCAGGGACTGTATATATATATATATATATATATATATATATATATATATATATATATATATATATATATATATATATATATATATATATATATATCTATATATATATATATATATATATATATATATATATATATATATATAAATATATATATATATATATATATATATATATATATATATATAAATATACGAGGGTTATTTTATTTCAACCTCCGGTGGGGTCGTAATAATAAACATTAATTAGTTTGGGCAAAAATTTTATTTACACATGATTTGTCGTTTTGGTCACGATACTTTTCATATCAGAACAAGTTTTTTTATACCTTTTAGGTAGAATATTCCCGCCTGTCACTGTAGCCATTTCGTCATGACTACTTGTCGCTCCTCGTTCGTCTTTGAATTTGTTTCCTCCAGATTTGACTCCAATTTGGGAGAATTGGTGGTAATCACTCCTGTACGGTGGGTGACCCAATACTTAGCCTTAGTCGGCCCTGCAGTGTGTGATCACGCGTTATCATGCAGCAACACAACTCTCGATGGCAATATTTCTCTTCATTTGTTTCGGATTGCTTTTCGCAACTTCGACAGTGTCTTGAAATATCTGTCCACGTTGATTGTTGTTCTTGGTTCTACTTTTTGATCCCAGAACACTGTAACCATCAACTTTCTGTTTGAGAAGGTTTGCGTGAACTTCTTGGAGATGACGTGTGCTTCCACTGCTTGGACTGTTCCTTTGTTTCCGGATTATCGAATCTGACCCAAGTCTTCTCTCCTCTAATAATCTTCTGCGTCTACCTCACTATAGCGTCAAGAAACATTAACGTTATCCGCATGCTGAGTCTTGTGATTGTCAATGTCAATGAGCATTTCCGACATCCATCGAATACGTATCTTTAGGTACCCAACGTTTTCTGTGAGTTTTATACGTAGTAGACCGTGAGATTTGAGGGAAGTCATCGGATAGTTTAGAAACTGTGAAACGACGCCATTCTTGGACAACTAGATCAACACGCTGCACAATGTTTTCACATGTGACAGACTTCCTCCCTTGGCCGCACTCGTCGTGTGCATCAATGGAATGGCCGGAATTTCCGGCACCATTCGCGTACAACACCATCACCTATAAAGTCTGTACCGTATACAACACTCATTCTTCGACGAATTTCAGCTGCACCAACTGCTTCAGCCAGCAAAAAAGGAATGACACTTCACATTTCGCACTTCTCGGGAGAGTCAATCGTAATCATCATGTTTTATAGACTGGCCGCTCGAGCGATACTGATAAGAAGACAACAAGCAATGGTAGAGGAAGAGTCAAAGGGCCTGTCAATCTAACCTCGCAAAAACCAGATTCGTGTATCATCTACAGTTTTTCCACGGGCTCACCGGAGATTGAAAAAAAAATGACCTTATATATATATATATATATATATATATATATATATATATATATATATATATACGAGGCTGGTTTGAAAAGTTCGTGCAAAAATAAAAACTACTTATGTGTTTGGGGTAAACCTTTTTTTATTTTTCGACATAGTCTTCTTTTAGGCTTATACACTTCGTCCAACGATGTTCTAGTTTGTTGATCCCTTCCGAATAATAGGATTTGTCCAAGTCTGCAAAATATCCATTAGTGTCTGCAATCACCTCCTCGTTTGAATAAAATCTTTGTCCCCCCAGCCATTTCTTCAAATTGGGGAACAAATAGTAGTCCGAGGGAGCCAAGTCTGGAGAATAGGGTGGATGTGAAATGAGTTGGAATCCTATTTCCATTAATTTTGCTACCACAACTGCTGAGGTGTGTGCTGGTGCGTTGTCGTGATGGAAAAGGACTTTCTTGTGGGCCAATCGCGGCCGTTTTTTTTCTTGCAGCTTGGTTTTCAAACGGTCCAGTAACGATGAATAATATTCACCTGTAATAGTTTTACCCCTTTTCCAGATAGTCGATGAGGATTATCCCTTGCGAATCCCAAAAGACAGTCGCCATAAACCTTTCCGGCCGAAGGAACGGTCTTCGCCTTTTTTGGTGCAGATTCCCCCTTGGTAACCCATTGTTTAGATTGTTGTTTGGTCTCAGGAGTATAGTAATGTATCCATGTTTCATCCACAGTGACGAAACGACGCTTAAAGTCCTCCGGATTCTTCTGGAACAGCTGCAAACCATCCTTGCAACACTTCACACGATTCCGTTTTTGGTCAAGCGTGAGCAATCGCGGCACCCATCTTGCGGATAGCTTTCTCATGTCCAAATGTTTATGCAAAATATTATGTACCCGTTCAGTCGAGATGCCCACAGCACTAGCAATCTCACGCACCTTAACTCTTCTGTCATCCATCACCATATCATGGATTTGATCAATGATTTCTGGAGTCGTAACCTCCACAGGCCGTCCAGAACGTTCAGCGTCACTTGTGCCTATATGGCCAGTCCGAAAATTTTGAAACCACTTATAAACTGTTCTAATCGAAGGTGCAGAGTCACCATAATGTTTATCAAGCTTCTCTTTAGTCTCCTGAGGCGTTTTGCCTTTCATAAAGTAATGTTTAATCACCACACGAAATTCTTTTTCGTCCATTTTCTTGAAAATCACTCGACTTCCTTGATTCACACGAATGCCAAACACAAAGAAATAGACCAATATGGCTGAAACTTGGTGTGCGTTCCTTCAAGAGATGCTACTAACTAAACATGACCTCGATACGCGCCGGTGGTGCCATCTCTCGGACTTTGCACGGACTTTTCAAACCAGCCTCGTATATATATATATATATATATATATATATATATATATATATATATATATATATATATATATATATATATATCTCGGAGGCTGAAAAATTGTTGGTCTAACATATAGATGTCGCCATTTTTAAAAAAAATCTATATGATTTTTAGGAAGTATCAACCTTGAAATGATACGTGTCAAAATTTCATGACATTTCGACTATTAGTTTACAAGTTACAGTGGTTTTAGTGATGCTACTTTTGATATTTTCAAAACAATGGAAAAAATCGAATTTCGTGTATTGATTAAACACTATTTTTTGATGGGAAAAAAATACCGTTCAAGCAAAGCAATGGCTTGATAAGTGTAACGAAGACTTCGCCCCTAGAAAATCACTCATCATTTACTGGTATGCTGAATTTAAATGCGGTCTACAAATACAAATGATGCTGAACGCTCTGGACGCCCAAATGAGGTGGTTATTCCAGAAAACCAAAAAAAATCCACAAAATTGTTTTGGATGACCATAAAGTGAAATTGCGTGAGATAGCTGACACCCTAAAGATATAAAAAGAATGTGTTGGTCATGTTTTTATACAAACATTTAGGCATGAGAAAGCTTGGTTTAAAATGGGAACCGCGTTTGCTCACAGTGGGCCAAAAACAACGTGTTGATGATTCTGAGCGCGGTTTGGACTTGTTTAAGCGCAATAAAAAGGATGCATGCAATATGTGACAATGGATGAAATATGGATCGACCACTATACACCGGAGTCAAACCAACAGTCAGTTAATTGGACAGCAGCCGGTGAAAGCTGCCCGAAGCGACCAAAGACACAAGAGTCGGCTGGATCTCAAAAAAATGCTCGCGGGAAAGAGATTTGGCTCCAATGAAGAAGTTGTCGCCGAGACTGAGGCCTATTTTGAAGACAAATACAAATCTTTTTCCAAGAAAGGTATAGAAATGTTAGAAAAGCGTTGGACTGATTGTATCACTTTTGAAGGAGACTATATTGATGAATAATGTCGAATTTTGCAAAAAACATGTTTTAAGTACTAGACTAAAAACTTTTCAGCCTACCTGTTATACGAAGATCCTACAGCTTCCTTCTCTCCAATCTGTCTCTCCAATCAATCTCGTATATAGCTAATTGTCTCTCGTTATGTCCATTATTCCATGTTCGTTTGCTTGAAGGAGTAAAGGACATAACAAAGCCATAAAAGTCACGATCTCTATCTGCTACTAATCCAAACAAGCCTCCAAATCGGCAGTAAGAGTTATGTAAATAATTTTTAACGACTGCGCTAAAATTGCTAAGTAAAAAAATAGTCAACGTTTCACCATCTACATCAGACTTATTTAAATATGTGCGATATTTTCATAAATTTTTGAAATTGCTTTTTTATTTTGAGCTGCGTTTATCTTCTTCTCTGTTTAATCTACTAATTTTGAAATACTGCATCTTTTGAATTTCTTTTTATTAATGTTGAAAAAGGTCCATAGATATGGCAATATAATTATTCCCGAAATATGTTCATACATGTCTCACGAGATAAAAGGTTTCAATTACTTTGAAAAGAAAATACTTCTATATTATCATCCCCATATTTTCTTTATTTCAGAATCAATTCTAAAGAAATATGGTGGAAAACCTAGCCTAACAACTTACATTCCTGAAAGAAAACTGTTTGAAAATTGAATTCCTCATTCTACAGATATTCCTGGAAATACTTGCTCACATACATATATACACACCGTACTTCTATGCAGCAAACGTCAGCAAAGTCTCAAAGCTACATGCGCTAATAGTTGTTGATGGATGTCTTAATTTCCAAGTCATCATGCTAATTCATTCCCATTAAAGATGAGCTAAAATTTTTAAAAAAATCACCCATTAAAAGTAGCTGTTAGTGTTAATTTACCATATTCTTACATTTTCCTGCGCTATACTGAAACTGTAGCATTTATTTCGAGCTTGGATTTATCTAAGAGCCTAAATTTTATGAAACTCTATTGTTAGAAAGTACTCCCCCCTTCCCCTGGGCTGGTAAGATGTCAAGATTCTGCAGCGACTTTATAATTTGTGTTTACTATATTGTACAGAGGAAAGCTTTTTGTTTTTTTTTTTCTATACTCCTAAAATTAAATCCTGCTTACTTATATTAAAAAATCCTGATATTGATACTTTTATTGACAAATTAGCTAGTTTTTTACACTGTTACTATTATACAATGATATGGTTAGAAACAGAGTATACAATTTGGGTCCTAAGATTGAGACCTTTTTCTTTTTTTTTTTTATGGGTCTAGCACACGTGCTGCAGAGAAGTCCCTAAAGCGCTACACGTGTGCGGAAAAAAGCGATTCACGTTATTCTTGAATCGCTTAACCTAACTGACTTAGCCTAAATAAGGAATTTATATAATTGTCTTGAGAAAACTTAAGCTACTTGAACTTAAGATATTTTATGAACATAAACTTAAAATTAATTAAGACTAACTTAAGCCAATTCGGCAGTAGGGGATCCGAGGGCGAGGTGTAGTGGAGTTTTGTTCATGAATTTGAGCTGAGCGTGAATTCCCGGATTGTTGGCATCTGGAGGGTCCTATGGCGTTAGGTGTTGCGGATGAACCATGAGACCTTGGCGATGATACGAAGGGCTTTGTTTTAAAACGGTCTGGGGAATGGATCTGTGGGAACGTAATATTTGGCACCATGCCGGGCTGGAGTAGGTCCATCCGGCTCGGATAATCATCTTGTAAATTGTCAACTTGTTGCAGATTAACATTTTGCTGAATTTGTTAAGGAGGTGGAACAGCTTTCTTGGAGGAGGCGGCGACCTGATCCTTTCATACTAGCCGCTTATTCTGATACGAATTTCAAAACTTATTATTTGTCTTCAACTATTTGTTGTTATTTTTGTCATTTTAATATAATGTCGCCTGAAATACTACTATTTGTGAAATAAATTCTAAGATAATGGCATAATAAACAACCGTCATTAAAAAAAGAAATAAAATCATTTTAGAACACTTTATAACCACATTTAAACCCAAATTTCATGCTAATTTGTTACCCTTTTATATTTTAAAAACCCGCCGCCGCTTCTAAAAAAGAACCCACTCCAATAAAACACTAAATTTAGGCCAGGACAGCAACATCTCGTGAACCGATTCCGATAAAAATGTAGATAAAAGTAAAGCTTATAAAAATAAAGCAGATCACTACAAGGACAGTTCAAAATTATATTTGTAAAGATGCCGTACGATGTTAAAAAAAAAAATAACCGGTCAAGTACAAGTTGGATTTGCGCAATTAGTGTTCCGTACGTTGATTGATTTTAAAATAAAAATTTTCGTTACGGAAGTATAAAATGATCAGTGACTTCACAAAATACATCCCAAATGAGTTTTCCACACAGTTTTTTTTTCCAATCTTCAGCGAAAACTGATGACCTTGGAATTTCTGATTTTTTATATACCAGATAAATTATTAAAAGTAATGCACTCGTGATAATTTTCGTTCAATGTACACCCTTTGGAGAATATTCCAATAATTTTTCAAAATTTTTTTTGATCAGTACTTTTCGAGAGAAGGTGGGGAGACTGCGATTTTTCGCACTTTTTTAAAAATAATACAAAGAGAATTGTGCGCAAGTATTACATTATATATATTTTTGAACCCGTCTTTTTACAAGCTTTCATTTCACTCGATGAACTGATAAATAAAAAAATTTTCACTTCCGATTTCACCCCCTAGAACTAACCCCCTAGGTCAAAATTTAACTTTCAAAACTACACTGCTCTGATGAGGCCATCAATTAGTGCCAAATTTCAACGTTTTATCTCAAATAGTTTAGGAGAAAATCGGGCGTGACAGACAGATGGACAGACAGACGGACGGACACCGATGTGGTCATATAAATGTTCCGTACGGAACAGTAAAAATAGGGAGTCACACAGTTACCGTATCGCCATGAACTTTTGGAATGGTATAAGTTATATAAGCACTGTCGATTGACAGTGTTTAATAGACAGAGACGCCTTGATGACTTAATGTCCCTGTTAGAAAACTAAATTAATTTGTCGTGCATTCTATGTGCTGTCTATTAACTTATTTACAGTGGGTGTCTTGGTTTCATTCGTCTATTGTATAGATTAAATCGCTGGCATTTAATATTTTGTTAGATATTTTTTAACAAATTCTTTTCAATAACAACCAGTAATTGTTCATTTTGTAGACTTGAATTAGGAAGGAAAATCTGATATTTATATATTTCTGCATTTTTCGTCGAAACTATGTAGAGAATAACAATATTTTCTTATAGGTCTGTGCATTTTAGATATTAAAAACCGGCCCAGTACAAGTTGGGCTTGCGCAATTAGTGTTCCGGTGATTGCTTTAAAAATAAAATACTTACTTAAGCTAAGTTAATTAGATCCCTGACATGTACTATATATAAATATATAAATATATATATATATATATATATATATATATATATATATATATATATATATATATATATATATATGGTATACCAGGTGTACAAGTATTAAATACGGATTTTTTTTTTTTTACTAAAAATACATGTTAAATTCGGAAGAATAATAAAAAGTGCTTTATTCAAAGTATGCTCCATCGCTTGTTATACATTTTTTCCATCTTTCCGACAATTTGTGAATACCACGCCAGTAAAAATCTTCCCCTTTTGCTGCGAACCATTCATCGAGAAAGACAAGTGGTAATCGGAAGGAGCCAAGTCTGGTGAGTAAGCCGCATGGGGTAGAACTTCCCAGCTGAATGCTTCCAACGTGTCGCGAACTGGTTTTGCCGTATGTGATGGAGCACTGTCATAAAGAAAAATGACTTTGTGTTGCCTCTTTCGGTATTCTGGCCTTTTTTCAAGCAGCGAACAGTTCAAATCGGTCAATTGTTGTTGGTAACGTTTAGTATTAACTGTTTCCCCAGGTTTTAAAAGCTCAAATAGACCAAGCCCTTCTTGTCCCAGCAAACACAGAGTATCGACTTTCTGCCAAAGCGATTCGGTCTTCCGGTCGATGTGGATGCGCGTGGGTCTATCAATGATTTTTTGCGTTTGGGATTCGCAAAATAAATCCACTTTTCATCCCCTGTAACTATACGATGCAAAAACGACTTCCTTTTGTACCGAGCGAGCAAAATGTCACTTGTGTTTTTTGCGCTTTTCCCATTTGCCTGTCGTTCAACTCATGTGGTACCCATCTACCGGTCTCCTAAGACTTTCCCATCTCTCGTAGCCGATTGGAAAGAGCTTGTTGACTAACCCCCAATTGCTCGGCAAATTGTTTTTGTGTTTGCGAATCATCTTCATCCAACAATGCTTGCAATTCTACATCTTCGAATTTTTTTTGGCGGTTTTCCACGTTCCTTATCTGCAACATCGAAGTCACCACTTTTGAAACGCCAAAACCATCGTTCACACGTATCTTGCGATGGAGCATTTTCACCATAAGCTTCTCGAAATAATCGGTATGATTCAACAGCAGTTTTCTTCAAATGAAAACAAAAAATAATGCTGTCCGCGAATGCTCTCCGACATATTGAACACAACAACACAACACTATGCACACACTTTTCCAATTTATCACTCGTGTGGGTTTGACACTTGTAGATGATACAACAAAATGTCGCAGTGTCAAATCTTTATAGCATAAACTGCATTGGTGCACCATCTGTTGTCTGAAATCCCCATTTCATACTTGTACACCTGGTATATATATATATATATATATATATATATATATATATATATATATATATATATATATATATATATATATATATATATATATCTATCTATATATATCCAACATGTATTTTCATTTTTTTCTTGGTCAGTAATGTAGAATAGTTATAGCTACCTAAAAGCCAATAAATCAATCTAGCTCAATCTAGACTCTAATAATAAAAGTGTAAAACATATATTTACTACCTAAATATTGGTTTAATTTTAAGCAAATATAATAAAATTATTTTGTCTCGCTACAGGAGCAACGCGCGACTCGGTAGCGGTACTGTACTGAAAAGAATATTTAAAAATCCTCCACCATATTGTCATACCAAATAAATTATCAAACGTAATGCAATCGTGTTAATTTTTCCTCATTCTACACAATATGAAGACTATTCCAGAAGTTTTTCAGCAATTATTGGCCTTTTCTTGAAATAACACAAACAAAAGTGTGCTTAAGTATTACGTCACATATATTTTTTTCTCACCCCCTAAAACTAACCCCTTAAGTCAAAATCTAACTTTTAAAACTACGCGGCTCGGATTGGGCTATCAATTCCTATATTTGTCCCAAATTTCAATTCTATATGTCAAATAGCTTCGGAGATAATCGAGTGTGACAGACGGACGGACACTAAAATGATCTCATGAGTGTTCCGTATGGAACACTAAGAAGATGAAAGTTACTGATTTGTTTGTAAACGGATATTTAAAAAATAACTAAAACAACTTGAAAACGTCACATATGTTTTATTTAAAAGACAGCTACATTTGCATCAAGCATAGTTAAGAAATTTAGACGAAGTATCTGCTGTTCTATGAGTGTTATTATAAAATTATCAAACAATTAGCAATAAAGAATGGAGGAAAATAAGTTGGATGAGTGATTGAGATGATGATGTGTTAGATGTGCAGGTAAAGAAGAAATAATATAATAAATGTGAGAATGAGAGAGAAACAAGCTTGGTAGCTAGTGTAGAAGGATCAAGTTACCGCCTCTTCCAAGAAAGCTAACCAACTCTCATCGGCAAGCTCTACCCTCTACTCTAGTCCAACAAATTGTCAACTCACAACAAGTTGACAATCCACACGCCCAGACCGAATTCCTTGACAAAGCCAACCACCACCCCTACCCCACAGTCAGGACCGCCTACGGCCTACCGTTCTCCTCCACGCTATGCCCGCCACCGGCGCTGCCTGCCAAGATTCAGCGATCCCCGTCCGGATTAGCTTAAGTTAGCCTTAATTAATTTTAAGTTTATGTTTATGAAATATCTCAATACACTTATATAAATTCCTTACCTTAGTTACATAAATCCCTGCCATGTATAAATCTTAAGATCTAAATTGTTAATCATATTTTCTCATATCACTGTAATAATAGTTATAGAATAGCTGGTCGTCAATAAATGAAATGTGGAAACAAGGTTGTACACATATTTTAGAAGGTACAAGAAAAAAGCCTACTGTGGTATGATTACCTAATGGGAACCGATAGTGATCCTGTTGACAGAAGAATCAAGGTAAAAGAAGTGATTATTAAGCGAGGTATAGAAAGGACAAGAAGAAGAAATGTGAAGCTAAAATTGAAAGAAACGTCTGACAGTAACACAACTTCTAGATAGGGTCTCGTGGACGAGAATAAAGAAGAAACTAAGATAAAAAATACACGATTTATTTCTTCCATATTGTACTGTTAAAATGCTACAGGCTACTAAAGCGTAAAAATAATTTTATCGTTTTTGAGATGTCAATATCTCAAAAATTATTAATATAGGACCTATAATATTTTACGTCGATGTGCGTCTGTTGACTTACCTTGGAAGATTCTAACGGTATACTTAACCCACTTCCATGGGTCTTATAGCCAGAAAGTTTTGTTATTCCTTTCTTTGTTTAAAGTAACATAAAGGCTTTTTATGACTGTATGGCAGAATTCTCGAAGCCAAAAAAAACCTTTTAAACAATTTCCATTTGAAGTTTTATAAATTTTAAGTCTAGTTCATTTCTAACTTGAAAAAGCCAGTTCGTTCACCGTAGGTACTAGTAAGTAACGTCTTTAATTCATTTATATTTGAACATCGTAACTGCTTTCAGCAATTGTGACGTGTTTAAACTCTTTTTATAAACTCGCACATAATTCAGATTATTTCGCTGTTTAGGCGTCAATAACTCAAAAATTGTTAAATCTAAATTCATATAATAAATGTAAATAATGATTTAAGTGCTTTGGTGGACTTTCTGAAGAGCCATGGTTTGCTAATTAACCCTGATAAATCATCTGTCATGATTTTTGGTAAACATAGGGACCGTTTGCAGCGTGATATTAGTATAAATATGCTGGTCGACGTTTGGAATTGCAAAATAGTTCAAAAAATTTAGGTGTTATAATAGATATAGATTTGCGTTTCAAAGAACACGTAGGGTATATTATACAAAGAGCCTATATATTACTGAAAATGCTTTACCCCACATTGCACACTTATTATATGTTATTTCTCTATGGCAGTTAGTTGCTGTATGTCACCACAAGCAGCAATGTTTGTATTGCAAGAGGTCGTAATTTTGACCGCAAGCAAGTTACTACGTTACGGAGCCACGAGCCGCCACCACATATATAAAACCATTGAATCGAAAAACCATTTTCTCGATAGTTTTTTTATGGGCGTAGCACACGTGCTACAGGGAAATCTCTAAAGCGCTACAGGAGAGAGCATGTGCAGAAAAAGCTATTCACGTTGGTCTTGATTCGCTGTAAATTGTACTCGGTGGAAAACACAGTTCTGGGCAAATCATTCCAAAGGGATGAGATTTTCCATATAAAAGACTGTCTGAAAAGGGTTGTACGAGGAGTGATAAACCGAACTTCATGCGGATGTGAAGTATTAGCGCGACATATACCTGCTATATCGCTTGTTATACATTTTTCCCATCTTTCGGGTAATTTGTGAATACCACGCCAGTAAAAATCATCCTCTTTTGCTGCGAACCATTCATCGAGCCATTTTTTTCACATCTTCGTACGAACCAAAGCGCTACTCAGCAAGTGCGTGACCCATCGATGCAAACAAGTGGTAATCGGAAGGAGCCAAGTCTGGTGAGTAAGCCGCATGGGGTAGAAGTTCCCAGCTGAGTGCTTCCAACGTGTCGCGAACTGGTTTTGCCGTATGTGATGGAGCATTGTCATGAAGAAAAATGACTTCGTGTTGCCTCTTTCGGTATTCTGGCCTTTTTTTCAAGCAACGAACGGTTCAAATTGGTCAATTATTATTGGTAACGTTTAGTATTAACTGTTTCCCCCCCCAGGTTTTTAACAGCTCATAATAGACCACGCCCCCCCTCTGGTCCCACCAAACACAGAGCATCGTCTTTCTGCCAAAGCGATTCGGTCTTGTGGTTGATGTGGATGGTGCGCTTGGGTCTACCCATGATCTTTTGCGCTTGAGATTCTCAAAATAAATCCACTTTTCATCCCCTGTAACTATACGATGCATAAACGACTTCCTTTTGTACCCAGCAAGCAAAATGTCACACGCGTTTTTAAGCTTTTCCATTTACCTGTCGTTCAACTCATGTGGTACCCATCTACCGGTCTTCTGAATCTTTCTCACCTCTCGTAGCCGATTGGAAACAGCTTGTTGACTAACGCCCAATTGCTCGGCGAGTTGTTTTTGTTTTTGCGAATCATCTTCGTCCAACAATGCTTGCAATTCCACATCTTCGTATTTTTTTTGGCGGTTTTCCCACGTTCCTTGTCTGCAACATCGAAGTCACCACTTTTGAAACATCGAAACCATCGTTCACACGTACCTTGCGATGGAGCATGTTCACCATAAGCTTCTCGAAGTAATCGGTATGATTCAACAGCAGTTTTCTTCAAATGAAAACAAAAAATTAATGCTGTCCGCGAATGCTCTTTGTCCGGTATAAATTTCGACATATTGAACACAACAACACAACACTATGTGTCTGACACTTGTTGATGACACAACAAAATGGCGCAGTAACAAATCTTTATGGCACAAACTGCATTGGTGCACCATCTGTTGTCTGATATCCGCATTTCATACTTGTACACCTGGTATACCTAGCACGCTCCAGTTTTATAGGAATTAAGAGGACTACATCCATCGAACTCGTTCCATGAGAATACTTGTAGAATATACTCTAGTTCCCAACCCTTCTTCGATATTCCAAGAAAGATTGCTGATCAATTCTGAATTTTCAATTAGGCGAATATAGGATTCAACGGATGCAGTATATGTTCGGGAGCAGAACCCCAAACATGGGAGCAGTATTCCATCGTTGGTCGAATTTGAGGTTTGGACAGAATTAACAGTTGTTGTAAAGTGTAAAACTTTTTAGTTCAAAATATTACATCCAGCTCTCTTTGCTAAGCTTGTAACATGTTTATGACAAGCCATATTTGCTTCCAAATTAACGCCCAGCAAATTTTTATGATGCTAGAGGAATGGAGAACCCTGACATAACTATGCCGGGTTAAGCTACTATACCACTTTCAATCGAATTTAGTGGAAGGATCTGGTGTGACGATGTGCAATATATGCATGAAATGAAATAATTGATCTCAAGCAACAAACGGAATTTTTAGGATTGTACCTGGTATATTCAAATACACTTCATAACTCAAATGCAATAATCTTAAAGAATTTAACATTTACCGCTCTGTCTTAAATTCCTGTTCTTAAACGCGATGCGGACTGGTAAGTTATTAAGATCGTTGTTCATAAACCACCGAAAAGATCTGTCGCCTAGGAGATTACAGTGGCGCTGTAGCATATGAGGGCAACAATGAAATAATATATTAAAATAAAAGCTCGAATAATAAAGAAACAAAAAGAAAGGAAGTCAATATTACAATTACTAAGTAGTAATTTAACATTTTGTTAATTTTAGATAAAAAAAAATATGATGATATACTTTTAAAAGCTAAAAGAGTAAGAACATGTTTCTTTAATGAAAACTGATATTCTATGGAATGTATATAAATTAGACACTTTTTATATAAAGGAGATAGACGAAAACTGATGTCGGCGCCTGAGGCTAATTTTTTATGATAAACTCAATGGTGAAAACCGCATATCGATATCTAGTACCGTTTCATATATATATAGGGTGTTTTGCAAAAATCTGCATTTTGGAAAAATGTTTGTCATTCTTTTCCTTTTGAAAATGTTTGATTTCTGTAAAAACATTCTCAAAGCACTTTCTCACGTGGATTTCAACAGTGTAAGTTACATTTTTTTACAACTAATATTTTAATAGTTATTAACGCAAAAATATATTTTTTAAATGGGATACCCTGTATATTTTTTCCTTAACCGAATAGAGCTTTAAATTACCATTCTAAAAAACTAGCACACTTTACATTTTACTTAACTTCAAAATATGAAGGTTTTCAGTTTTTACGCGAGTTTTTAAATGCACATTTTGTGAAGTAGGCTTTGGATGGAGCGGCCATATGATTGAATTCAATTATTTACTCGTAGTTGTCAAATTTTACTTCAAGATTAGTTATTGAATTGTCAAATAAATCGCAATGAAGTTTGAAAATTACGAAAAATGGGATATGATAGTGTGTTTCAGACAAACCGGAGAAAATTTGGAAGCGGCAAGTAATTTGTACCACAAACGGTATCCGGATAAAATAAACAGGGTATCCCATTTAAAAAATATATTTTTGCGTTAATAACTATCCCATTTAAAAAATATATTTTTGCGTTAATAACTATTAAAATATTAGTTCTAAAAAAATGTAACTTACACTGTTGAAATTCACGTAAAAAAGTGCTTTGAGAATGTTTTTACAGAAATCAAATATTTTCAATAGGAAAAGAATTACAAATATTTTTCCAAAATGCAGATTTTTGAAAAACACCCTGTATATCTGAAACGGTACTAGATATCGATATGCGGTTTTCACCATTTAGTTTATCATAAAAATTGAGCCTCAAACACCGACATCACTTTTCGTCTATCGAATGCCTTGAATATATCAAGAGCAACCGCTCGAGATTCTCCAAAGTGGTCAATTGCGTTTTTTCAAACATGTTTACATAAGTCAGAAGATCTCTTGTTGATCTATGTTTACGAAAGCCATATTGAAGTTCGCTTCTTCAAGATATTTTAGAAAATGCTGATTGATGACCTTGTCCATGACTTTCGATATTATTGAAAGCAATGCGACTGGTCGGTAGTTGTTTGGCAAGGTCTTCTTGCCTTTTTTGGGTATCGCTCGGGTAATCAGTAAGATCTCCTTGGAATCGGTATGCATGCGTCAAGTTAGGTCATGCAGGTTCAAGATGCCTGGAGAATGACTGTTGAAGCAGCAACGTCATAGTGTCACCGGTAGTCCTATTGACTTGACAAGAGAGAGAGAGGCTTAGCTCTATCCTTTAAGCTTCTTCAACCGAAATGCTTCCTAGGTTAGTAAATAGCTATTTTTTGCGAAATTTCAAATATGTTCGAATCAACAGTAAGACATTACTTAATACGTCTTGCCTTGACTCAAGGTGTCACTTATTGCAACATGTTAAACTAGTTCCATAGCAAACCCTACATACATTTTTAAAAGAAGAGTATATTTGAGGTCTTCATGCTCGGTGAAGATAAACAATGGATATATTTGGATTTTAAATCTACCAAGTTGCTGGTATTCTAGTTAAATTAATCAATTCCTTTTCAGTTACTATATATTTGATTATGTTATAAACAATCAAAGTTCAGGTAACTTTAAAAATTTAGATTCAGTTGCAACTCATTCATAGGCGCCGAATATAATAAACATAATGTCTCACCCCAAAACAATAAACAAATAACATTTTTCGTAAACAGACTATTATTCCAACAATACCGACAAAGCGTGTTATTAAAATAGGACAATAAAACCCTAATATTAAACCTAAACATAATTCACATAAAATTAATATTTTATTGCTTCAGAACATTGCAGTTCTTAAATTTACCCTAATTTAAAGAATACCGTTATTTTATTAGGGTTTACTTTTATTTTTATGATATCGGAAATCGCCAATTGGCAATCAGAATTACTATGCCTAATACTATGGTATTATAGAGAAAAACAACTTTTTACAAAAGGGTTTGGTATTTAAAGGGTTTCGTTTTTTAATAGTTTCTAAGAATCTTCTATTACTGTAATTGGAGTAATTATGATATTGTAAAATATGCCAGTCTTGAAATAAATGATAATATTCCCCTCATTAATTACTATTTTAAGCAGAAAAAAATGATAACTGTGCGTAACAGGCATAGTGTCCGTTTCGCTGCATCCTAAATGTTTCACCATCACCATTATTATTCGACATCAGGTAACAAACCTGTCCGCCTTATTCTCACCTATATACTGGATTATGGTAGGAGATTTTCATAAAATTTACTCTTTTAAACCTAAAAAATCCGTAAATTCTTTGTTCCAGTACTTCCCCTACAAGTTCTAAAATTTAATTCAGTCAATACAACTCGGTGTTTTAATCATGGGTACTTTATGGTAAGAAAGCAATAAAAAAAAAAGTCAATGAGGGGAAGGTTACAGACATGTTTACAACTAAAACTTGATATCAACATCTACATATTATTGTTTCTATTAAAATTGAAAATAATAAAATACATAAATTTTAAATTTCTTGGCTCCAAAAACCCTGAAAAGGAAGCATAACTCAATATATGCGAAGTGTTTCATCTTACTCATTATCTCTCCTCTCTGATCCTCCTGACTCAGGCTTAGAATTTAGAAATTGTTAAAATCAAAATTCAGAAGATAAACTCCCCCAATTCACCAACGGAAAACTGTACAACTTCTAAATACTAGAAATATAGTGAGACGACGAAAATATCTTTTGTGTTAATATAGTGGCTAGTGTACAAAAACAGCAGAGCTAGTGTTTTGTGTATGCGCATGTGACATTTATGCCTCCCTAGATATTAGAAACTAAGAACCATCGATGGACGAACTCTTAGATACGTTTTAATTAGGATTTTGGGTTAGATTATGATTGCTAATTACTCTATACTGACTGGTACTAGTATGCCCATCCTCACAGATTTTCTACATAAGAAGTTTCCGAATTGGTGAAGTAAACTATTCCTGTACAAACCCGTTTACTGGATCAATCACAATAATGAACTCTTCTTTTAATGGAAAGCATTTGTGTCATTCATAATTACTACGAGGGTTGTATGATAAGTAACTGCCCTCGGCCAGAGATGACGCTACTACTATTTAAAAAATTATATTTTTCGTAAATATAATCATGTCATATTTTCCAGTCGCTGCGTGATTTAGTTTGTGAGTGGCAGCCATTTAAATAGAACAACTTTTATGATTTTACGACAATGGAAAAAATTGAATATCGAGCAGTTATAAAATATTTGTTTTTGACAAAGAAAACGAATAATGAGATAAGAGAGGAACTCAGCGAAGTTTATCGGGACTCTGTACCTTCGCTATTGACCATCAAATACTGGACAGCTGAACTTAAACGAAGCCGAACAACCTCTTTTGATGAAGAACGTCCAGATCGTCTAAATAAGGTCACCACATCAGAAATGATTGAAAAAATCCACGATATAGTGATAAATGAGCGGAGAGTGAAAGTGACTATGTTGAAAAATAAAATAAATTTTACAAATAAAAATGTTTTTCTTGTTAAGATTGGGTACTTCTCATACAACCCTCGTATTCAGAGAGGATAATAATATAATGCCATATGTCATATATTTATAATAAATTGAATAATTTGTTCAAGCGTGTACTGATGTAGCAAAATTTTAATATGCCAAGGTATGTATGTTTTCTTGTGAAATCAGCAATAATTATCTCTGTTCAAACCACCTATAGTTTTCAGTTATAGTGCAGTAAAAAAAGCATTTGAAATTGTACAAGGTGGTCCAAATTGGACACTTTTAAAGGTAAACTCCTTCATCTAAAGGAGATAGACGAAAACTGATATCGGTGTCTGAGGATCAATTTTTATGATAACCTCAATGGTAAAAACCGCATATCGATATCTAGTACCGTTTCAGATATACAGGGTGCTTTTCAAAAATCTGTATTTTGGAAAAATGTTTGTAATTCTATTTATATTGAAAATTTTTGATTTCTGTAAAGACATTCTCAAATCACTTTTTCACGTGGATTTCAACAGTGTAAGTTTTTTTACAACTAATATTTTAATAGTTATTAACGCAAAAATATATTTTTTAAATAGGATACCCTATATATTTTTCCTTATCCGAATAGAACTTTAAATTACCATTCTAAAAATATAGCACACTTTATATTTTGCTTAGATCTACTTCAAAATATAAAGATTTTCAGTTTTTATGCGAATTTTAAATGCACATTTTGTGAAGTAGGCTTTGGACGGAGCGACAATATCAATTGTTTACCAATAGCAGTCAAATCGTAAAAAAAAATTCCCAGAAGTAACTCTAAGAGTCATAACTACAATGAAATTTATTAAATGCTATAGTACTTTAAACTATGTAGAAAATAAAACAAAACAATTTATTCCGAGTAGAGCAAACTAAAACAAAATAATTTTCTATAAGAGATGTTCGAAATGTCGACCAGTTTCATCTACACATAGGCGGCACCTTTTCTGGATACTTCTTACCGAGTTGATTAGTTTAAGGGGAGTGAGATCTGCAATACTTTATATCACTGCGACTTCTAACTCTTGCCTGGTGTTTGTCGGTAATTTTAAAATTAGGTCTTTCAATCTTCCTCAGAGATAAAAGTCCAAGGGTGTTAAATCCGGTGACCTTGCCGGTCAATGGTTCGGACCTTGGTTGGCTATCCAGTTATTGTCGACATTGGCCGATTAAAAATTACTGCAGCGTGTTGAAAAAATATATTTGTAAGGTCCATTAACGGCAGTTCATTTGCTGCCTTAAAATTTCTAAATATCTCTGAGAGGTGAGTGTTCTTTCGTAAATAAATGGACCTATAACCCTGCCTCTAAAAATTTCTGCCCACACATTAAATCCAAATCTGCCTTGATTTCTTTGCTCCACAACTAAGTGAGGATTTTCTTGTGCCCACGTATAAGAATTGTAACGGTTAAAAATACCTGCATTGCTTACGTAAGTTTCGTCTGTCCAAATGCAATTTAATGAAAAATTCGGAAAATGGTTACAATTCTCGAGAAACCATTGGCAAAAATCCATACGCCGTTGAAAATCTCCGTCTCTAAGGTGATGAACTTTTCTTGTCCTATGGGGCCTGAATTTGGGCCTCTTCAAAGTACAACTTACGTTAGTTCTTGGTAGTCCAGTGGATTCTTTTAACTGTCGGGTGAAAGTGTGGAAATTATTTCCGATAGTCCCAAAAATTACTATTTCTTCTAACTCCTTATCCCTGTTTGATGCATAATCTTTTGGTCGTTCTTTTCAAACTGACCACTATTAACTAGGTTATGTCGCAATCGAGTGAATATATCCTTGACGGGTTGACGCCTCTCTGGATACAGTTCGTGGTACAAATTACTTGCCGCTTCCGAATTTTCTCCGGTTTGTATGAAACACACTATTTTTTACATTTATTTATTAATCAAATAAAAACAAATGCGTCTTTTCGGTCATTTTGAAAAAAAAATCAAAATGACCGAAAAGACGTGTTTGTCGTTATTTGAATAATAAGCAAATCTAAAAAAAATGTTAAAATGACTCCAAAAAAAATTTTTTTTAATGGCATCGGAAAGCTGGCATCAAAAAAAAGATCCATTTTGGACCAAATGGCATAAAATAGCGGGCAACTCCAATTTTAAATAACAAATTCAATTGTGCCCCCTGGGTTCAATAGTTTTGCACCAAAATTTCAGAGTATTTTTGTTATAACAAAGGGCATATTTTCTGAAAGTTTTAAGCCGATCGATTCACTTAGTCGACCTGTACAATAATATTTAAAAAAAAAAAACAGTTTTTTTTTGCTGTTTTTTTTCAATTTTTTACGTTATGTGCGCATGGGTGACTTAAAATTTTGATTGCTTTGTTGAAAATTTCATTATGAAAAGTTTAGTTTTTTTTTTGTCTCGATCCGACTTATATAAGCGGAGTTATTCACATTTTAAGCTCAAAAAAAAAAAAGAAAAAAAACGCGTCTTAGAAACTTGAATTGTTTATAGACAAAAAAGCACAAGTTTTTCGAGGTCCAAAACTCAGGACACCGGTCCTGCTGATAGCCCAGAGAGGGTAAAATCGTAATATTGCTCTATCTAAACTATGCTTATCTCATCATTATTTTGACTGCATTATTATTTGCAAAAATACTATTTTGCGACAACTTTATACTTTGCACCGACATTATAAGACCATGTATATCTATTTATGCTGTATACTTTACGTCGGTTTATTATACCACCCAAGAGTCTCACCTGCCTTATTTTTAGTGTAAGCTCTTTAAACCTAGGAATAATTCAGCTGATTAAAGATATTGAGGAACATAAAATGTCCACCTAACTAAACGGTACTTAATTGGTCGTGATGGAATCCACTTATGTTGACACTCTTTATGGAATACATTTACGCGTTTTTTTTAAAATGTTGAGATGTTTAATTTTATAAAGTATGTTTTAAAAAAGTAATTAAGCTTATATGTTAACGAAGGCAGCAGATAGAAATTTAACATTAAGATTGCGTGTTATTTTGGTTTCATTTACTTTTATTTATATAACGAACTCAGATATTTAGACTTTCATTATTTTGATTCAACTCTACCTACAAAACTCGGATCAGTATAAAGCTCTCATCGCTTTCAAGTGTAGGATAAATGCTGAGCTTAAGACTTCTCTTACTACTTACTACCATATACCTAGATGGATGTAGTGGTGCGATAAGTTATCCCCTTTTTAATTTCTATTACCTCTGGGCTTCTTATTGTTATTAAGTAAAGATAAAAATATTAGGTTCATGCTTGGTCTGCCAAAAATGTTATTATTTGTTTTATTGAAAGCTGCTTCTTTAAGTTTTGGTTTCTTCAAGTTGTCTTCTTTGTGTACATTTTTTCCTGATATCAAATGTTTTGGTGCCTAGATAAACTATGTTCTCTCAACCTCGGTTTATTTAATTCACTCATTCTGATGTGTTTTTTAGTGATCCTTTACTTTCACTAGAAGACATTTCCTTAATCACCAACATATGGTTTACCAGACTGACCAGAAATATATCTTCTTTGCTTTTTTCTAAACAAGCTGGTCTCGTTTTAGTAAGAAAGTTTCTTACGTATTAGGGAATAAAATGTTGTGTTTATATTGATGTCTGGTATCTTGAGAAATCAGAATTCCTTATCATCTGTTCGATGAAATCCTTATGTATTTTTACATTCGGAAATGATTTTTTTAGCAACATTTTTAGAGGAACCTTCCTGCTACCAGTGTTCGTTATTTCTAAATATATCAATATTTCGCTGTCACATAATATTTTCGCTTGGTTATACCGTGTTTTTATACTATCTATTTTAGTTGTTTTTTTTTTTTTATGGGTCTAGCACACGTGCTACAGGGAAGTCCATAAAGCGCTACAGGAGCGACACGTGTGCGGAAAAAGCGATTCACGTTGTTCTTGTACTTGTGTAGATTGTACTCGGTGGGAAACACAGTCCTGGGTAAACTATTCCAAAGGTATGATGTTCTCCATATAAAAGACTGCTTGAAAAGCGTTGTACGAGGAGTAACAAGCTGAACCTCATACGGATGTGAAGCATTAGCGCGACGTGTACTTCTAATATGCACCGCTCTTGGAGGAATTAAACGGACCACATCTTTCGAACACTTTCCATGAAAGTACTTGTAGAATAGGCTCAAGTCGCCAACCGTTCTTCGATGTTCCAGCGAATCAAGGCCGTCGGTCAGTTCCGGGTGTCCAATCAGACGAACAGCTCTTCTCTGGATAGAATCCAACAAATGCAGTGTATGTTTGGGAGCGGAGCTCCAAACATGGGAGCAGTATTCCATAGTTGGTCGAATTTGCGCTTTGTAAAGAATTAACAGTTGTTGTGGAGTGTAAAGCTTTCTGGTTCGAAACAATATTCCCAACTTTTGAGAAGCTCTTCTTGCTATGCCTGCAACATGTTCATGCCAGGACATATTTGCTCCCAAATTAACGCCTAACAGATTGAGTGACGATGTTAGAGGGATGGAGTGCCCCGACATAACTATGTCGGGTTCTGCAACGTTAACTTTTTTAGAAAAAACTGCCGCCTGGGTTTTTGTAGCGTTAAATTCCACTTGGTTACTGTCACCCCAAGATAGAATTTCTTCCAGGTCTTTGTTAAGTTGAATGACTTCCTGCTGTCTGCGGATATTCGTCTGAGTAGTCGATGTCCGAGCGTTCAAAGTGAATGAAGAGATAAGTGTACTGTCATCTGCAAAGCTGTAGATTGGATTCTCGGTCTTTTCCAGCAGATCGTTAATATAAATGAGGAAGAGAGTAGGAGACAGTATGGAACCTTGGGGCACACCGGCGTTGATAGTGAAGGTGCTAGAAAGAAATCCGTCAACTGCCACTCGTAAAGAACGCTCTCCGAGGAAACATGAGAGCCACAAACAGAACTTTTCAGACATACCATAAGAACGTAACTTAGCCAACAGCCCATCGTGCCAAACACGGTCAAATGCCTTGGATATGTCAAGAGCAACCGCTCGAGATTCTCCAAAGTGTTCAATTGCGTTGTTCCAAACATGTGTTACATAAGTCAGAAGATCTCCTGTTGATCTATTTTTACGAAAGCCATATTGCTGATCACTAATAATGTTGAATCCTTCAAGATATTTTAGAAGATGCTGATTGATAGCCTTTTCCATGACTTTCGATATTATTGAGAGTAGTGCGATTGGTCGGTAGTTATTTGGCAAGGTCTTCTTGCCTTTTTTAGGTATCGGCTGAACTGTGGCACATTTCCAGCAGGAAGGAAATATTCCCTTTCTGTAGGATAGGTTAAAAAGTCTACAGAAAACTGGTGTTAGTTCCCTCGCACAGTTCTTGAGAACTATGGCAGGTATTCCGTCAGCGCCTGAAGCCTTTTTGGTGTCTAGCTTCTTCAAAATACGTTTTATGATACGCTGTCTGAAGACAATATCGGGCATCCTTGACTGCACTATGGGAATAGTAGGTGGTGTTTTTCCTTGGAAATCGACAGTAGAATGTGAAGCAAAGAGTTCAGCCAACAAGTTCGCTTTCTCAACAGGTGTCGTTGCAATAGAATTATCCGGCCGTGTGAGTGGTGGTATGGTGGATTTGGTGAAATTCTGACCAACTGCCTTAGCGACTGACCAAAAGGACCTGGAATTGCCGGGACAAGCGAGAAGTTTGTTTCTAATCCGTTGATTGTGTACCTCCTTGGTTTCGTCGATAATTTCTTTGCATCTGTTCCTGGCACGAACAAAGATGTTACGATTTATGGTGTTAGGATCTTCACGCCACTGTCGGTATGCAAGATGTTTAGAAGCAATAGCTTCTTTGCATTTTAGGTCAAACCAAGGCTTGCCGTTGGAAGGGCATTTCTTCGAAAAAGGGATGTAAGCATCCATACCGGCCAAAATAACATCGGAAACCTCCCTGGCGCAGTCAGATGGGTCGTCGGATCGAAAACAAACGTCCAACCAAGGGAAAGTTCGAAAATATTCCTTGAGATCTTCCCATTTAGCAGATTTGTAGTGCCAAATCTTGCGCGGTTTGGGCGCCTCTCTGTCACTGATTGGTAGAATACTCGATGTCGAAAGTAGTTTATGGTCGGAAGAACCTAACGGTGGATTTACGCTGACCGTGTAAATCTCCGGATTGGTGGTTAAAAACAGATCAAGAAGACTGGCGAACTCTCCGTCTCGATCAGGGATCCGTGTTGGTTCATCAATAAGCTGAGTCAAGCCACAACTGATTGAAAATGATTCGGCTTCACGACCTTGTTCGTCGGTAGTATTTGAATATTTAAGCCAGTTGATGTTATGGACATTAAAGTCGCCCAGGATGGCAATTTCGGCATTTGGATAGTTAATTTGTAAATGATCTATGGTGTCTGCAAGAGAAGCGAAAAGTGTTCTAAAGTTTGTATCACTTGGTGGTCGATAGAGGATACAGACGAACCTTGTGGTTGGTTGAGTCGTTATTTTTAACCACATAACATCAAAGTTTGGGGGCTCCAGGGCCTCTTCTCGTTGGCAAGAGAGGTCGCTTCTGAGATAAAGACAGATTCCAAAGTTACGCCTAAATCGGGAATAGAAATCGTACCCAGGATAAAGATAGTTTACTGTGCTGGTCGATGAACTGACCTTAGTTTCACAGAGAGCGAGTACATGAGGTTTATTTGATTGCAGGTGTTGGTGCACTGAATTTATGTTCGAATTTAAACCTCGTATGTTGCAAAAATCCATTTTGAAATTCTGTTCTCTGCATGTCGACGCCCCTGAACCAGCCCCCACCCGGAGATCCGGACGGGAGAGTTGTAATAGAATGCTTAGACCTCATATTAAAATACCCCTGTAGGTTTTCCATACACTATTGCTTCAATTCATTAAAGTCACATTCATTAAACTCAATTTAAATCGTTCCTTGGATCTCCAGAAACAATTCACGGCTGAACACGACTTCTTTGAGAATTTTTGTTCACAGCTCATAATGCAGATTTTTTGGGAAAAATGGAAAAACTAGCTAAATTTTCGTAAAAAGAGGTAAAAACCAATATATATATATATATATATATATATATATATATATATATATATATATATATATATATATATATATATATATATATATATATATATATATATATATATATATATATATATATATATATATATATATATATATATATACATTCATGTTTATAATAAGTTCCTCCTCACTACCATTATACACACGATTTATAAATGCCAGATTTTTTTTATTGTTGCAGTTTTAAGTGCTTTTTTTTAAGTTACTCTTGTATATGTTAGCCGGTACAGAATAAATTGTGGAAACTTTTAACATCGAGTCTTATGAACTAATTAACTTGAATTACAAATAAAGACCTAATGAAAACAAAAACCTATCGTTTCGAATCTTTTTAGAGAACAATTTTGTAATAAACCCCTTTTTTATTTTGTTTGAACTATTTTACCTGTGCATAAAGAGTGTCGATATCATCTCTGGTTATGAGAGAAATACAGATCGATAAAAAATTCTTAGTCTGGGCAAAAACAACCTTTTGTCAATTTATTATTTATAATATATTGCAATTTAGAATATGCCCATATTCATTCATGAACAATAGTGGACCTTATAATATGAGAACTTTGTTTATCATGAGCCTTAAAATAATAATGAACAAATAGTTACAACTAGTTACATAACACAAATGCACCTCATGTTAAGAAGGTAAAAAATAATCAAGCCAAGTGCAAGTCGGACTCGCCCAGTTAGTGTACGTTGATTGCTTTTAAACTAAAATTTTTTGTTACGGAGGTATAAAATGATCAATGACTTCACAAGACACACCCCAAATGCGTTTTCAACAATTTTTTTTCCCATCTTTACTGAAAACTGATGAACTTGAAATTTTTGTTTTTTTTTTTATATACCAGATAGATTATTAAAGTAATAATTTTCATTCAGTTTACACTCTGTGGAGAATATTTTTGAAATTTTTTGATCAGTACTGTTCAAGATAAGGAGGTGGCAGCGATTTCTCACGATTTTTTAAAAATAATACAAAAAACAGTGTGCGCAAGTATTACATTATATATATTTTTTAACTTGTGTTAAAGGCTTTCATTTGACATCCCACTCGATGACATGGAATTTTTTTTTCACTTCCGATTTCATCTCCCAAAACTAACCCCTTAAGTCAAAATTTAACTCTCAAAGCTACACTTAGTAAATTATTTTTAAGGTGAATTATTTTATTCTTTTTCACGAAAATATATAGCCTCGCATAGTGTAGTGTTACCACTTGCATATTTGTTGAGAGTAATCTTGAATAATTTTGAAATCGAAAGTCATGAAAAACCGGCTTCAGAATATAGATTGTTCATGGGATCCAAAAATTCAAATGAAGCTATTCCAGAATGACAGTAAGGTGACGTGTTGTGAAAATCCTCAAATTCAAATATTATTATTAACTAAAATATCAGTCGCTACAATAAAATTGGTTTCATTCTGAAAGTTCTTTAATATATATACCAACAGTTATTATGGTTAAGTGCGACAAGCAACTTATGCGATTTTGGTAATCTTCTTCTCGACTACGCCTACTTTCCTTGCTAAAGAAATGTATTATATTCGTAAAAAAATCACAATCCAAGATTTTTACTTTTCTTTATGTTTTAAGGTTCATAAATCACGAAAAACAGTCACCCATTTTTGTCGGTCTGTCTGTCAGTCTGTGAGTCTGTGGATCTGTCGGCCTGTTAACACAATAACTTTCGAAGGAAAGGAAATATCAATTTCAAACTTGGTTTATGTATAACACTTTATGAGAGAATAAAGCCTATAGTTTTTGAGCATTACCGTTTAGACAAAAGTGGTGAAAGAGGGTGAACGTCGATAAATTGTGAATGATTTTAATAGTAATGTAATATTTTTCCCTGGTTTTTTTGTTGAGATAATAAACAAATATTTTGCTTAAAAATTTAAAGTAAAACACAAAAGGTGTGAAAGGTGTTGGGGAGGCATCGTTGCATATATTATATGTATATATATATATATATATATATATATATATATATATATATATATATATATAGCATAATATGTCCTTTTCAGGTTTTTGAAGTCTAGGGATTCAAAAATTATGTTAATTTTTCATAATTTCCAAATTTAACTCAAGAGTGGTGAAAGGTGGGGAAGTCATTAAATATTGTATAGTTTCAATACTAGGGCTAACTTTTAAGTTTGTACAAAAACAATGAAAGAAAAAAAAATTGGCACAAATCGTTTTTTTGTTTCTCAAAATACTCGCCTTTAAGATTTATATACTTTTGCAGGAGTTCGAACCAATTCTCGAAATATTTTTTCCACTTTGAAGTTGATAACTCAAAAACATGGTTTTGGAAGAATTTAACAGCTTCTTTAGGTGATGAAAATCGCTGTCCACGCTTTATTTTTTGACATACAGAAACAAAAAGAAGTCATTAAACGATAAATGAGGTGCATACCGGCAATGAGACATTAATTCCATGTTTTTCTCCGTCAAATAATAAATTGTTTGACGTTTTCGATTGTTTTTCGTGATTTCATCGATGATTTCTGGCAAACAAATTATTGTATACCATTCAGCATTAACTGCGATCATTTTCTTGGAAGTGCTTCGCGAGCGAACCACTTTTGTTGGATTCAGTTCATCTTAGAACACCCAAACAGTTGATTGTTGCTTAGTTTTCGGCTCGTACGAACATATCCAAGTTTCGTCTCCTATTACGATGTTGTATACGGATGTATGTCCTCGGTCGAATTTTTTGAGCATTTTCTTACACCAATTGACAAGAGCCTGTTTTTGAGTTTTGGTCAAATTATGCGAATTCCATCGGGAACAGATCTTTTTCACCGCTAAATGTTCTTTTAAAATCGAATGTACTGCAGTCTTCGATATGTTTAAATATGCCTCTATCTCACAGTAAGTCACATTCCGGTCCTCTTCAATCACGTTGAGCACAGCATCGATATTTTTGGAGTAACAACCGATTTTGGGCGACCTTCACGAAATTCATCGCTGGCGAACACACGATCATGACGAAATTCTGCAAACCAATTGTAAATAGTCTTTTCTGATGGTGATTCATTACTAAAAGTTGAACGAAGCGATTCGGGGCATTGTTGTTGAGTTAGGCCTTTACTGAAATCGTAAAAAATCATCCAACGAAAACCTTCACGTGAAATTTCCATTCGTTCACAAAATTGTTTTTTTTAACGCTAACTGTAAAGAAACTACTTGGCCAGTTTCTGAGCTGCCACTGTTTTAAGAATAATAAATGTTAAATTTTACAACAATAGTCACATCTCAATAGCGCCATCTAGTTGTCCTTTGTAAAAACTTAAATGGCGACCCTCGTAGTAATTTGAGATTTTTTGTAGGATTTTTGAATGACGTAGTTGACAAATTTTAAGAATATTATTGATAATAAAATATGTAGGGTGTTAAAAACGTTGCTTCATTTATATCGCGCTATATGCCCTTTTTAGGGAATGTAGGAATATAAAAATTAAGTCATTTTTTCAATATTATCAGTTTTATTAGGAAAAGGGGATGAAAGAGATGAGAGAATCCTGTACAGTTTCGATAGCATTATGAGAATGTTTTCAGGTTTTTTCGATGAGAGAATAGACAAATTTTAAGCATCATTCTTTATAATAAAACATAAAAGATACCAAAGGAACTAGAAGAATGAGTTCGTATGTGTCTTGTTATAAATTTTTTTTGATGTTTTTTCAGTCAAGGATTCGAATCATTATCTCGTTTTAATAGAAATCTGAGAATTTTTTCCAGCTTTTGATTGGACTCTTGAATGTTTAATATAAAATAATTTTTTTATAGTGAAATATATACGAGGTGGAAGCAATGAAGTGGGGGGCTAAAAGGGTGGTTACTATTTCAGTGTTTTTGTTTTTCCATTATTTCTATTCTTAACAGAATATGTAGCAGGGATTAAGATCTGATTACGGATTAACCTAAAAAATGTTAAATATAGACCGAGTTTTGGAAATAAAGACAGTCAAGTTGGCGGGAATGTACTTACGGAACAACAGGTAATATATCTATTTACGTTCCCTACTAACGGGAAGTATTGTATTCGTGAAAAATTACGCTCCGAATTTTTTCTTTTTTTGGGTCATTCAGAATATTCAATGTAGTAAAAATATTATTCGAGTCATACATCGCAAAAAAGATTTATTTTTATTTGAAAGGTTTGTCTTAGCATATCTAACCAGTTCACACTTGAATTTTATTCTTTCACGTACGAACGTATTTCGTTGCCAGAGAGCATATACTTTAATTCAGCGATGAACTCAAAAGTGCCATCACTTGCGTCATTTTCGTTTCTATATTGTTACGTGAATCATCAAACATATTATTTAATTGACTGTTACGCCAACCATATTACCAAAGATTGCCATTCGTTACCACTGTAGTATCAGTTGATAAACCATGAAGAAGATGTTTTGTTTATCAAACATCTTTTCATTTTATCGTTTTTATCTTTCGAGGTGGATTGATTCACCTCATATAACGTCAGTATATTAGCTATTAATCATTAATTCACCAATTCAAGTAATGATGATCATAGGAATCCACCTAGAATTCCCCAGAAACCATAATAATCGAGCTTTAATGGCAAAAGAATAGGAATTTGTTACAATAGATTTAGAGAACGAAGTAAAATTTCAGAATTATGAAAATAGGTAGAACTCTGTGGTAATAATTATTTAATTCACTTGCTATTCAACTATAGAATTATAAAGTTACATATCTGTACATTATGAAAGAAAAAAAATGTATGCTAGTTCCGAATCATAGGATTAAAAAACCTATTTTCATAATTTAATTTAGCATTTTTCTAAGAGTTATCGTTACTAATTATTTTAGATCAAGGTTAAGCTGTTTTCATAAAATTTTGAGGCAAATTTATACACATGTTAACACAAACTTTTTTGGTGATTTTAAAAATAACAAATAACATACAGCCGATAAATTTTGGCATGTACACAAATTTCCTCTATTTTAGATACCTTCTACTGTTGTTCAGTTTTCACAAACTACTACTAGATGGCGCTATTGAAATGTGGCTTTATCAATGTTGTAAAATTTGACATTTTTTATTTTTCAAACAATGGCAACTCAGAAACTGGCCGAGTAGTTTGTTTACAGTCAGCGTTTAAAAAAAAACAGTTTTGTAAATAAATAGAAATATCACGTGAAGGTTTTCGTTAGATGATTTTTTACGATTTTATTAAAGGCCTAACTCAACAACAATGCCTCAAATCACTTGGTTCAACTTTAGGTAATGAATCACCATCAGAAAAGACTGTTTACATTTGGTTTGCAGAATTTCGTCAGGGTCGTGCCAGCGTCCGACAGCGATGAATTTCGTGAAGGTCGACCAAAATCGGTTGTTGTTCCAAAAAACAACTAAGCTATGCGCAACATGTTTTAAGATTATCGGCACGTGAGTTGCCGAGAGGTAGATGCATCCTGGCATATCGAAGACATTTAATTTTTCATTAACATTTAGCTGTGAAAAAGATCTGTTCCCGATGAATTCCGCATATTTGGACCGAGACTCAAAAACAGGCTCGTGTCAATCAAATTCGTATACAATATCGTAACAGAAAACGAAATGTGGATATGTTCGTACAAGTCGGAAACTAAGCATCAATCAACTGTTTGGGTGTTCCAAGATGAACCGAATCCAACAAAAGTGGTTCGTTCACGAAAGATTTCCAAGAAAATGATCGCTTATTTCTTTTGTTATGTTGCAACCATTGCTTTAGAGAATCGAAGGACAGTTAATGCCGATAGGTATACAACAGTTTGTTTGCCAGAAGTCATCGATGAAATCGGGAAAAACAACCGAAAACTTCGCATCATTCTTCATCATGACAATGCCAGCTTTCACACAGCACGTCAAATGGCTGATTATTCGATGAAGAAAAACATGGAATTAATATCCCAGTGCCCATATTAACCTGATTTATCGCCCGAATCGCCGAAATGTTTTGTAGTTCGAACGCATGCAAGAGTGCCTAATCTTAAAGGAGAATATTTTCAGAAACAATAAGATGATTTGTACCAATTTTTTTTTCTATCATTGTTTTTGTAAAAACTTAAAAGGTAGCCCTCGTATCATTCAAGTTGTGCAAGGCATTCGTACCTAGCAAATTAAACGAGACAAACATGACCAGTGAAATATCATTAGACAGATTTATGTCCAGACGATATCTATATCCATTACGCTACTTATTTGCGATGACACTCAGAGGCGTTGTCATTGAATTAGTATACGAACAAAACTGCATCAATACCGAGGATACTAGGACATCACCTTAGGTTCGCAGACGTCATGGTCACAATCAGCAATATTAAAAACCTAAATAAAGGGCGGATTCGACTAAGTGGTACATCTGTAGCTTAAAATTGAGGGTATGCTATAACCAAACACGTTTTTTTTTAAGATGAGAGCACATGAAATATAATCTCTAGGCTACATTATTAAGTCACCAGAGAACGACAAATATATAAAAACAAACAGACGTATTATATCGACTTTTGGCAAACTAGAACACATATTTAATCTCGTCTTTCGTGAAGGCTGTAGAGATATATTCATAAATAACCGAATCCTAACCTTCTCATGTCTGTACATATTGCGTTGTTTAACTTTTGTAAACAAAAATAGACACTTTTTTGATGTACTGGGATCTACAAATACGTATAACACAAAGAGTAACAGTTTACTAGTTATACCCAATCACAAATCAACTTTTTTGAGAACTCTTCCCTCTACAGTTGCATCAGCCTTTAAAATGGATTTCCTGCAGGACTGCGAGCTACGCGTGGCACGAGATTTGTTTCTGGGGTCAAGTCTCTTTTACTGAACAATGTCTTTTACTCAGTAAGTAATTACTACAAGTGCTGATGTTGGAGAAAGGGGGTCCTGGTTGTGAAGTTTTGTGAAATTTTTATTTACATATCTGTTTGTTCTTTTTGTTTTTAAATTGTTATTTGACAAGCCCGGAACACCTGCATTAGTCTGATTGAATTGTTTGCGTGTGTTTGTTTTATTTAACTTTGACTTTTTTACATTACTTTGTCTGTATTTATGTATGTATTTTTGTGCACGCATTGTTGCTCATTTTTACTTGTTTTCATCTTATTTTATTTTATTTAATTTATCTGACATGACGAACCTATGTACCCTCCGCTGTATGTTAACGGTAATGTATGTATTATTATTATTATTATTATTATCATTAAAATACAACACAATGCCCATCAACTCGAAGACCAAGGATTATTACAACTTCTGTATTCCACCAATCAATATATATTAACTATATCAGTTCTCATTTAGATCTTCTCGATAAACCCATAACATCATAAAGAACTGTAAATCGAAGTAGCCTAAGTAGCTTACTTCAAAATAAATTTCGAAATGAAAAAGCCTGGAGAAAAATCAAGGTCAAAAATATAATTGAGAAAGTGGCAAAAATAAAATAACAATATATACAACATATGGTAGATTGCATACAAAGACTGATGATCATGCCGTTTGTTAATAGATTGAAGACTCAAGAAGACAAAAAAAAAGAGTAGATAAATGTGTATACAGATATTAGAAGAGTTTCATGTTAAACATTAGGTATAACAGGGAAGCCTGCATCAGATTAAATCTATGTCCAGCGGTGGACTAACATTGGTTGAAAAAGGGGGAAAAAATATTTTATTAGAACAATTTACTCCCCCCATCTGCGCTGTTGTGCACTGTTGTATTTAGAACAATGCACTGTTAACGTATAATAAGTTTTTGTAAGCAATGTACATATGTTATGATATTTATGTCTCCTTAGGTGTTAGAAACTAAGGAACATGGATGGACGAACTCCCAGATACGTTTTAATTAGGATTTTGGGTTCAATTGAGATTGCTAATTACTCTATACTGACTAGATTGTACTAATATGCACATCCTCACAGATGTTCTACATAAGAAGTTTCCGAGTTGGTGAAGTAAACATTTCCTGTACAAACTCGTTTACTGGGTCCGTCACAATAATGGACCCTTCTTTTAATGGAAAGCATTTAAAAAAGTGTCATTCATAAATGCTATACAGAGAGGATAATAGTTTAATGGCATATGTCATATATTTATAATTTGTTCAATGTATTGAGCGTGTACTGATGTAATAAAATTTTAATATCCTAACGTATGTATGTATGTTTTCTTGTGAAATCAGCAATAATTATCTCTAGCCAAACAAACGTATCTATCTAGTTTTCACTTATTTGCAGAAATGCTATTTTGGACAACTTTATAATTTGTACCGGCGGCATTATAAGACAATGTATGTCTATTTATGCTGTATACTTTTCGCTAGCTTATTATACCATCCAAGAGTTTCACCTGTCTTATTTTTAGTGCAAATTCTTTAAACTTAGGAATATTTTAGTTGATTAAAGATATTGAGGGACATATCAGCCTGCATCAAACGAGATCTATGTCTAGCGGTGGACTAACATTGGGGAAAAAGGAGAATGGTTGAAAAAGGAGAAGGAATTATTTTATTAGAACAATTTACTACCCCATCTGCGCTGTTGCGCGCTGTTGTATTTAGAACAATGCACTGCTATCGCATAATAAGTTTTCATAAGATACTGATCGTACCCTAAAAAATTTATCAGTAATTCGACAACTCTACTAAGGACACTTGAACTAATTATTTGTGTTGCATAGAAATCACAAGAGTTGTGATATAATATGCAGCTTATCTAGTATTAAATTTTCTTTTGATTGCAACAATTTTTATTAAACTAATTTCCTCACTGTAATTTCTAACTTAACGATACATTTTTAGTGTTCCTTACGGAACACTTATGGGACCATTTCGGTGTCCGTCCGTCTGTCCGGCCGTCTGTCTATCTATCTGTTACACCCTATTTTCTTCGAAACTATTTGACATAGAAAGTTGAAATTTGTCACAAATATAGGAATTAATGGCCCGATCAGAGCCGTGTAGTTTTGAAAGTTTAATTTTGACTTAAGGAGTTAGTTTTGGGGTTGAAATCGGAAGTGAAAAGAATTTTTTTCCAAGAGCATCTAGTTGGATGCCAATTGAAAGTTTAGAAAAGCGCGAGTTCAAAAGTATATATGATGTAATACTCGCACAAATTTTTCTTTGTATTGGGTGATTGCAGAAGTTCGTGCCCGATTAGAAACCAAATTAAATACAACAAATTTTCTTGAAAAATAGTATTTATTAATCAATAATGTACTCTACATCATTTTCTATAATTGTCTCTCATCGTTTTACAAGTTTTTGTAGAGACTGAGTGGTTTTTCTTCAAAGAAAATCGTAAGCTAGTTTTTGATTTCTTCCATAGAATCACATTTTTTGCATTCAAATTATTTTGCAGAGAATGAAATATATGAAAATCTGAAAGGGCAAGGTCAGGGAAATACGGCGGGTGCTGGAGGATTTTCCATTTTAACTCCCATTTAACTTAAGTTTTTGCAGAGTCTATTGGGCGATATGTGTGTCTAGCATTGTCATGGTGAAAGATGATGCCTTTTCAATTGACCAAATTTGAACGTTTTGCTTGGATTTCAACATTGAGTTGGGTGAGTTGCTCACAGTACTTCTCAGTAGTTATTCCTCTGCAATCCCATCAAACACATAACAACACTTTTATGGGGTGTAATTCACCATTTGCCATAGATTCTGCTATTTCGCTTCCATGCTTCCAGCTTCTTTTCTTACTATGTTGTTATACACAACCCATTTTTTATCTCCAGTTATGACTTGATCCAAGAAAAGTTCGTTTTGTTGGCGGGCGAAGAGAAAAATGGCCGTAAAAACATGGTTCCGTTTGTTCCGTTCTTTCAAAACGTGAGGAACCCATACATAGACTTTCGAAGTATATCCAAGATGCTTTAAATGACAAAATGCAGTCGAATTGTCAACATTTAGTCTCTCAGCAATCTATTCAGTGGTAATCCGTGGATTATTGTTCACTTAGTCACGGATGAAGTCATTATCAATGCCGGAAGATCGCTGAGAGCGAAGTTTATCGTTTAGATTGAATCAACATTTTGAAATCGACTAAAAAAAATAATTTTACTGAAAGTTGAAATTTGGTACTAATTTAGAAATTGATGGCCTCATTAGAGCCGTGTAGTTTTGAAAATTAAATTTTGACTTAAGGGGTTAGTTTTGGGGTGTGAAATAGGAAGTGAAAAAAAAATGTTACTAGGTCATCGAGTGGGGTGTCAAATGAAAGATCGTAAAAACACGAGTTCAAAAATATATATAATGTAATACTTGCGCACACTTTTCTTTGTATTATTTTTTAAAAATTGCGAAAAATCGCTGTCCCTGCCCTTTATCTGGAAAAGTACTGATTAAAAAATTTAGAAAAAATTCTGGAATATTCGTAATAATTTATCTGGTATATAAAAAAAAAATGTCAAGTTCATGAGTTTTCACTAAAGATCGGAGGGAAACTTTGTTGAAAACTTATTTGGGGTGTGTTTTGTGAAGTCACTGATCATTTTTATACCTCCGTAACAATAAATTTTATTTTAAAAGCAATCAACGTATGGGACACTAATTGCGCAAGTTCCACTTGCACTTGACCGGTTATTTTTATTTATGGAATAAACACGTTTACTCGTAATACCCAGTAGTTTATTTGATACAATATTAGTTCAAAATATCTTCACTCACGCATTCATGTTTAATTTAGTGTTTCCAAAATGAAGTTTTTAAAAATGTATTAAAATTTAGGGTATTCGTGGAAAAACTCCTACTTACTCTACTGTAACAGATATAATTATAGGCAATTGGAACCTTTTCTAACTCGATTCCTTTTATGTGCTAAAAATGTTTATTTTTCATTTTAACGAAACCCTGATATATGCGTAACACTCTTATATTTGGACATGTAGCTCAAATTACAAAAATATTTGCTTTTGCTAAGATTTGTAAACATTCCTAACAAACTTGACCATAAGTAAACTTAATGCTAATATATGCGTAGGCATGGTCTGAGTGATCCACAAAGAAAGCATTGCCCTGAATATAGATTAACACTATGTATTTTATGACCATTTTTGACAACTCTGTATAAATATTTATTTTTGATATATTATTGCCTCCTACACGTGGAAAATAAGCACTGTGTTTATTTTTTAAATAAGATTAAAATATTTTTACTTAAGTTATTATGATAACTGTGTTATTCTTATTTTAATTAAATTCTAAAAGCACTACCATTACAATATATTTAAAAGTTTAATTTTTAAATTGACCACGCGTCTTTATCAATTTGGCATTGGCACAAAAAGTAGATATTACTTTACATCTTCAGTATATATGAAAATACATCAAAGTTAATTTCAAACGTGTTTCAAAAATTTTAAAAAATTCTACTAAAGACATTTTTAATGTGTGTTGTTCGGCAACATTTCTGGATATTAGCCAAATTTTAGTTCACAGGATTGCCGTACAAACTAAAATAACCGGCCAAGTGCAAGTCAGACTTACGCAATTACTGTTCCGTACGTTGATTGCTTTTAGGGGGTTACATACACCTGGAATTTTCAAAAATTCGATTTTTTTACGGATTTTTATTCTCTATACTTCTAAGAATTATTCAACAAAAAAATTTAAAGAGTATTCCATTCCATTAGAAAGTTGTAACGTTAAATGTGCCCTGACGTCGGATTGGGACCCCTACATGCCTGCAATATTATTCAATCAATTTTTAATATTTTTTAACTTTTTTTTTAAATCTTAATAATTACTTGTTCTACAAAATGTTGAGAGGTTTTTTTTAATTTTGCTAATAGACAATTTCTTATGAATAATTAAATATAAATTTTTTGGTCGAAAATTGAAAGAATTGAAAACTAAAGTTTGAAACACCGTAAATTTTTTATTTAAAAAAAAACCTTCGACAATGTTTAACTACTACATTATTTTTCAAAATTAATTTTTATTTTTCAAATTGGACTGTTTTTTGTGAAGTTATCCTGCAAGCAAGGAGGTGCCATAGTTTTAACACTTTTTTTTATCGTTCACGTCTCCGCCCTAGGGATTTTCCCTTTTTTCATATCTTAAGGATATCGACGTTGTCCAAGTGCCAAAACATACATTTCTGCAGCACCTTTTAGACAACGCGGTAGTGGCCAGGTCTAATATACTTAAATAATTTTAATAAATAAGTATACCCACCCACGGGATTGAACCCTCGACCTTCTGCATAGTGACTGGCCCATTTATCTCGATAAAAAATAAAGTTAAAATTTAAAACATATTTTAAAAATATTTTTTTCTTATAACTTAAATTAAAATAAAAATATATATTCGCCTTCTTCTGTATTATTCACTTAATAATCTTTAAAATATTTTTTGAGCAAAGTTCATTATCTCATTTGTTTCGGGAATGACGAAAAAATGTTAAACGTAATAGTTTTAGGAAATATTAAGGTGTACAGTTTAAAATTATTTTTGAGTATACAGGGTACTTCAAAAGAGTGTGGCCGATATAACGTATGTTTTTTCTTAAATGGAACATCCTATTTTCAATGTATTTTAAAATTTTTATTAATAATGTTATATACCTAGACCATAGTAGTTTATCTAATATTTCAATACTTTTAAAAATATGCTAGTTTTCAGTTTTGTAAAAAATTTCCAGTAGCGCCATTATTTCTGAAGGAACACTGATAATTGGTACGAGCATTCTATAGAGACGAAAAAAAGATGTATGTAAAGAAATTTGAGTTAGATGCTACAATGGTACAGGGTGTTCAAAATAAATTTATACATTTCGACTATTTTAAATTGAAAAATTTCAAATTTTTTAAATGTCACACCCTGTATATTATTATTTTTTCTGATAGATTTTACAAAACCTTCTAACTTTTATTAAGTATGTCATACACCTATTTATAATGGTTTTCGATTTATTTTGAATTTTACAATTTTTACCCTTGTTTTTAATACACTTACGCTATTGTGAAAACATAAACAAATAGTTAATAATAATTTTAATATAGTTTGCCTTATCTAATGATTAATTATTATGAAGTAACAAATGTTCAAAAATATGCCCGTCTACTTGAATATACATGTTTAGTGGTTTTCTATATTTTCCTTCACATTCTTTAGCATAAAAGGCGTTATTGTCTTGCATGCATCCCTTACCATATCCTATTTTCCATAACTACTGGTGTTGTAGAGGGATTGACATAAACACGATCGTTAATGTAGCCCCACAAAAAGGAGTCTAAAGGTGTTAAGTCACATGATCGAGAGGGCCACTGAATGAATCCATCCCTACCGATCCATTTTTGTGGCTAAAGATCGCTTAAAAATTCTCGAACTTCCCGATGGTAATGAGCAGGAGCTCCGTCTTGTTGAATCCACATTTGTTCCCTTTCAAAGTCATCAACTTCTTCAAGCTGGGGTAATTCGTTTTCCAAAAAATTTACCTATTTAGGCCCGTTAAGCGGTTCGCGGAAAAAATATGGACCAATAATTCCAAAAATTTAAAATACCACACCATACATTAAGCGACCAATTGAACTTCCCGGACCCAAAATAGATTAACTGTTAAGTGCTCCATTACTGCGAAAAGTAGCTTCATCAAAAAACATTATTTTGGATACAAAATTTGGATCGGCTTCTATTGCTCCATTCATGGTGGTACAAAAGTTTACTCGTCGTTCAAGATCACGGTCTGAAAGTTCTTGGTGTAGTTCCATATGAAAAGGATGATACTTGTATTTTCTCATAGTGCGATTAGCCGTAGATTGAAATGTGTCAGATAAGTCAGTTAGTTGACGGCTGCTGGCCTGGGGATTATCTTTAACATGAAGTAAAATCTCCATTTCTTTTTCCTCATTGATAGTATTCTGGTTTACTACTTTCCGTTTCGTATACTCAACGCTACCACTACCATCAAACCGTTCCATTAAGCACTGAAAAGATTTTCTAGATGGTATACGTCTATTAGGGTACTTCACTCCCTAAAGCCTTACTGCCAACAGACAATTTTATTTTTTTAAAATTATTTATTTATAGATTGATAACACGTCTTTATCAATTTTGCATTTGCACAAAAAGTATATATTATTTTACATCTTCAGTATACCGGAAAATACATCAATATTAATTTCAAACGGGCTTAAAAAATTTAAAAAAAAATTCTGCTAAAGGTGATTAAAAAAGATATTTCTGGTAAATGTTGTTTGGCAACATTTCTAGATATTAGTCAGGTTTCGATAAATTTCTGGTTCACAGTACTGCTGTACAAACTAAAAAAATGCCACTTGTTAATTATTTGATCATTTTCAAATCTTACCTAACCAAGTTCCTGTCCCCCAAGGCAGCGTTTTAGTCCTTTCCTATACTTCTTTTTAACGACCAACTTACCTACAGAGGTAAACCAATAACCGCCTCACATGTGCTGCAAACTAACCGGTAACTTATTCAAACCTGCCTACAAGACTGTCGTATAAAAGTGAACACAAATCAGTTCGTGTTCATTTAGTACGGAACAGTTATAAGCTCACTTCAGTGTTTGTCTGTCCGTCTGTCACACAGGATTTTCTCCGAAACTATTTGATATAGAAAGTTTAAATTTGGCGCTAATATACGAATTGATGGTCCCATCAGAGCTATGTAGTTTTGAAAGTTAAATTTTGACTTAAGAGGTTAGTTTTGGGGGGTGAAATTAAAAAAAAATACTAGGGGTGTCAAAGGAAAGCTCAAGGTCAAAAATATATACAATGTAATAGTTGCTCACACTTTTCTTTGTATTATTTTAAAAATAATTGCAAAAAATCGCTCTCCCCCCCCTATCTCGAAAAATACTGACCAAAAAATTTTGAAATAGTTTGGAATATTCTCCACATGGTGTAGTTTGAACGAAAATTATCACTAGTGCATTATTTCTGATAATTTATCTGGAATATAAAAAGAAAACAAAAATTTCAGCGTCATCAGTTTTCAACAAAGAACGGAACAAACCTTGTTGAAAACTCATTTAAGGTAACAAAATTTTTTATTTTAGAAGCAATCGTACAGAATACTAATTGTGCAAATCCGACTTTCACTTGATCAGTTTTTTTTATTACAAATTGGAGAGACATTTGCCTCCCTGTCATGTAAAGCAACCATTAAGTGCCTCAATTTGATGATGCAATATATCTTGGCATGTAGCTGGATGGAAAACTAAAGTGGAAAAAGGACCTGTGTACAAAAATAAAATAGGTCTTAAATTGCACAGGTAATTCTAGTTAATCGGCCGAAAATCCCAAGCAGGTCCTAAAATACAATACGATCCTTAGATCGATCTGGATAGATGAGATTCAGCTGTGGAGTTTCACTCATGCTTTCGTATGATCCTGCAGGATCCATGGTCTGTCTCAAAAACATGATCGTACACGATTCAACGATCGCATTAGTCAAGAAAAATTTTGAGGTTTAAATGAATTGTTTAATATATATATATATATATATATATATATATATATATATATATATATATATATATATATATATATATATATATATATATATATATATATATATATATATATATATATATATATATATATATATATATATATATATATATACATACATATAAGTCATTAGAAAATAGGATCTTTTTCTACGTGCCAATTTATGCTTACTGTCCATTGGTATACTTACTGTTAACTATAATAGATTTCAAATAATGCAGGATTAAATGTAAAAACAAGATTTGGTTGAGATTGACCATCATCCATTATTTCAATTTTATATATTTAAACTTTTTTTCTGATCTTTAAAATTTAATTTTTTATTTCTAGATATGTGTAGAAATATATGAGAAATTAAAAGCTCTATATTTACAGATTTCAAAGAATGGACGACGAAAAGAAATCTGCCATACATTTTTATATTCGTCCTAATGTAAAGAATAAAATTATTCTACCCATGTCGAGTTGGGAAATGAATTATTTTTGCCGGTTTATAGTACTCACTAAAGAAAGTCACTTGGCTAAATAAAATTTATATCAATGTTCAACTATTTCAAAAATGCTACTCTAAAATTATATTTAATTTTATCTACAAGCTTTGTTTTCCTAGGCCTCGATGATTTTTAGACACATGGTGACATACGGAGATGCAGTATGGTGGACAAAAACGAAGCAAGGAATGACAGCCACGAACTTACATCGGCTGCAGAGGTTGGCTTGGGACTATAAGTAGCACCCCCACCACAGCTATAGAAATAATTCTAGGACTAATACCCCTAGACATATACATAAAAAGTGAGGTTATTAATAGCGCCTATTTAATGGAGCATTGAAACTATAACCTGTAAAATTTGAGCACACAAAAATTATCAAACTAATCAACGACAAGCTCCTTGATATGGAATGCTAACATATATACAGAAAAGCTCAAATGAAGCTATAGCACTCCACTAAAGACAAGTGCAACAATTTTTCTCACAGAAATTCACGGAATACAAGCACGTGTTCACGAGTATATTGGACGGCCTACAGCTACCAATCTGCTCTAAAGGCTTTAGATGCCTATCAGTCCAACATCAAAATCACGATGGAGTGTAAACATGACCAGTTGGAACTATCCTCCAGGAACAACAGGGTTGAACTACTGCGGGTTTCAAGACACTTAGGAATAAAAGGTAATGAAGGGGTGCAGAAACAGCATTTAGTATACCAAAACAGGTGTTAGAAACGATAATCAATTGAAGAACATGTCAACAACACCTAGATCATTGGCTCGCAACATCTGAGCATAGACATTCGAGGGACGTAATTGTCAGCCCCTTAAAGAAGCGAATAACTGGCGTCCTTTGTTTAATAAGGACCCAGATCAAACTAATGGTGGGAACTGATCACTGGCCACTGTCACCTGAGGAAATATTCCCAGGAAATAGGTATCGACAATGGTCCCACGATATGCAGACAATGTGGTAAACAGGAAGAAACCTCTGTGGACATCCTATATGAACCTACGGCTTTAACTCAGGACAGACATATATTGGTCAAAGATCTACATACAATCAACCAACCAACGACTATATCATTCAGCTTAATGACTTGACCAGTTTCAGTCGATGCACACTACATATTATTTCTGCAAACTTTCGGCACAAATAATTATAATTTATTGCCACTTTGTCTAAAACGAGTATTTTTACTTACCGTTCTAAAAGGACGTGTTATATTCATCAAAAAAATTACCTACCGGGTCTTTTGAATTTTTTTTTCACATTTCAGGGTCCTTAGATAACAAAAAATATAGTCACTGTTTTGCGGATTGTCACTATAACTCTCGAATAAAATGAAATATCAATTTCAAATTTAGTACATATATAACAGTTGAGCTAATAATAGAACATATAGTTTCGGTAAATATTGCTTTAGGGGAAGGGGGTGAAAGGAGTATACAAATTTTACATATTTTCAATAACATTAAATATGTTTCTTGGTTGTTGGTTAGATGGGTTTCAGTTTTCAGGGTTCTTGAAATCGAGGAATGTGAAAATTGTTTTCTTTTTCAATATTTTGAATTTTTTATGATCAAACGTATAAGAAATTAGGGAAGGCCTCGTATAAATAGGCCCACAAAAAAAAGGTGTTGTTCTTGGCCAAAGACTATATGGAAGACTTGTATTCTGATGTTCTAAAACCTACTTTATCACCATAATACTCAAATGTCCTCAATTTTTTCTTGAGACTTTTGAGGTTATAGTAAAATACCGATGTCGTAGGTCAAAGTCAACTTCTGTTTCAGAGAATCAAGACAATTTGATCAGAAAATATTTACTCTGTCTCGGATTGTGTAAAAGGCTAAATTATTTTGATGCATTTATTTTCTTAACGGATTTTCAGGCATTTGAGTCTGAAATTTGAGAACATTTGAGCATTCTAGTGGTAAGGTAGGTACTTGGACTTCGTCCAAGAACAACACCTTAGTTTTGTAGACCTATGTTACCAAATGAAACGAGAGATAATGATTTAAATTTAGCATATTTATAGTACCTGTAGGAAGGAACAAACCTAAAATTCTTGAGTAACATCGCTAGGGTAAAAGGGGTGGCGATCAATAAATTTTGTTGATATTCGTAAAAATGATATATGAAGCAAATTGGACTGTGACTATGAGTAACCTAAAAAAAATCAAAAGCATGTTTCCACTTTTTAATTTTTAGTACACACACACATATAAGCCATATAACAGATTTGAGACGCGGATATAGGTTCCAATATTTTGTGATTATTATCTCACCATAAGGTATTATTTCCTTATTTACAATATCGAGTGGAGCTATTTAGATTATTTCTTGGTGTGAGAAAGTCAAAACTAGTATTTATTTATTATTTAGTGTGAGAAAGTCAAAATTAGTATTTATTTTACAATTTATATTTGCAAAGGAAATATTGATTAAAATATTTTATATTTTTTTAGATATTGCACACACAAAACACCAAACAAACAACTAATTCAATTAACTGTTACAACGGATATCAAATTTATTCTGATTATAATAGGATTACTTCATGATTATCAATAAAGCAGACAGGTAATGACGGAAAAGGAACTTGTCAAAAAAATTTTGTCTTAATATAGCTAAAATTCTTTGAACAGCGGTCAAGGTGCAGTCCAGGATTCCCAATATTGTCTTCAGATATCATATCATAAAACGTATTTTAATGAAGCAAGACACCAAAAAAGCTTCTGGCGGTGGCGGAATATCTGCTGTAGTACTAAGAAGCTTTGCGAAGTTTTTAACAACCTATCCTACAGAAAGGGAATATTTCCTTCCTGCTGAAAATACGCCACAGGTCAGCTGATACCCAAAAAAGACAAGAAGACCTTGCCAAACAACTACGAGTCGCACTGCTTTCAATAATATCGAATGTCTTAGAAAAGGCTATCAATCAGCATCTTCTAAATTATCTTGAAGGATTCAATATTATTAGCGGCTTTCATCAATATATATCAACAGGAGATCTTCTAACTTATGTAACACATGTTTGGAACAATGCAAATGAACCTGTGGAAAATCTCGAGCAATTGCTTTTGATATATCCAAGGCATTCGACCGTGTCTGGCACGATAGATTGTTTGCTAAGCCACGCTCTTCTGGTATGTCTGAAAAGTGCTGTTCCTTTCTAACACCTTCACTGTCAACGCCGGTGTGCTCCTACTCTGTCTCCTACTCTCTTTCTCATTTACATTAACGATTTGCTGGTAAAGAACAAGAATCCAATCTACCGCTTTGCAGATAACAGTACGCTTGTCTCATCATTCACTTTGAATACTCGAACATCAGCTACTCATGCAAATATCCGCAGACAGCATGAGGTCGTCCAACTTAACAAAGACCTGGAAGAAATTTTATTTTGGAGTCACAGTAACCAAGTAGAATTTAACGCTACAAAAACCCAGGCGGCAAATTTCTAAAAAAGTTAACGTTGCTGAACCCGACATAGTTCCGTCGGGGCACTCCATTCCTCTAACATCGTCACTCAATTTGCTGGGCGTTAATTTGGGAGATTCACCGGAATTAGAAAATTACTGGCCCATAAGCCTTCTGGGCCATCTCTACAACTTGTTCACTAGGATAATAACAACAAGACTTGAAAATAAGTTGGACTTCTACCAACCAAGGGAGCAGGCTGGCTTCCGGGCTCCCTTCGGAACTAGTGACCATCTACAAAGTATTAAGACGTTAATTGAGAAAAGCATTGAATATAACAGACCACTTGCCTTGGCCTTCATAGATTTCCATAAGGCTTTTGATAGGGTCGAGCTGGACTCAGTATTAGAAGCGTTACAAGAGTGCCGTGTTGACTATCGTTATACAAAGTTAATTTACAACATCTACAAAAATGCCTGTATGACGGTGATATTCCATGAAAACACCAAATCTATACCAATTGATAGAGGAGTAAAATAAGGCAACACGATGTCGCCTAAACTGTCTACCGCAGTTTTAGAACACGCTTTCAAGAAACTCAACTGGAAAGGCAAAGTCTGACACATCTGCGTTTTGCAGATGATACAGTCCCGATATCTGACAGTCTTGGAAAGCTTGCAATAATGCTTCAAGTACTTCGAGAAGTATGTGCAGACGTGCTGTTGAAAATGAATGCTTCTACAACACAGTATATGACGAACTTGATTCCAAGCAACAGATTAATGTCGGCAATAAAGACGTAGAACTAGTGGACATGGCTATGAGATTCACATCATAAGGGACAACCAAACGTGCAAATTGAAGATAGGAATAACGCTCGATGTCTTTAGGAGTGCCTAAAAGGAAGGTCTTTGATCAATGTGTGCTTCCAGTGATGACTTATGGGACGGAAACTGTAAACTTAACTATCGCAAACGCTTAAAAGCTTAGAATAACACAGCGCAAGATGGAAAGATCAATGATTGGAGTGTCACTGCGGGATTGTATTAGAAACGAAGTTATCTGTCAAATAACCGGCGTTTTTTTTATGGGTCTAGCACACGTGCTAGAGGAAAGTCCCTAAAGCGCTCCAGGAGCGGCATGTGTGCGGAAAAAGTGATTCACGTTGTTCTTGAATCGCATTCACGTTGTTCTTGAGTCGCAATTACGGATGTAACTGCATACATCGCGAAACTTAAATGGAACTGGGCGGCACATAGTGCCCAAATGTCAGATGAGAGATGGACTAAGGGGCTACTTGAGTGGAAACCTAGGAGCAACAGGCGTAGTAGGGATAGACCTCCCACACGCTGAACCGACGATATTAAGGAGAGTCCAGGAGAGGAGAGAATGGACTGAGATGAGGGAGGCCTATGTTCAGCGCGGATGCAAGGGGCTGATTGATGATGATGAATTTGGGAGCAAATGTCTTGGCATGAACATGTTGCAGACATAGCAAAGAAAGCTTCTCAAAAGCTGGGAATATTATTACGAACTCGAAAGCTTTACACTCCACAACAACTGTTAATTCTGTACAAAGCTCAAATTCGACCAACGATGGAATACTGCTCCCATGTTTGGATATCTGCTCCCAAACATACACTGTATTTGATGGATTCTATTTAGAAGAGAGCTGTTGGCCTGACTGGAGACCCAAAACTGGTCAGGAACCTTGATTCGTTAAGACATCGAAGAACAGTTAGCGGCTTGGGTCTATTCTACAAGTATTTTCACGGAAAGTCGCGCTAATACTTAACATCCGTATGAGATTCAGCTTGTTACTCCTCGTACAACCCTTTTTGAAGGAGTCCTTTATATGGAGAACCTCATGCCTTTGGAATAATTTGCCCAGGACTGTGTTTCCGACCGAGTACAGTTTACAGCGATTGAAGACCAACGTGAATAGCTTTTTCCGCACACGTGTCACTCATGTAGCGCTTTAGAGATGTCCCTGCAGCACGTGTGCTAGGCCCATAAAAAAATGTTGATATGAAAATTTTATTTATAATATGGATCTCGACGTAACTATACTGATATGATGGGCCATGTTTACAGAGACATACATGCATATTTACATACTTAAATTACACTCATTATTTTACCATTAACAAACTTTGGATTACGCGTAAGGAACAAGCAGAGCATACACGTAAAACAGTTATACATTTTTCTAATTATATAATTAATTACTTTCATTCAGCAGTTAATTTATCGACAATTATCTTTGATACAGAATCTGACACAGGTGTAAACGTTCACTGGTTATACCAACAGCACACCGTTTCCGTAGACACGCAATGAAGTTAATTAAAACACTTAACAAGGCACCTAATTAAACTGATAGTTTCATTACACAACATCATAAATTGTTTAACTGATAGCTTGTTTTTCAATGTTTGTAAATGTTTTGATTAATTTTTGTTTATGGACATATACGATACAATTTTAATTTAGTTTAGATTATATCTTCTGTCTAAATATTTTTACTTTAAACTTTGAACTGTTGTGGCTTTTACTTGATGGAAACTCATATTAAATACAACAAAAAACTGGTTATTTAAACACAAAATTTCCACAATATTTTTATTTTTCAGTACAACGCGTTTCGCTAACAATGTAGCTTTGTCAAGTATAAATAATATACATAATTATTAGGTATATATGGATTAAAGTAGGTACAAAATGAAGAAATTTTATGATAGGTAATTACACAGATCTCTTAAGAAAATACTTTGAAAAAATTATTTGTCTTAATGATAGGTATTTCCAACTGATCAATTATATGAATAAATTTAAAAGGAGTGACCTTTTGTTTCTGTTTGTTCCTTTAATAAAACATTTGTATTTTTCATACGGTTTGTCTTTAAGGTCTACTTGAGGTCTAGTTTATAACCTTTATTTTCTTAGAGTAGTATTTTAAAATTTGGATCAAAAGAGTGATTTTCAGATAATAGATGATTCGCATATGTTGAGTTATTTTTAGTGTTCCGTACGGAACACTTATAAGATCACTTCGGTGTCTGTCTGTCTGTCTGTCTGTCTGTCACACCCGATTTTCTCCGAAACTATTTGACATAGACAGGTGAAATTTGGTAATAATATAGGAATTGATGGCCTCATCAGAGCCATGTAGTTTTGAGAATTAAATTTTGACTTAAGGGGTTAGTTTTGGGGGGTGAAGTCGAAAGTGAAAAAAAATTTTTTTTACTAGGTCATCGAGTGTGGTGTCAAATGAAAGCTTGTGAAAACACGAGTAAAAAATATATATATAATATTATACTTGTGCGCAATTTTCTTTGCATTATTTTTAAAAATTCGCGAAAAATCGCTGTCCCGGGCCTTATCTCGAAAAGTACTTATCAAAAAATTTCGAAAAAATTCTGGAATATTCTCCACGGGGTGTATATTGAACGAAAATTATCACGAGTGCATTACCTTTAATAATTTATATGGTACATAAAAAAAAACAAAAATTTCAAGGTCATCAGATTTCAGTAAAGATTGGAAACAAACTTTGTTGAAAACTCATTTAGGGTGTGTTTTGTGCAGTCACAGATCATTTTATACCACCGTAACATAAATTTTGACTTAAGGGGTTCGTTTTGAGGGGTGAAATCGGAAGAGAAAAAAATTTTTTTTACTAGGTCATCGAGTGTGGTGTCAAATGAAAGCTTGTGAAAACACGAGTAAAAAATATATATATAATGTAATACTTGCGCACACTTTTCTTCGTATTACTTTTAAAAAATCGCTGTCCCCTACCTTATCTCGAAAAGTACTGATCAAAAAATTTTGAAAAATTCTGGAATATTCTCCACGGGGTATAGATTGAACGAAAATTATCACGAGTGCATTACCCTTAATAATTTATTTGGTATTTAAAAAAAAAAAAAAAAATTTCAAGGTCACCAGTTTTCAGTAAACATTGGAAAAAAAACTTTGTTGAAAACTCATTTGGGGTGTGTTTTGTGAAGTCACTGATCATTTTATACCACCCTAACAAAAATTTTTATTTGAAAAACAATCTACGTACGGAACACTAATTGTGCAAGTTCAACTTGCACTTGACCGTTTTTTTTTGATTTATGAAACTTCTATAGTGTTCATTAAACCGTATATTAAAAGTCTTATATCTATTTTAGGAAAAGTGCCGCAGGTTAATTCATAAACACGTGATTTATTATTTTTATAATTTTTTAAAAAACTTCATATCGAGTGTTCTGTTTTGAATGATATGTTGATATTTTGATGATTAAGTATTTTTATTATTTTTACTTACGGGTTACCATATAATGTTAAATTTTTATAATTCAACTTTTCTTTTGTTATTAGGAAAAATTCTGAAATAGCTTAATTTTTTTTTGTTTTCTATTTACCTGTTATCTATGAGTAGCGGTGAATATCCATTATTGACTATTTGTTTGATAATATTTAATTCGTTATTAAAATCAGTTTCTGATAAAGGAACTGTAGCCAACCTATGAGTAAAACTGTGGTAAGCTGCTAACTTATGTTATGGGGGGGTGTGTTGATGTATTATGAATTGTTGTGTCTGTGTGAGATGGTTTATGCTATATGGAGAAAGTATGTTTGTTGGATATCCTGGTAATTGTTAAGTGTAAGGAATTGAGTGATTCTATAATCTCTTCTTCCATGGTAAATTTAATATTGTTATGTAGAGAGTTTATGTAATCAAAAAAGGTTTTTAACTATCTTTGGGTAAATAGAAAACTCAAACATCAAGCTATTTCAGAAATTTTCCCAATAACAAAAGAAAAGTTACCTTATAAAACTTTAACATTTTATGGTAACCAGTTAGTAAAAATAAGAACTATATTTAATCATCAAAATATCAACAAAGCATTCAAAATAGAACTCAATACGAAGTTTTTTGAAAAAATTTAAAAAACGAACCCATAAAAATAATAAATCAGGTGTTTATGAATTAACCCGCACACGAAAAAATAACTCAACATATGCGAATCATCTATGATCTGAAAATCACGTGATAAACTAGACCTGAAGGAGGCCTTAGAAATAAACCCTATGAAAAATACAAATATTTTATTAAACGAACAAACAGAAATAAATAGGTCACTCTTTTTAAATTTATTCACATAACTGATCCGTTGGAAATACCTATCATTAAGACAAATAATTTTTTCAAAGTATTTACCTAATAGTTCGGTGTAATTACCTATCATACAATTTGTTCATCATTTTTTACCTACTTTAGTTTATATGTATATATATATATATATATATATATATATATATATATATATATATATATATATATATATATACATGTACCTAATAATTTTGTATATTATTTATACTTGACAAAGCTACATTGTTAGCTAAACGCGTTGTACTGAAAAATAAAAATATTGTGGAAATTTTGTGTTTAAATAACCAGTTTTTTGTTATATTTTTTCTTTAGTTTTGAAATTAAGAAAATGTAATTTAAATGATGTAAACATATAACCGAAAAAAGACGTGTTGATGTAACTAGATTCAATTTAATTTACAAATTTATGATAGTGACACTATCATGTCATCTGATTTAATTCACAGTATGAGATATATTTAAAATTTAAAAAAACATCACACTACAATAAACTTAGTGGAAAAAATCCCCAACACTTTTTTGAGTTTCTTTTACAAAAATTCCCTCTTCTTAAACCAATGGTTATTCAACCTTAACTAGAAAAATAGCTAGGCATATTATCATGTAAGCGTACATAGTACGAAGTACATGTGGATACCGAGAACGACTCCATTTCTCAGCTGCATAAACAAAAAGGTGTATGAAAGATATTAATAATTTCATATATAAACTTAAAGTAAACGATTATAAGCAAGAGACCACTGTAGTTCAACACCAATGCAATATAACCCGTGGAGTGTACAGTTTGTCTGAATTAATCAATTTGGTAATAACGAGTCAGAATAAAAACATAAAAAATGCATACATAAAGTCTGTCAAGTAAGAAGTGACCTTTTGTATTTTTGAACAAATGTATTTCGAGAACATTTTTTGGTATCATTATATTCTTTGGTATGCTAACAACGGCACGATTACATTAGTAAGTTGTCCAATCGCCTCCTCTATCAATAATCGTCTTAGCATGCTGTCGACTAGATTTTCTGCATACTCGCGCCGTAATATCTCCAAATTTTTTGAATCTCGTGGGACCACTGAATCAATGTCCTCAGAGTCTTTCTTCTGAGCTTTCTCTTTACAGGGGACCAAACATTTTCAATAAGGACTGGCGTCCAGCGATTGTGAGGGCCACTCTAGTATCTTATCGTGGGCCCAAGCAAGCTGCTTCGCGACGTGATTTTCGCCCAGCAAAGATTTCTTCAACGTGCTTCGGAATTTGACATCAAGAGGATGAAGGTATAGTCGAATGGTCTCATGAGACATATTCAAACCCGATTTTCTTTTTCGACTTTAGGAGAGACTTTGCTTACCTAGTCACGTTTTAACAAGTCGTCGTCATTTTCCTTCTCGTTAAAATGATTTACCCATTTCTTCATAAACGACACTGACTTTTTAATATATTTAGCTATCGTGGAATGTGTCATTTTAGGATGGAAACAAAGAAAACTGCCTCGAACCGACGCGCTAATAAGCGACTCATTTTGGATTTTACGTGATTTCGACGAAAGTTCGAAATCGACTGATACTTTTACTAAAATGCGTCACAGACAAAAATTCCCTCTACCTATTTTTTGTTGAATCGCTAGAATCGCATCTACCAAAAATAAATTATCGCGGACACGTTCTTACTTGACAGACTGTACTTAAAAGAAAGATTCTATAAAGCGTATGATTTTTTTTAATTTACTAAAAAAATTGACTTTTTGAAGTCCCCATGTACTTTATTTCTATGCATGTATGTTCTAATGTTATAAGATACTCTGAGATCTATCAATAATATAACTTTTACAGTGTTTTCATGTAAAAGCTTTTATGATGCCGCCGTCAAAAGTTAAATTTTATTGTAGAAGAAAAACATATAGAGCATCTATTGATTGTTAGAATCACTACTTACATCAATATTAAAGTTTTGGTTGCTTCTAATGTGGTAACTTTTGATTCATAATTTTGTATGTGTCATAATTACTTTATAACAACGAATCACTTGATTTATGAAACACCGAAATACCAGTTTGGTAAAACTTAATATGCTGATATTGGATTGATCACTTTGAATTTACAGGAGTGAATCCTAAAAACTTCCATATACCCATTTTTGTTTAAATCGACTAAAATCATAAATGATTACGTTTTAGTCTACCATATTGGTTTCTATAATTTGAATTTATAGAAATGAATATTATATTTGTAAATTACGTCCTTAGGAATTCCTAGTACCAATGAATTGTTTAAAACTAGTAGGAATAAGAAATACTTCAATCCTTCAAATTGAAATTTTTAATTATAGGTAGCGTGTACAGTTTGTCAAGTAAGAACGCGACCGCTCCTATTCTTGGAAAATTATGTTTAGAGAATATTTTTTGCCATCAATGTATTCTTTGGTGTGCTAACAATAGCACAATTGCCTTAGTAAGTTGTCCAATTGCCTATTGCATCAGTAATCTGACTTCGAGGCATGCTATCGACGAGATTTTCTGGATATTCGCGCAGCAATAATCTCCAAATTTTTTGAATCTCACGAGACAACTGAGTCAAAGTCCTCAGAGTCTTTCTTCTAAAGGAGCAAAAGTTTTTAATAGGTCTGGCGTCCGGCGATTTTGAGGACCACTCTGGTATCTTATCGTAGGCCCAAGCGAGTCGCTTCACGACTAGTTTCTCGTCCAGCTACGACTTCTTCAACGTGCTTCGCAATTTGACATCATGAGCACGAAAATGTTGTCGAATGATCCCATGGGGCACATTCAAACCTGATGTCTTAATTTTGCCGCTCCTCGACGCAGCGTCAATTTCAGGTCCAGTGAAGGCAAAACCCCGATTCGTTTTTCGACTTTCGGAGTGACATTGCCTACCGAGCCACGTTAAAATAATTTACCCATTTCTTCACAAATGATACCGACTTTTTAATATATTTAGCGGCCGCAGAATGTGTCATTTTAGACCCCTTTGGACGAGAACAAAGCAAGACTGCCTCGAACCGACGCCCAAAGAAGTGACTCATTTTGGATCTTACGTGATTTCGACGAAAGTTCGGAATCGACTGATACTTTTACTAAAATGCATCGTAGGCAAAGGTTCGCTCTACCGATTTTTTGTTGAAATGCTAGAATCGTATCTACCAAAAATGAATTATCGTGGACATTTTCTTACTTGACAAACTATATTTGGTAATTCTTTTGTTCTAAAAAATTGAAGGCAATAATAAAACATATTTTTCTAAAAATCATAAATGTTGGGATTAGACTGTGTCAAAATGAATTATATACATCTTCAGGAATATTTAAAGAGAGAAGATTGGAACACGTTAACAAATCATTTTTAATAGAGATTAGGTATAAATTTGTATCATTTTGAAATTGCCAAGAGGTCTTTAGATAACCACAAACACTGTCCTCATTTACATCGGTCTGTTAGTCTGTCGGTCTCTCGGTATGTCGGCCTGGCTATCTATCTTTTGGCACGATAAAACTCAATTGAAATAAGATATTGATTTCAAATTTTGAGGATATACGAGGCTGGTTTGAAAAGTCCGTGCAAAGTCCGAGAGATGGCACCACCGGCGCGTATCGAGGTCATGTTTAGTTAGTAGCATCTCTTGAATGAACGCACACCAAGTTACAGCCATATTGATCTATTTCTTTGTGTTTGGCATTCATGTGAATCAAGGAAGTCGAGTGATTTTCAAGAAATGGACGAAAAAGAATTTCGTGTGGTGATTAAACATTACTTTATGAAAGGCAAAACGCCTCAGGAGACTAAAGAGAAGCTTGATAAACATTATGGTGACTCTGCACCTTCGATTAGAACAGTTTATAAGTGGTTTCAAAATTTTCGGACTGGCCATATGGGCACAAGTGACGCTGAACGTTCTGAACGGCCTGTGGAGGTTAGGACTCCAAAAATCATTGATCAAATCCATGATATGGTGATGGATGACAGAAGAGTTAAGGTGCGTGAGATTGCTAGTGCTGTAGGCATCTCGACTGAACGGGTACATAATATTTTGCATAAACATTTGGACATGAGAAAGCTATCCGCAAGAAGGGTGCCGCGATTGCTCACGCTTGACCAAAAACGGAATCGTGTGAAGTGTTGCAAGGATGGTTTGCAGCTGTTCCAGAAGAATCCGGAGGACTTTAAGCGTCGTTTTGTCATTGTGGATGAAACATGGATACATTACTATACTCCTGAAACCAAACAACAATCTAAACAATGGGTTACCAAGGGGGAATCTGCACCAAAAAAGGCGAAGACCGTTCCTTCGGCCGGAAAGGTTATGGCGACTGTCTTTTGGGATTCACAAGGGATAATCCTCATCGACTATCTGGAAAAGGGTAAAACTATTACAGGTGAATATTATTCATCGTTATTGAACCGTTTGAAAACCGAGCTGCAAGAAAAACGCCCGTGATTGGCCCACAAGAAAGTACTTTTCCATCACGACAACGCACCAGCACACACCTCAGCAGTTGTGGTCGCAAAATTAATGGAAATAGGATTCCAACTCGTTTCACATCCCCCCTATTCTCCAGACTTGGCTCCCTCGGACTACTATTTTTTCCCCAATTTGAAGAAATGGCTGGCGGGACAAAGATTTTATTCAAACGAGGAGGTGATTGCAGACACTAATGGATATTTTGCAGACTTGGACAAATCCTATTATTCGGAAGGGATCAACAAACTAGAACATCGTTGGACGAAGTGTGTAAGCCTAAAAGGAGACTATGTCGAAAAATAAAAAAGGTTTACTCCAAACACATAAGTAGTTTTTATTTTTGCACGGACTTTTCAAACCAGCCTCGTATAGTACTTGAAATGAGAATTGAACCTAAAGTTTTCGAACCAAAAAGAAAGGATTTAAGAGCAACAAATATTGTGTATTTTCAATATCATTATAAAAATTTCTTACATGGCACACATCATCATTTTCCATTATTTATAGTTAAATATATCAAAAGTTAAAAGAGTGGGGGAGGAATTTGAAGAGTTACTCCACATAAATATTGTTATATAGTCGTTTCAGCATTCTTGGCGTCAAGAAACCCGAAAATTGTCTCATTCCCTCCTTATTTGCAACTATTTATAGTCAAACATATGAAAGATTAAGGTATGGATAAGAAAATGTGAGAGTTACTCCGTATATATTATATTATAAGTCCTTTTCAGGATTTTTACAGTCATCAGTCATTATCATCAACCAACCATCTGCACCTAATGCTGGATATAAGCCTCCCCTATAGAATTTCGTCTGTCTATCCTACGCAATCTGCAACCACTTGTTAGCGACTAATAAAACTGGTAGAGTATTAACCCAGAAATTAAGGTATCTATTTCCAGTTAGTGTCCCCTCAAAAAAGTATGGCCCAGCCAAATGTCTCCCAATTGTCCTACACCATTCTTTAACGCCATAATGGACTTGATTCTGAATTTGATTAACGTTGTATGGATTCTCGTCAGCCCAGTAATGATAATTTTTTCTGTTAAATTTGCCGTTGCTGACAAAATGACTTTCATCTGTCCATGATATATGATTCAGAAAATAACGTTCTACGTCATATTTAATCATCAATTCTGCTAGAAAACTCAGTCGTCATTCCGAATCAAATTGTGTTAATAACTGAAGATTGTGCATTTTATATTAGTGGTATTTGTTACCTTTAAGAGATTTCTGAATATCCCCACAAGATACATTGCTTGTCTGATTGAATTATACGGATGATTTTGAAAATATTACATATTTCGGCTACTTTTTCACCTGTTAAAGCAGTTTTTCGTTTAGAAATATGTTTCTGTCCAGAAAATGCATCCATATTGCTCCTCGAATTTCGTTCTAATTGACAAGACATGATGTGATATACCTATCGGGGTAATGTTCTCGATACAATCGGTTTCCCGAGAATTTCTCCTTGTTTCTTCATAAATAAGAATCATATCTACTTTTTCAGCATAGGAAACCACTTCAACCAGAAGCTATTAACACACTGTTTACTTAGTTTAACTCTATGGAATTGAATAGGTGTGCAAACAAGAGCTGTCAGATCAAAGTATTACAGCCTCCTATTTTTTTATGGATCTAGCACACGTGCTGCAGGGAAGTCCCTAAAGCTCTACAGGAGCGACACGTATGCGGAAAATGTGATTCACGTTGTTCTTGAATCGATGTAAATTGTACTCGGGAAACACAGTCCTGGGCAAATTATTCCACAGGGATGATGTTTTTCATATAAAAGACTGGTTGAAAAGCGTTGTACGAGGGGTAACAAGCTGAACCTCATACGGATGTGAAGTATTAGCGTGACATGTACTTCCAACATGCACCAATTTGGGAGGAATTAAGCGGGCTACATCCTTCGAACACTTTCCATGAAAATACTTGTAGAATAGGCTCAAGTCGCCAACCGTTCTTCGATGTTCCAGCGAATCAATGCAGCCCGTCAGTTCCGGGCCTCCAATCAGACGAATAGCTCTCCTCTGAACAGAACCCAACAAATGCAGTGTATGTTTGGGAGCGGAGCTCCAAACATGGGAGCAGTATTCCATAGTTGGACGAATTTGAGCTTTGTAAAGAATTAACAGTTGTTGTGGAGTGTAAAGCTTTCTGGTTCGAAATAACATTCCCAACTTTTGAGAAGCTCTCCTTGCTATGCCTGCAACATGTTCATGCCAGGACATATTTGCTCCTAAATTAACGCCCAACAAATTGAGCGACGATGCTAGAGGAATGGAGTGCCTCGACATAACTATGTCGGATTCAGCAACGTTAACCTTTTTAGAAAAAACTACTGCCTGGGTTTTTGTAGCGCTAAATTCCACTTGGTTACTGTCACCCCAAGATAGAATTTCTTCCAGGTTTTTGTTAAGTTGAATGACATCCTGTTGGCTGCGGATATTCGCCTGAGCAGCTGATGTCCGAGCCTTCAAAGTGAATAAAGAGATAAGCGTACTGTCATCTTCAAAGCTGTAAATTGGATTCCCAGTATCTTCTAGCAGATCGTTTATGTAAATGAGAAAGAGAGTAGCTTAGCCAACAGTCCATCGTGCCAAACACGGTCGAATGCCTTGGATATGTCGAGAGCAACCGCTCGAGATTCTTCAAAGTGCTTAATTGCGTTGTTCCAAACATGTGTTACATAAGTCAGAAGATCTCCTGTTGATCTATGTTTACGAAAGCCATATTGGTGGTGGTCCTATAATATAAATTATTTGAAAACCGCCAAACGTGGCATACGACCCATGGCAAGCACGGTAACCAAAAAATAATAATTTAGAGGGTTTTTGCTGCATAACTAATAAATTCTAAAAAAATAGTTTAAGGAAAAAATGTTGAAAAAAATTAGGGCTTTCCAATGCCGTTTTACAAAAGGTATGTCGATGGAAAAAAAAGTTGTTTGGCGTCGCGGTGCCCAGCATCGTTTTCACTGCCCAATGTCAAATAAGTCAGTATACTCCTTGATATGCACTGTACCATTTTCCATTAAGAAAAAAAATGATCACCCTGTACATATCCTGTTATCTTTTTCAAGTTTCTTGGAGGAGTCGAAGAATATTAAAACTGTGTTATTCTTTCATTATTTTTAGTTAATTGTAGTCAAATATATGAGTTAAAAAGGATGAATTGTTCTTTTAGCATTTTCTGAAGCAAGAAAATCTCAAAATTGTCTAAGTTACTCATTATTATTGATTATTTAGACCCAAACATGTAAAGGGTTACAGCGGTGGGAAAGAGAGATAAAAAAGTTACTCAATATAATCCGTGTTACCCATCCTCTTTTGAGTTCTTGAATTCTATATTATTTTTCATTATTTTCAATATTAAATTTAAACTTTTTTTATGATATAGTATGAATAAAAAATGTTTTTAAATTACAACATAGATAGATGACTTTTAGCAAAAACTTGTACATAACTAAATACATACACAATTTCCCACGATGCTAATATAATTAGTCTAATGTAAAGAAGTAGAATTGTGCACGTTGCGGGCACTCATCACCGAGTAGACTTGGACAGCATGTCGTAACGCCTGTTACAGGCCTAACTGTAGACGTCAAGATACATAAGAGCGCCTGAAAAGCATGCACTTTATTGAATGTTCCGGTATGTTCGCGGGTGTTCAGATAGTCTCGAACTTTAGAGTTTTGGTCGAGCCTACGATAGTATTCATACGACCAGAATACTTAGTCTAGAATGTTTAGATTTAATACAAAATACGAAACGTCACAAATATGCTAGGAATGTTGACTTCGGGACACTTTTATTTTCCATTCTTCAACAGTCTCGTACCTTAACAGTGCAAAGAAAGCGAAATGAGCTGTACTTTTTTTTTACCATTCACCTCCCCGCCTGAGTAGGGATTTTACCCTTTTTTCGTATCCTTAGGATAGCGGCGGGGATATCGTAACACCCATCAACGTTGCCCAAGTGCCGAAACATACATTTTTGTATTTCACGGCACCTTTTAGGCAACCTTATTGCATTTCTGCAAACAACTACTGCTTATGTACCTGGCCAGGCCATATATACTTAAATAAAAGTATACCGACCTGCCGAGATTGGAACCCGAGACCTTCTGCACCAAAAGCAAGTATTACGCCACGGAGCCACGAGCCGTCACACACTGTTGGTATTTAGCAGATCTAGTTGCCATAGGATCTAAAAATTTGATAGTTCGTTCACTAATAAATTAAAATCAGTCTCAACATCTTATACTGCCACTGTACATTCCATCTTTTAGTTCGCAATCGTAAAATTAAGCCAACAGTTGTTAAATTAGCCCTAAAGTTAAATGTTTTTTTTTTTTGAAAATTATGTCACATTAGAAATTACGAAATATGACGTACACAGTGAGACCATTAATTTTATGGACTGCTGTTGTATATCACAAACTAGTGGCGTCAACAAGTTGAATATATCATTTTAAAGCAATATCCCTTTAGGATTTTTGTTTTCAGTTTCAGCGCGAAATATTGACAGATGGCTAAGATACGATATTTTATTTGACGGGCAAAAAATTTCATTATGGAAATAGAAAAGAACAAAAAACTGCAAAAAAATTCCACGTAAAACTTAATACAAATGCAGTAGAACTTTTAAAATGATAATTAAGATGTTTGACAATAATTAATTAATAAAAATTTTAGTTATTTAATGACTTAAACGTTTCTTGAATAGCAAAGATCAGCTTAAAGATGAAAAATATCTAGGAAGACCAACACCAACTATACAACCTGAAATTTTTCCATGAGTTTGCGAAATCGTTGCAGATGACTGCAATGAGTCATTGAAAACGCTAGACCAGGCATTAGACATCAACACAGAAACAATCCAAACGATTTTACTAGAAGTTGTAACCAAAACAAAGGTATGCGCCAAATTTTTCTACACACTTTAAATGATCAAAAATTATTGAGAGTGTAAAATTTTGTGACCTTCTAGAAATAATTCAAAATTCTTGAACTCAATCGCTGCTGATAACAAGATATAGTGTTTTCAATATGATCTTCAAACAAAGCCCAAAGTGCACAATGAGAATCAAAATCATCACCGCAAGCTAAAAAAGGGAAAGTTGTATCAAAAATGTTGATTGCTTTCTATAATAACAAAGAAATTATTTATTCTGAATTGGTTTTAACTGGCCAAAGTACTATTGCCGATTATTATTTCGAAGTACTGCGCGTTTAATAAGTAGAAGTCGACGTGTTCGATCTACGACGTACAAATCGCTCTTCGCTCATCGACTGCAAGGTTTAATACCTTGACACTTTTCACCATTCCTAAAAATTGAAATGAAATTGATGAGGTTTTTTGATAGCATAGAGATCATTCACGTGCTTCCCAAAAAATGAGCCAGAAAACTTCATTGAATCAACTAAGTTGGGAATGTGGAATGTGTGTGTCAATCATCGCTCCTGATGAAGCTAACATGGTTAGCGAAACGCGCGTCGAGTGCAAAAATAAAGTGTTTGGTGTAGTGGTGATATATACTGAGTAGTATCATTGAATCAATATTAAATCGGTCTAAAAATGTATTGAATGAGGAGGAGAATACAATGTATAAAAAAAGAGACAATTGTCTCGTGTAAAATGAGGCCGATTAAATATTCATTTTATGACAAAGGAATAAATTACTATATGCAATTCTTCCTAATTGTTTAACTAGTATTTCTGGTGAAGATTCCAAAAATACAAGTAAATGTAACCCGGAATATATATGTATGTATATATATTTATATATATATATATATATATATATATATATATATATATATATATACATATCTTCTTCTTCTTATATGTCCCTCAGACGTTGGCTGTTGGCTATCACTCAAGCATATTCATCCCTGTTCCCTGGGACTAGGACTAACTCTTCGACGCTATGGATTCCGGTTCAATTTCGTATGTTTCTGAGCCAAGAGGCCTGCTTCCTACCAACGCCACGCCTGCCCTCAATCTTTCTCATCATTATGAACTACAATAACTCATAATTTTTGTCACGAAAAACATGTCCCAAGTACTCCAGTTTTCTGCACTTCACAGTTGACAACAACTCTTTGAACATAAATATCTCTCATTATATGTAACAATGACTCACTGAAAGTTTAGTCCCTAAATATTAAGTTAAGAGGTCACAAGTCAACGTTTTTTTCAACTTCACCTCTTCTTTATACAAGACAGGGCTAAAATTCGAAGTCGCTGAATATGATGCCATCGGTCATTTGGCCCTAACGACAATATATTTCGAGTGATAACATAAACGAACAATTAAAAAAGATCAGTTTTTTCTTATCTTCTATCTTTTTGTATGAATACATAACGCAGCAACCGATTTTTCTAGAAAAGTAGGAAAAATAATTTTTTATAAAAAAAAATATTTTTTTTTTTCAATTGTATAAAATAATTTATCTAATATAATTGCAAGCAATACATTATTGTCATATTCAAAAGAAAAATTGCTATTAGATAAAAAAAAAATACAGCAAGTTTTCCATAAAGCTATAGAGATGTGTTTTGTATAATCGAGGAGTAAATTTTTTTACGGATTAAACCTTCAGTAAGAGACTGCATATTTTACTGCTTGGATTTAGCATAAATCTAAAACGAAAAATAAAATAAATTTTTTAATATATGTGTTTAAGGACAAATTATGCACGTTTAAAAGATAATAATACGCGTTGTCTTAAATCTGAATATTCTCTCTCTAATATTGTTGTTTACTTCTTTTATAGATTAAATAACTTTTTAAAATACATAAAAACCAAGGCTGATTTGTAATTTTAGTGAATAATTGCGACAAAAATCAAAAAATTCATATTTTTTCCATAGTTTGACAGTTTGTTCGGTGCTTTTTGAAAACTGTACCCAAAAACAGATTATGTCACTTAAAAAATGTGCATAGAACCCTTAAAAAGCCCAGAGCTTCCATAAATATAGACAATTTTTGTTCATTTCAAGAAATATACTATCGTAATGGCCAAACGACCAACAATATTATATTCAGACCCCAAAAACATGTGGCATCACCTGAGAAGTAAAGTTTCTGCCTATAAAACTTGGTTACTTGGAATATGAACCCTGTCTCTTCTAAAGATGAGGTAATATTGAAAAAATGTTGATTTACGACCTCGAAAATTTAATATTTTTGCACCTAATTATATAGATATAATGGAAGATATATAGCCACTTTCCTCTTCAAAAATCGATACTTTAATTTTTTCTAGTCCCCCTAATATATATATATATATATATATATATATATATATATATATATATATATATATATATATATATATATATATACGTATTAATATATAACGTTTCGTAAAACATTTTCAATATTGACCCGTCATTTATGTTGGTAACACTTTTGTAATATTATTATTAACTATAAATTTTTCCTTTTGATTGGAACAGAAATTGGATTGACGTTACATTTCACTAAAATGTCTATTGCTTTCTTCGGAGGAAGAAATTGTTTGTGAAGTACTTGCTAAGAAATTATTCACCATTGACAGAACCGAAAGAATTATTCTGCAATAAATAATAATTTCTCTTGCGGGGTCAATGGACAATTAGGAGAAATAAATTATTAGCAGATATTTCACAGGGATCATAAATTAGTTTACCATTAATTTACATCAGAATATCAAAATTTAAATTATGTACCATTTAAATACAATTTTTGTTTTCAATTATAATGTAAATTTAATATTAGCCAAAAAAGTTTTAATTAGATGAAGAAACTTTTAGCTTCGAGTAAGTTTGAAACAATTAACAACATTTTTTTTTTTTTCATTTAACGTACATCTCAATTGCATCAGTCTCTGTATACTTTTTTGTGAAATATAGGGAATTTTTGAAGGCATAGGCATTTTTAGTCATTTCATCAATATATTCTATATAAAAAAATAATAATAAAGCTGTTTTGTTAATACTCCGATTTTTAAAACATCTCTAATGCGATCAGAGGAAGAAAATATTGAAGAAGTTCAATATATATCCTTGTCAATTAACCTTTGAAAGAATCATCTGTTTTATTACTTTGATTATTTAATTTTACTTCTGTTGAGACGTAAAACAGTGGAAGGAAAGTATAAAAAGGCAAATAATTCTATGTCGTTATCAATACGTAGGTAAATATTGTAACTATCTCTCAAAATTCCTTATGTAAACGTAACTGGTTTCAGCCGGATGCCATTGACATCCAAACAGGAAATCTCTTAAATGTAGTATCTTCTTTTTCTGTGCCAGAGTATTAAGATTATTCAATAGTTTCGTCAACTACCTTGAATTTAACAAATTTTGACCTAATTTGTGCCAGTTATAGCGATAAATAGAAGAAGGTAACACAGTGAGTACTTTGGTAGAAGATGTTGATCAGGAATGTAAACATGTTAGAGAATTGTAAATAATTATGTATGTATCTTCTTTATTTCAAATTTTTCCTTTATCTTTACCTTTATCTTGATTTTTTTTTATGTTTTTCAAATATTTGCTTTTTTTTGTTTATTATAAATCAACCCAGCGCTTAAAGACTGACTTGCCTTTCAGTCATCAGTATTCTTACAAACTTAGTTCACAAAAGCTATAAGAGATTACTTTCATTTGTTAATGGGCTATAAGAAATGTTTTTGTTTGAAACAAATTTGATTTTTATCAAATTATCGTCATTCTTTCATGCCATTCTAGCATCACATTTTTTTCTATCCATTGTCGTGAGACTCACCTTGTAAGAAACCACAATTAATTCTCTTTTATTTTATTACTTTTAAAACTCAAACAAGAAAAGATAAGAATGCGTCCCCCATTCTTATCTCTATTATAGATAATCAATAAATTATTAGTTTCAACATTAATAATATTCAATAACCGATCAACTGCAAGTTGAACTTGCGCAATTAGTGTTGCCTACGTTGATTGCTTCTAAAATAATAAAAAAATGTAACCAAGGTTTAAAATGATAAGTGACTTCAGAAAACACACCCCAAATGAGTTTTCAACAAAGTTTCCGATCTTTAATGAGAACTGATGACCTTGTATTTTTTTGAATACCAAATAAATTATTAAAGGTAATTCGTGATAATTTTCGTTCAATCTACACTCCGTGGAGAATATTCCAGAATTTTTTTCAAAATTATTTGATCAGTACTCTTCGAGATAAAGGGGGGGACAGCGATTTTTCGCAATTTTTTAAAAATAACACAAGGAAAACTGCGCGCAAGTACTACGTTATATATATTTGCACTCGTGTTTTTACAAGCTTTCATTTGACACCCCACTCGATGACCTAGTAAAAAAAGAAATTTTCAGTTCCGATTTCACCCTCCAAAATTAACCCCATAAGTCAAAATTTAACTTTCAAAACCACACGGCTCCGATGAGGTCATCAATTCCTATATTAGTACTAAATTACAACCTTCTATGTCAAGAGAAAATCGGGTGTGACAGACGAACCGAACTGATCTTATAAGTGTTCCGTACGGAACACTAAAACACAAAAAATGCAATTCAAAAACAAAGATAAATAGGAATACACTTATAAAATGTAAAATTATTTTGCAAAGTTTTAAGCTCTGAGTAATTTTACCGTTAACTTAACAGTAATTTAACTGGAATTCTATTAGTTAAGCTACTGGTAAATTTACAGCCTCCAAAAAATCCTACCAGAAACGTCTTTTGAACAAGAAACCACCATTGGTGTGAATCATCAATTAATTTATGGTGAACAAATCCGTTGCTTATGAGAAATGAAATGCAAAATACTTCTTGAATTTCCTTTTTACTAGTTTTGCGAAAATTTGTGTGTCCCTTGTTTAGCTGAATGTCTGATAGACTATTTATATATATAATATATATATATATATATATATATATATATATATATATATATATATATATATATACATATATATATATATATATATATATATATATATATATATATATATACACATATATATATATATATATATATATATATATATATATATATATATATATATACATATATATATATATATATATATATATATATATATATATATATATACATAAATTTTTTAACTGCTGCCACAAAAAGTTAGTGAAGTAGATAGGAAGTACCACTTTCTGTACCAAGTACTACAACCAAGATATCCTTCTTCTGCCAGGGTCGCTTCTCTCCCGTATACTTGTCCTTGTAAAATGAGTTGCAGTAGGTCATATCGATGTTCGTTAGACATTAGATAACCCAGGTATTCAAGTTTCGGAATTTTAAAGTTGTCAGCATTTCCTAATCTTTATTCGTTCTACGCAACACCTGATTCGTAACATGATCAGTCTACGAGATTTTCAATATTCGTCTATTGCAGCACATCTCAAATGCCTCAAGTTTCTTCATAGAAGCTTCCGCCAGTGTCCAACACTCTACCCCGGAGAACCATGAATACATAGCATCTTAGTAAACAGATTTTCGTTTGCAGCGGAAAATAATGGCACCTGGAGATGTTATTCTTTTTTGTGGAAGTCTATCTAGATTTTATTTAATTTCTTGTGAGTGATCCAACCGTACGTAGCCGTAGTTGGACACTCATTCTGTTGGTTGTTTATTTACTGTTATTTCACCAGATGGTATTTGGTTTTTGCTGATGACCATATATTTGGTTTTCCTGATATTAATATCCAAATCAACTCAACTCAATTTTTACACAGCAGCTGGCTTCCGATACGCGTGCTATTAATTTCTGAAGGCTCTTTAGACTCTTCGTGAAGATAAGAGTGTCGTCGGCATACCTGATATTATTAATATGCTTGCCATTTTTTAGCACATTCCAAGGCACGTTTCATGATATGTTCCGAGTATACGTTGAAGAACAGCGGAGAGAGTACGTAACCCTGTCGCTCACCTCCTTTTTATCAAAATTTTTGTAGTAATTTCATTTTTTACCCTGACGGTTGCAGACTAACTATAATAAAGGCTATGAGTAATGCGAATGTCTTTCAGGCCAGCAGTCCTTAAAACTGACATCAAGTCGTTGTGCCTAACTCTATCAAAAGCTTTTTAATAGTCGACGAAACATGTAGTCGCAATTTACGTCTCTGCAACGTTGAACCAAAACCTGAACCACAAACAATGCCTCCCTTGTACCCTGTGTTTGAATTATTTGTTCCTTGCATTTCTGGTAAACAATTTTGTGTATTTCTTGCAGGAAGATTTTAAGAAGAAGACTCATAAGGACTCTGTGCACTTTTTCGCATATGAGTGAGTGATGGAATTTGACAAATAGCCTATCATCTTAGATTTCTACAGTCCTGCTACTTCTGTAACTTTTTTTTTATAAAGGTTAAAAGAATCGTGTTTGCCCTCCAGTAACTCTATTTCTTTGCAATATGTTTTTAGCCATTTGTTTTAACCTTGCTTAACTGCTCTCTTTATTTCGTTATGTATTTATTGGCACCTTACGTTATCTTTGCCTGTAAACTTCCTTCTGCCTTCCACTTTTTATGATATATTTATTTGAAGAATATTATGTTAAATATACAACCACAGAAGGATGGAAAAGCAGTTGGTCTAGATGAGATAAAGGAAATCCTCAAAATATTTTCGGATAAAATTATTAATCGACTGGTAATCTTATGTAACAAGATCGATCAGACTGGACAAATCTCTCTTGACTGGCTAAAGTCGACTTTCAGCCCAATCCCTAAAAAGTCAAAATCAATGAAATATGACGATTATCGCTTAATAATTGTAATAAATTTAATATCTCACGTTCTCAAGATATTTCTGAGAATCATCCGTATCAGAATATATACAAAATGTGAAGCAGCAACAGGTAACACACAATTCGGATTCCAAAAAGGCGTGGGTACACGGGAAGCTTTATTCTCATTAAATGTACAGCGCTGTAAAGATATGAATGTAGATGTATATGCATGTTTTATAGATTACAATAAAGCTTTCGATTTTGTGATGCACGAGAAATTAATAAAAATTCTAGAAACAACAAACATAGATAAAAGAGATCTAAATATTATTAAAAACCTGTCAATCAGTGAAAATTAGGCTGGAAAAGTCTGAAAGCACAAAAATAACTCATGGTGTAAGATAGGGATACATTCTCTCACCACTTATGTTCAATTTTTATTCTGATATTGTCTTTGATAAGGCCATTGAAGGAATAACAGGTAATGGGAGTACACTGAACAACGTACGATATGCTGATGATACTGTTCTATTAGCAAATAATATCAAAAATCTCCAGCAACTAATCAATGTAGATATAGATGCATGTTTTGTAGATTACAATAAAACTTTCGACTGTCTGATGTACAAGAAATCAATAGAAATTCTAGAAACAACAAATATAGACAAAAGAAATCTAAATATTATTAAAAATCTGTAGTAGAATCAATCGGCGAAAGTTAAAATTTGGCTTGAAAAGTCCGAAAGCATAAAAATAACCCAAGGTGTAAGACAGGGATGCATTCTCTCACCACTTTTGTTCAATCTTTATTCTGATGCTGTGTTTAATGAGGCGATCTATGAATCTATTAAACGAATAACAATTAATGGGAGTACACTGAACAACATACGGTATGCGGATGATGCTGTTCTATTAGCAACTAATATAAAAGATCTCCAGTAACTAATCAATCGAGTCGTAAACAGCCAGTGAAAGATTTAGATTAACTATGAATATAAGAAAAAGCAAGTGGATGGTAATAACAAAGAAAAATGTACCACTAGAGTCCTTTGAAATCAGGGAAAACACAGTAGAACAGGTCTCCACATTTAAATATTTCTTCGTCTTTCATATATAGTTATCCATACAAGTAGGCAATTGCCTGTTTTTCTCCTCTTAAGCCTCTTCTGATGTTGATTTCCAACATTCTCGCCATCGTTTCGGTGGTCTCCCTTGTGTTCGTTTATCCACTGGTTTGTTACCTTTTGCACACTTGGCTAGTCTAGTATTGTCTATTCTACTGACGTGTTTTTTTCCATTCCTTCCTCCTTTGTCGTACTATTTTCGCGACGTGTTGTATGTCTTGCCATGAATCGTTCTTATTACCTCCATTTCTACTGTTCTCATCATTTGCATCATTTTTGAGGTATCCGCTCTGGTTTCCGCCACGCATGTCAAGGTTGGGCTTATTACTATCTTATATATTCTTGTTTTACTTTCGTTGTTGAGGTATTTGTTTTTCCATATTATGTCTTTCATGCATACTGAAATACGGCTTTCATCGTTATCTTTTTGTCTTCTTGTTGTATGTTACCATTACTTGTTATTTCTGATCCCAGATAATTAAATTTCATTATCTGTTGTATAATTTTTCCATCGATTTCAAGCTTACACCTTATGGGTTCTTTGGCTGTTACTATACGTTGCGTTTTTTCAGTATTGCTTGCCATGTTGAAGCGTTTTGCTTCCTGGTTGAATGTATAAAATAGCCTTTGTAGATTGTTCTCAGAGTCGGCGATGAGTACAGCGCCGTCATTTTATATCCTGCTTCTTTGGGAAGTTCTTCTATGATTCTATCCATAATCATATTAAAAAGAAATGGGCTCAGTGAATCTCCTTGTCTTAAACCGTCGTTGATGTTTATTTGTTCGCTTGTCGTATATCCTATTTTAATTGCTGTTTTACAGTTTTTGTTCATTTCCTGTATTATTTGATACTTTGATTTACTTGATTTTCTTTCATTAGTTCTATTATATCTGTGATGCGTTGTCTAACGAATGCTTTTGTCATGTCCACAAAACACATATATGCTGGTTTATTAAACTCTAGTGACTTTTCAGTTATTTGTTTTAAGATAAATATATCATCCATAGTGGATCGGTTTTTTCTGAATCCTTGTTTGATTTGATTATTTTAGTTTGGCGCGTCGATATCGAGGATCATTTGGCGCCCTAAGTGGGATGTTTAAATCTTAGAAAGTAATTGTGTTTCTTTGAAGAATTTGATCAAACTGGAGATATTGGTAACATTTGGAATCAATATTTGATCGAGAGGTTTTAATAGATCTAACCTTGTCTTAATGTTTAAATATTCATTTGAAGTTAAAATATGGTTAATAGTTAGAGTATTGTCGCAGTTTGAATCCTTGTTGCTCTTCTTTTATCTTAATATTCTTTGTCATTATTTCCAAGATAAGTTTCGTGAGTGCTTTCAAGGTGCTATTTAGGAGAGTTATTCCACGATAGTTTTCGGGGGAAGCTTTCTGTCCCTTTTTAGAAAATGGGGATCGTTATGCTATTTTTCCATTCTTTTGGTATGGTTTTCTGTTCTAAAAAGAACGCTTATTTCTTTGTGTAATTGTTGTTAAATATTTGAGGGCCAATATAAATGACAAATGGGCCCCAAAAAAGGAAATATAATCCCGAATTGAACAGGCCCGAGTAACATACATGAATATGAATAGATTTTTTCATCTCACAAGTTTCAATCTCGAACTGCTAATAAGAATGGTGAGAGCATATGTATTCTTCGTGCTATTGTATGGTAGTGAGTGCTGGACTCTTGACCCTCAGAGGCTCAGAGAAATGACTCGAATCTTTTGAAATGTACCTCCTTCGGATTTCCTTGGTAGAGAAAATACAAAACACAGAAGTACTGGAAAGAATGAACAAAATGAAGGAAATACTACCAACCATAAAAATAAGAGAAACTCAATATTTCAGACATATAATGAGGGGCTCAAAGTACAAATTGCTACATCTAATTATTAAAGGCAAAATAAAGGGGATCGATCGGAAGACGACAGAATTCTTAGCTGAAGGACTTGAAAAGGTGCACTGGATGTGCTTCCAGTGATATTTTTCGAGCAGCAGTTCCTAAAGTTCGTTTAGCCATATGGATCGACAACCCTCGTGAGGAGACGGCGTCGTAAGAAGAAGAAGATATTAAATATTCAAGTAAAGCAATTTTTAAAAAACTTGTTACCAACTTACGTCAAAATTTTATTATTTTGTAGAACTAAAATATAAAAACAAATAAATTTAAATAATAAAAGATTTGTAGCATAAGTTAGTGACGTCTTTTGGGATCAAAAACATCTCTGGTATGGCGAACCAGTTAATTGTGCCGGACAGACCCATACGACACAGAAATAAAGAACAAGATAATTGAAATGCGAGATTATACTTGGAATATTATTTCGTAGTATTTTGCCGAGCAATATTTTATTGGAATTTTACAAAACGTAGTACCAACCTGCATTCTGGCCGATAATTTCCTTAGCCCACCTCCACAAAACGTTTAACCGACTTGATGTGAGATTTAATTAGCAAGTCACTGAGAACACATTTCATCTTAGTTATTATGTTAACTCCTGACAGATGTTCACGAACCAGCCCGCCTTTTTACGGATATACATTGTGAATATTTCACATTTCGTAGACGACCGTGAGCGGTTCTCAGTATGGCACCATTTTTTCCGAATCATATTAGTCATTGTGAATGGACAATGGGCCTGTTGTAAATATTTTGAACCGGACGGTTCGACTTAATTCTAATCGATATTTGATACTTTTACTGTTTTTGTTCGATAAGATCGATTTTCTGGATGACAATGCGAATATTATTAAATCTATCTATTTAAGTTAAAAGTTGGAGGATAAAATTAACGTGGTGCAAAAATTGTCGTATTCTTATTTATTATGACTGTCATATATATATATATATATATATATATATATATATATATATATATATATATATATATATATATATATATATATATATATATATATATATATATATATATATATATATATATATATATATAAATATGACAGTCATGTCAACATTTTCTGGTTGAAAAAAAATTAGCATAGGCCGAACGATGCAATATAAGAAGGAAAATATTAATTATTGATAATTGTTTTCAGGCAGACTGGCTTGTTGACATTACGTACATTAAACTATACTTAAGTTACTGTTATTGATATGCCTCAAAAACATTACTTATATTTATTATGACTGATATGACCATATCTTATAAAAAGTGTTTATGTAACCCTAATGAGATTTAGGTAACAGAGATATTTTGGTACGCACTATGAATTATAGTTTAGAGAACCGAAGTAGTCGGCCAACTTTGTTAAATGTCTGAATACAATTGTTAATAAAAGTTATTGTTGTCGAAATTGCCCAAAAGTGTTTAATTTTTTTAAAAATAAAAGCTAACATACATACATATATATATATATATATATATATATATATATATATATATATATATATATATATATATATATATATATATATATATATATATATATATATATATATATATATATATATATATATAAAGGGAAACGAGCTGTTTTTAGATCGGTAATTAACAATTCATTTATCTAAATAGTCTCAATTAATGATCACATGCAGTTTACTATAGAAACGGAATAGAATTACTCCATTCCAGTTTTAGGTACCTTAGTAGTGAGAACTGGTAATAACAGATCGATTTCGAATTGGTACCAGAAACCACCTTCATCGGGTCGTTATATCAATTATTTTCCGAATCATCCGACGAATCATAATAGAGTGGTAGTCACAAAATTTGGACAAATTGTATGAAATATTCTTGAATAACAGCTATCTCAGGGACACGTTACGTAAACTGATTTATCAATCTGGGTTTCGGGACGGTCCGATTGAGGATCAGGATCACACTAATGTTAGATATAACATTCATACATGGACTGAGAGAAAATATCATAAAGTATTTCAAGTCATTAAATAATACAAAAATAGCGAAATACAATACAATAACGATTGGAAGCCTGTTCACTAAAATCAAAGACAGAACTACTATCTTACAGACCTGTAATGTTGTGTACAAAATACCTTGTAAATAATGCGATAAATATTACATTGGCCAAACAACGCAGTATTTAAAAAATCGCATTACTCAGCATAAAAGTGATAGTCGAACAGATAAAAAATCGTGTGACCTGGCTATTCATTTTCAACAGATGGACATAATTTTGATTTTGAAAAAACATCTATCTTGGAACGTGAAAGTAACTATAAAAAAAATTCTGTTTTTGAAAATGATACATATAACTTAAGAAAACAAATCAGTAAACTCCAAGCCTGATATTGACCAGTTAAGTACCATTTATTGTAACATTTTAAAATAAAATGTAAACTTAATCAAATTAGTTTCATAGAGTCAGTTTCTTTACTTTATTAAAATATATGTATATATATATATATATATATATATATATATATATATATATTAGACCCTTATAAATTATACTCAAATCAAAAACGAAAAAAAATATCTTAGAGAAGAGTATATTCACTTTTTTCTATGAGAGTGGCAGTGATTTGAATGTTTTATGGGTTTTTTCAGGTTTTCCTTTTTTCCCTTTTTTATGAGGTTTTTGTTTTTGTGCTTACTGGTACCCAGAATCTTTTCGAGCTATTGAAATAGTAGAATAAGAACACAAATGTTGACAGGATATTGGTGAGTGTGTGATCGTTCGTTGATTAATTAATGCAACTTTGTTAAAAGTAATTAGTTTCTCATATTTTTTTTTTTTTAATTTTATCCCTTATTGTTCATTAATATTGTACTTTAGCTCCGTCTCTTGAGGAAGTCATAAATAAATTAAGAAATATAGAGAGTATTTAAATAAATGAGTTGTTAATTACCTACCAAAAAACAGACCAATGAAATTATCGCCAAGATATCCTCAAGTGATCAACGCTTTGAAAAAGATGGATGAGATTCCATCGAAACCTCAGCGAAACTGCTGCGACTTTAAGCTAACATAGGATACCCGAAAACCACTACTACATTTCACACCCGTGAGGACATTCGTCAAAACATGTATGTGTACATATATGTTTTGACGAATTTTAAATATATTGTATTCTTTGTTACATGATATTCTTCCATGTTTAACGGTTTAGGCAGCGTATTGCAAGAAACTGCGTCAGTAGCAAACTTCTTTCCGACTTGATTCACTATTATCGTCACTACTATTTTCTTATGTTACCTAACGTAATAAAATATATTCTATACATTTCTTATATTTCCTAACGGAATAAAATATATCCTATAATCTGACCAAAGAACATATTCATAGATCTAAAAAACAAACACGTAAATCGGATAAGTGGTTTTCAAGTGATAAGCATACAAACGAACAGACAGACAGACAGAGAGAAGTTGCGTTATATATATATCTATATATATATATATATATATATATATATATATATATATATATATATATATATATATATACCAGGTGTACAAGTATGAAATGCGGATTTCAGACAACAGATGGTGCACCAATGCAGTTTGTGCTATAAAGATTTGACACTGGGCGATTTTGTTGTGTCATCAACAAGTGTCAGACGCGGACGAGTGATAAATTGGCAAAGTGTGTGCATAATGTAGTGTTGTTGTGTTCAATATGTCGAAAGTTATACCGAACAAAGAGCATTCGCGGACAGCATTAATTTTTTGTTTTCATTTGAAGAAAACTGCTGTTGAATCATACCGATTACTTCGAGAAGCTTATGGTGAACATGCTCCATCGCAAGATACGTGTGAACGATGGTTTCGGCGTTTCAAAAGTGGTGACTTCGATGTTGCCGACAAAGAACGTGGAAAACCGCCAAAAATATACGAAGATGTGGAATTGCAAGCTTTGTTGGACGAAGATGATTCGCAAACACAAATATAACTCGCCGAGCAATTGGACGTTAGTCAAAAAGCTGTTTTTAATCGGCTACGAGAGATGGGAAAGATTCAGAAGACCGGTAAATGGGTACCACATGAGTTGAACGACAGGCAAATGGAAAAGCCCAAAAACAAGTGTGACATTTTGCTCGCTCGGTATAAAAGGAAGTCGTTTTTGCATCGTATAATTACAGGGAATGAGAAGTGAATTTATGGTATTTTGAGAATCCCAAGCGCAAAAAATCTTGGGTAGACCCAGGCTCACCATCCACATCGACCGCAAAACCGAATCGCTTTGGCAGAAAGACGATGCTCTGTGTTTGGTGGGACCAGAGGGGCGTGGTCTATTATGAGCTGTTAAAACGTGGAGAAACGGTTAATACTAAACGCTACAAACAACAATTGATCAAATTGAACCGTTCGCTACTTGAAAAAAGCCAGAATACCGAAAGAGGCAACACAAAGTCATTTTTCTTTATGACAATGTTCCATCACATACGGCAAAACCAGTTCGCGACACGTTGGAAGCACTCAGCTGGGAAGTTCTACCCCATGCGGCTTACTCACCAGACTTGGCTCCTTCCGATTACCTCTTGTTTGCATTGATGGATCACGCACTTGCTGAGCAGCGCTTTGGTTCGTACGAGGATGTGAAAAAATGGCTCGATGATTGGCTCGCAGCAAAAGGGGAAGATTTTTACTGGCGTGGTATTCACAAATTGCCCGAAATATGGGAAAAATGTATAACAAGCGATGGAGCATACTTTGAATAAAGCACTTTTTATCGTTATCCCGAATTTAACATGTTTTTTTTAGAAAAAAAAATCCGCATTTCATACTTGTTTGTACACCTGGTATATATCATAGATTATAGATTATTATTTATTATTATATAACCTGGAAAGAGAATATATGTATGAATGAAAACACGTAAATCGGGTAAGTAGTTTTCGAGTAATAAGCGTACTAACAAACAGGCAGACAGAAGGACGTTGCATTTTATATATATACTAGCCGTGCCCGCGGCTCCGCTCGCGTGGACTTGATTCACCTTTATCGTCATTGCTTATTCGTTATGTTTATATTATTATATAGCTCAAGGGACCTTAGAGGCCCATGGCTTGGTTGCATACTTGTATCCACTTCTTTTTGTCTCCTGTTAGCTTTTCCCAGTGCGGGATTCCCATCAACTCAGGATCTTGCTTTACTGCCTGCATCCATGTAGATCGAGGTCTACCCTTGCCTCCCCTTCCAACCACTCCTCTTATTAGGGCTTGCTTCGCCTGTCTTTCTTCCTTCATCCTTGCCACGTGTCCCAACCATCCTAATTGCTGGCTTATTATGATTTGACTTATAAGGGGTTTCATATATAGGCATTTTAATTCGTAGTTTGTTCTTCTTCTCCACAGTCCCTCTTCTTTCCTTCGTCCTTAGATTCTTCTTAAAGCTTTCCTTTCCCACACCTCCAACGTCTCCTTTTCTCTTGCATTCAGTTTCCACGTTTCGCATCTATATGTCACCATGGGTCTGACAACTGTCGTATATATTCTTTCTTTTGCTTTTCTTGATACATTCTTTGATTTCAATATTGGATTCATTGTCCCCAAACATCTCTGTCCTGTCGCTATTTTTGCTTGTATCTCCGTCCTTTCTTGTCCACTCTCTGTTATTGTTACTCCCAGATAATTAAATTTGTCTACTTTTTCAAACATATATCTTTTCCCTAAGTTGTTTATTATATCTAAACTTTTGTTGTTTTTTATTATCCTTCTTCTTTGTAATTTCCATCTATTTTGTTTTTTCCTCTCATCCTTCCCCTCTCTTCTATCCTACTTATGGCTTTTTTGAGGTTCTCTTTTGCTCTTGCAGTCACTGCTACATCATCCGCATAGGCCAAGAATTGGCAGGTTTCTTGGTATATCGTTCCATTTGTTTTTATTTCTGACTCCCGGATTATCTTCTCTATTACCAAATTAAATAGACATGTCCACACTGGATCCCCCTGTCTTAATCCTCTCTTCACCTTAAACTTGTCTGATACTTTGCCCTCAACCAACACTCTATTTTCTGTGTCATTCAGGGTCATTCTCACCATGCGAATCAATTTACTTGGAATTTTTAGTTCTTCCATTATCTTGTAGAGTCCTTATCTATCTACAGAGTCATATGCTTCTCTCCACAAAGACCAAGTGTAGTGCCAAATTTTGTTTTAAGCTATTATCTTGGATTTACTTAATGGAAAATGTCTGGTCTGTAACCGATCTATTTTTCCTGAATCCACACTGGTACTCTCCCAGAATAGACTCGGCTTTTTCTGCTAGTCTGTTTTTGATAGTCAACACTACTATCTTGTACACGACATCCAAGGTTATTGGTCTAAAATTAGCACATATAGTTTTTTTGGGGTTCTGAGTATTTTTCTTATTCTTCTTTGCAGGGTTTATTTTGTTTGTTTATTTGTCTCCTCCTGCCCTTCAGTTAATTTTGCTTCCTATTTCTCATTCAACTCATTTTCATCTCCATTTAGTGTTTCTTTAAAGTATTCCCCCCATCTATTCAGTCTTTCTACCAAGCTTACTGCTAAACTTCCATCTTTTTTTCCTACATATTAGCATTTTGTCTCTGTTTATTCCCTTTTTATTTTATAAAAAAAAACACGTAAATCGGATAAGTGGTTCTTGAGTGCTAAGCACAGACAGAAAGAGAGACTTTACGTTTTATATATATGATAAATTTTTTTTGACATATTTTAAATTAAGAATTAAAAAAAAAATCACGTAAATCAGATGAGTTGTTCTCGAATAATAAGCACACTAACGGACAGACAGAGAGACGTTGCGTTTTATATATGGTATATTATATAGACTATTATTATAATTATATAACCTGGCCAGAGAACATATGTATAAATTAAAAAAAAACACGTAAATCGGATAAGTGGTTCTCGAGTGATAAGCGCACTAACGGACAGACAAACAGACAGAGAGACGTTGCATTTTACATATATTATAGATATAAATTAGTATTATTACTATATAACCTGGCCAAAAAATATATGTATGAATTTAAAAAACGACACGTAAATCGAATAAGTGATTCTCGCGTGATAAACGCACCAATGGACAGACAGACAGACAGAGAGACATTGCATTTTATATATAGTATAGATTATAGATTATAGATATTTTCTGCTACATAATATTGTTCCAAATTTAATGGTTTAGGCTGTGTATTGCAACGGAACACACGCCACTTTTTTCCGACTTCATTTACTATTATCGTCACTGCTCATTCCCTATGCTACCTATCGTAATAAAATATAGCCTATAACCTGGCCAGAAAACATATGTATGTTTTAAAAAAAAAAGTACGTAAATCGGATAAGTGGTTCTCCAATGATAAGCGCACTAACAGACAGACAGACAGACAGACAGACAAACAGACAGACAGAGAGACGTTGCATTTTATATATATTATAGATTATATTCTTGACTATATGATATTGTTCTATATTTACTGGTTTAGGCAGTGTATTGCAAGAGAACGCGCTAGCGGCAAACTTTTCTCCGACTTGAATCACTATTATCATCACTACTTATTCCTTATGTTACCTAACGTAATAAAATATATCCTATACCTTGGCCAGAGAACATATCTGTGTTTTAAAAAAAAAAAGACAGACAGATAGAGAGACGTTTCATTTTATATGTGTTATAGATGCTTTATCTTTAGCTATGCCAATATTGGTAGAGAGCAGGAAGTTGTACTGATGAGTCTTGAGATGACATTAACCAAGCGAAAATTACCGCGACGAAAAACCAGAGGGAAGTTTTTTTTCTAGAACAACTTATTTTGGAACACTCTATTAGTATCATCATTCAACTTGTTAGACGTTAACGCTGTAGTAAATTGCATTTGTATGCATAGCAAAGAAAGTTTTACAAAAGTTTGAAATAATATTTCGTATAAGAAATCTGTATACCCGGCAATAGCTTTTGGAATATTACTCCAATATTACAGGTTCTGCAACACACTCTATACTTACCAAGTAAAAAGTTCTCTTGTAATTGGGGTCTTGGAACATACCAAAAATTCTTTTGAACATGGAAGAAAAGTTGGTGACTTCAATACATTCTTTAAATAGTTTCATGAGAAGTATTCGATAAATGAAGATTGACTCCTTCTAAGGCGGTACATCATAGAAATACACGTCGTGCTAGTACATCACATTCATGAGCAGTTCAGCTTGTTTCACATACTACCGTCTTGAGGAACCCTTTTATATGGAAATTCTCAAAATCGCTAATTTCCCGCACGCTCCGTTCGTATGGTGATTTAGAGATGTCCTTGAGACGCGCGTGCTGTGCCTGTATACAAAATGGAACCTTTCAAATCATAAGATATGTTACGACACTAAAGTAAAACTACGAGTGGGATAAAATTTATGCATATTATTGAAATGTACATGTCTAAGTAACTGCAGCAATTCCGGTAGTAGCAAGGGCTCTTGATTTCCGCCATATATAAATTTGTATCTATTGATTGTGAAAGATGTATTGTCTCTCTATTTTTTGATTTATCTATTGCGTTTGACACTGACAATAATAATTTTGTAGTATTTTTATTATATAACATGCGCATCCTCGGTAATCTGCCAAATTATTTATTTTCATACATGGTTGACAGATACATGGTAGTAAAATATAAGTACAGATTTTCTAATACTAGGGCCGCCGTTATGGGTAATTCGCTGGGATCTGTTTTGGGACCATTATTTTTTATTATATGTGAATAACCTATTTTTGAATGTGAGGACTGAACACACAACAATATGCCCTGACGAAATTATCATTCTTGTGAGTGCCAACAGTCTGGATGAGCTGAGTGAAAAAATACAGCAAGTACGTGGAGATATGGATATTTGTAGTGAAAGAAATGACATTATTCTTAATGTCCAAAAAATGAATATGTGGATATATTTAGAAGGAAAACAATTACAGCTAACTTTCAACCTAGAGCCGATATTTCTCTTACTAAGCAAAAATTTTTTTGTAAACTCATATCAATTCATAACCATCATTTGTCAACTGCATTAATAATGCCCGTCGAAAATTACATTCCGCTTTTTTTTTTTGCAGTATTAAAATTGGGGGAGTATTATTGGTGATTCAGGTGTTTTGTCTGCATATTATTTACTCGTCTACAGCTTTATATCCAATGTTGTTATGTCTTATCGTTTTTTTTTTGTTGGGCAAAAAAGAATATAATCAATATTTAACGTTAAGATTCAAAAAAGTTGCTCAGAAACTTTTATTTAAAGAAAGGTACCGCAAGTATCTATATATTTATAAACGTGTGCTCTTTGTAGCTAAATATAACTGGGTTCTTTTAATTATTATTCAACTAAATTTTTTAAAATAAATCATTTTTAAAATTGTCCCAGTTGTATAACTTTATCAGGTACAAAAACATTTAAAATCGTTGATTTTATTCTATCAATGAAACTAAGCAGAGAGTTCATACTTATACTCGTAATTAACAGCATTCTATTTGTTTTATTTTTTAACTGTCATATTATTCGTCTCTTTGTTTTGGTTTGTTATTTTATTTAAATTAGTATATGATAGGTATATCATATTACAAGATAGAAACAGATGAGATACAATAAGGGAAGTCTATGTACATAAATGGACAGGCAATGTGGGTCTTTGCGAGTGAGACTGAGAGATGATAGAAATGTATTTTAACATGCTCATTCTCATGAATGTATGAAATTTAAATTAAAATATAATATACTGTTACGTCTTCTTATTACTCTGATAATTGTACATGTATTAATGTATATAATTTTTAGATTTTGTATTATTTATGTTACTATTTATTTTTCTTTATATTTCTTAAGATAATATATATTTTCGATATTTTTATTACTGAGGACCCTATGTACAGGATGGTCCAAATTGGACACTTTTAAAGGTAAACCCCTTTATCTAAAGGAGATAGACGAAAACTGATCGGTGTCCGATACTCAATTTTTTATGATAAACTCAATGGTGAAAATCGCATATCGATATCTAGTACCGTTTCAGATATACAGGGTTTTTTCAAAAATCTGCATTTTGGAAAAATGTAATTCTTTTCCTATTGAAAATTTTTGATTTCTATAAAAACATTCTCAAAGCACTTTTTCACGTGGATTTCAATAGTGTAAATTACATATTTTTACAACTAATATTTTAATAGTTATTAACTCAAAAATATATTTTTTAAATGGGATACCCTATATATTTTTCCTTATCCGAATAGAGTTTTAAATTACCATATGGTACACTTTATATTTTGCTTAAATCTACTTCAAAATATAAAGGTTTTCAGTTTTTACGTAGGCTTTGGACGGAGCGGGAATATCAATTGTTTACCGATAGCACTCAAATCGTAAAAAAAAAATCCCAGAAGTAACTCTAAAAGTCATAATTACAATGAAATTTACTAAATGCTATAGTACTTTAAACTATATAGAAAATAAAACAAAATAAAAATAAAACAATTTATGCCGAGTAGAGCAAACTAAAACAAAACAATTTTCTATAAGAGGTGTTCGAAATGTCTACCAGTTTCATTTATACATAGGCGGCACCCTTTCTGGACATTCTTACCGAGTTGATTAGTTCAGAAGGAGTAAGAGCTGCAAAAATTTGTATCACTGCGACTTCTAACTCTTGCCTGGTGTTTGTCGGCAATTTAAAAATTAGGTCTTCCAAACTTTCCTAGAGATAGAAGTCTATGGGTGTTAAATCCGGTGACCTTGCCAGCCAACGGTTCGGACCTTGGTTGGCTATCCAGTTATTGCCGAAATTGACAGATAAAAAATTACTAATGTAATGAAAGACTAATATTGTCAAATTTCCACTTTATTTAGTTTCACTGAAACTGTATGACGCGTTTCGCTATACTATAGCTTCTTCTGATACAAAATGATATTTGAGTATTAGTATTGTTACATTTATATAAATACCCTAAGGTAGATAGGTAATAAAATTAATACTATATGCTAATGAATATTGCTGGGAAATTCATTCTGAATATTAAATGTATAAATTGAATAAAGAGGAGTTACCATGGGCCAGACAGGTATCTTTTTGTTCGTTTAAGATGATGTCTGAATTTTTAATTCTATTTATTTCTAAATTTTCTAATAGGTTTAATTTTACGCCTTTGTTTTCTATGTGTAGAATTTTAAATTTGTCGTCAAAAAGATGATTTGATTCTGTACGCTGAGTCAGTTTTGTTTTTTAAATAGCTTCTTTTATGTTCTAAAATCTGAGTTTCGAATGAGCGACCTGTCTGACCTATGTAACTTTTATGACAAGAACCACAATTTAACTGATACACTCCAGATTTTTTTGATCTATTTTGTTTTCCCTTTGCGTTTTTAATGAACTTTCCTAACGAGTTATTTTTTCTAAAAGCTATGTTGATATTATATTTGTTTAAGTGGTTTTTAATTTTCTCTGACGTGTTACCAAAATAGGTTAAAACATTAAATTTTTTCCCTGTGTTTTCTTTCTTGGAATATACTAAAGAAATAGCTTTATTTTTTAATTTTTTGTTTATAATTGAGTCTATGGTGTCAGGAGAATATCCGTTGTTAACAGCAATTTGTTTTATTAGATTTAATTCTTTATTAAAATCATCTACAGATAAGGGGACACTTACAAGTCTATGCAACATACTGTGGTAAGCTGCCAATTTGTGTTGTAGGGGGTGAGCTGATTTTATGTTTATTATAGTATCTGTATGTAAGGATTTGTGAAAAATAGAGAATTTGTGTTTGTTGTAATGTTTGGTTATCGTTAACTCAAGAAAATTCATTTTATTGTCGACTTCTAGTTCCATAGTGAATTTAATATTTTTATGTATTGAGTTTATATGGTTAAAAATATTGTCAAAATTTAAAAAATTACTGATAACTGCAGCGGTGCCCAGTCGTGTTGAACCAATATATTTCTAAGGTCCATTAACGGCAGTTCATCCACAAGAGGTTCTATTTGCTGCCTCAAAATTTTTAAATATCTCTGAGAGGTAAGTGTTCCTTCTTAAATAAATGGACCTATAACCCTGCCTCTAAAAATTCCGGCCTGCACATTAAATTCAAATCTGCCTTGATTTCTCTGCTCCACAACTAAATGAGGATATTCTTGTGCCCACGTATAAGAATTGTAACGGTTAAAAATACCTGCATTGCTTACATAAGCTTCGTCTGTCCAAATGCAATTTAATGAAAAATTGGGAACATGGTTACAACTCTCCAGAAACCATTGGCAAAAATCCATACGCCGTTAAAAATCTCCGTCTCTAAGGTGATGAACTTTTCTTGTCCTATATGGCCTGAATTTGTGCTTCTTCAAAATACGACTTACGTTAGTTCTTGGTAGTCCAGTGGATTCTTTTGACTGTCGGGTTGAAGTGTTGAGATTATTTCCGATAGTTCCTAAAACTACTATTTCTTCTAACTCCTGTTTGATGCATAATTTTTGGGTCGTTTCTTTTCAAACTGGCCACTATTAACTAGGTTATGTCGCAATGGAGCGAATATATCCTTGAAGGGTTGACGCCTCTTTGGATACCGTTCGTGGTACAAATTACTTGCCGCTTCCGAATTGTATGAAATACACTATCATATCCCATTTTTCGTAATTTTCAAACTTCAGTGCGATTTATTTGAGAATTCAATAACTGCTCCTGAAGAAAAATTTGACAGCTACGAGTAAACAATTGAATTAAATCATATGGCCGCTCCGTCCAAAGCCTACTTCACAAAATGTACATTTAAAACTCGCGTGAAAACTGAAAACCTTTATATTTTGAAGTAGATTTAAGTAAAATGTAAAGTGTGCTATATTTTTGGAAGGGTAAATTAAAGCTCTATTCTGGTAAGTAAAAATATATAGGGTATCCCATTTAAAAAATATATTTTTAAGTTAATAACTACTAAAATATTAGTTGTAAAAAAATGTAACTTACACTGTTGAAATCCACGTGAAAAAGTGCTTTGAGAATGTTTTTACAGAAATCAAACATTTTCAAAAGGAAAAGAATTACAAACATTTTTCCAAAATGCAGATTTTTGGAGAACACGCTGTAGATCTAAAACGGTACTAGTTAACGATATGCGGTTTTCACCATTGAGTTCATCATAAAAATTGAGCCTCAGACACCGACATCAGTTTTCGTCTATCTCCTTTAAATAAAGGGGTGTACCCTGTACACTTACACCTTTTGCAATATGTTTTTATTTATCAATTTACAAAGTATATAAAAATATTTTTTTAAATCAGAATATCTAAAAACCCTTAAGTTTTGACAAATCTTGTATATCAAGGTGTTTTTTTTTTGAAAAATATAACTTAAGATAATAAATATTACATAAAAGTCATGGTTCAGTCACAGTGTATATTATATAAAAAAATATGTTTGAAATGTTGCAAACTTAAAATAAATTTGACACACGTTTTTTGAAAAACTAGTCATTTTGACCGCATTTTCATTTTCCAATATTTTCTTAAATCTAATCTACAATATGAAATATGTGATTAAAAAAGAACTAAACACATAAAATAAGTAAGAGTTAACTTTTTTCTCCTAAAAATAAAAGTAAAGATCTGGAAGAGTAAATTTTTCTACCGGCTGTTAAATTACTATCTAACGAACTTGCTAAAATAGACCTCTTTAGTCTTTGAGGTTGAGACATGTTGATAACTTTTTTTTAAGAAAAAATTTTGTTGTCGATTTTAGCTTATCAAATTCGTCGGAATGTTCGCATTGCTATTTGAAAATTACTAGAATTGTAACATTTCTTTCTCACTCCCAAAATTCCAAACATTCCATTCTTTAACAAAAAATATTGTTAAAAAATGGACCTTTTTTTAGTTTTCTTCTTTATTTTACCTTATGTTGGAAGTTTAAAGTTACGTTACGGTCCATTTTCCTAATTTATATTTTATAAATCAGAAAACAATAAGAATATTAACTCTTCGAAATCCAACACCAAAAACTGTCACTCCTTAAGTACTTATGCTTAATTCTAAGCTTAGCTTTACTACTACTTTTATTAATAGAAAACTCCCGGGTGGTATTACGCATAAGCTCGGAATTACTTTTTTAGCCAATACTGATCTAATTTCGATTTTCGGAAACAACGAATTAATTAAATTGAACGGTAATTTGTTGTCTCATCGTATATCATAATCTATCCTGGATTTATCCTACTTTATTTATAATTTGAAGCCATAATTTGGTAAATATGTATGTTTATAGAATTTTTAATATAGAAAAACTATTTTTAAAAGAACTGGCTAAAAAAAAAACTATTAACAATTCCCACATCAAGTTAATTTTAAATCTTTAAATTAATAGCCTACAATACTTACTAATCCATTTAAGACCGAGACATAAACTAAATAAAAAGTTAATCTCTATATTATCAGTTTTACCACAACTCTTTCCATTAAACCCTTTCAATTAAATGAAACCAAAAGGTAGCATTTCGAAAGGTACGAAAATATCTCTATGAAAAAATTCCAACTATAAACCAGACCATTCACAGTATGGCGCCGTTTTTTTTCAAAGAACTTTATAATGGGTCAAAACTGTGTCTTTACCAGCAACAATGAAGGTCAGGCAAGAAAGCATTAGTACCTTTTATTATGTTTATTATTGTTTTATTGCTCCAAATGTATTAGGGTCATAAATATTTAGGAACTATGAATCTTTAAGCCCAAAGGGTTCGTTTAATACTGTCCTTATTATTACATATATTATTCAAATTAAAATTAAGCCGATTAAAAATATCTATAGAATTTATGAAGTTAATGGCATAATATTTATTGCACTAGAAAACAATCGTCGAAATATATTCAATTCAAAGTTAAACAATTAAAGCATTTATTGGAATAATTGGCGTCTCGATAGTTTGCATTTGTATAGAACAGAGGTTTCCAACCTTTTCTGGACCACCGCACCCTTTACAAAAAAAAAAATTCCTACGCCCCCTCTTCCATGATAATTAATTATACTAAATATTAAAATATTGTTGCATATTATCTATACCTATTTTATCTGTCTAGCTATCTATTAAGAATCACAAAGTAGAAAATTAATTCAAATGAAATGTAATAAAAAATTGTTTATTAAAAATTTAAAAATAAACACAAAATTAATAAGAAATAAAAAATTTAAAGAAATGGTTGAGGCTGGTGGAGTTTTAACAATTTATTAATGCCGGTGCACTGAACTCACGCTCAGCCAAATACGATGAAGGAAAAGCAATTAAAAATCTCTGTACTCTTGACCACAATCCAGGATAGAGAGCTGGTATTGATTTTTGAAACCAGAATTCTTTGTATACATTTCTGAATTTTACTTTTAGTTCTTCGTTTCTACTATATCTATCTTTGCGAAAGGATCTAAAACCCAACTCGGTATATTCATGTTTAAAATATCCTGGAATTGCTCCATAAAATCGGCATGAAGAAAGTCCAAGCAGCAAGTAAGTAAATCTCCCTATTTTGCAGACAGAACAGAAGAAGTTTTCATCCAAAAGCAGCTATAACGTTTTTTGTTTTAATTAAATTCAACTCCATCACCTTGCAATTGTAAATTGAATTCACTAAATATTTTAAACAGGTCTGTTAACTAAGCGATATCATTTTTGGATGTAATCGGAATTTCACGCTGTTTTTCGTCTTTGTGTTCAAAGAAGTCTAGTACCGAGTTAAATGGATTGAAAAAACGATTCAGACAAATACTTTTGAGAACCAAAGAACTTCTGTGTGTAAATAATCTATCGTGCAATGAATTGCTTCTAATCTTATCGACTGCTCTAATAACGTAATGAAACGACGTATGCAGGCATTCCTTCAGATGTTTTGCAATCGAATACTGACAATGAATAACACAGTGTACAGCGAGTACATTTAGTACTGCTTGTTCCAAATACGCTATGAAACCCTTCTGACGCCCCGTCATTGCTGGAGCACCATCAGTAGCACCTGACAAAATATTACGAATAGGAATTTCGTTCTCTTGAAAAAATTTGTTTATGGTATTAAATATCGATTCTCCCTTTGTATTGGTTTCAAAATTTTTAGCAAATAATAACCCTCGACAATTCTTTTCCTTTTATGAATCGAACGTATGATAAAAGTAGTGCTTTGTTATTTGGTAGAGTTGATTCCTTGAAGCCTTTATGATTTGGGAAAGTTGGAGATTCTGGGAGATAAGGAGAAATATTTGGAGAATAGCCGGAATAATGATAGATAAAGAGATATTAGCCTCTGTAATATGGGAGAATTCGAGATTATGGGAGATAAGGCGAAATAATTGGAGATAATGCGGAATAAGTATAGATAAAGCAATATAAGCATTTATAATATGGGAAAGTTGGAGATTCTGGGAGATAAGGCGAAACATTTGGAAAATAGGCGGAATAGTGATAGATAAAGAGATATAAACCTCTGTAATATGCCAGAATTCGAGATTATGGGAGATAAAGCGAAATAATTGGAGATAATGCGGAGTAATGATACATAATGCAATATAAGCATTTATAATATGGGAAAGTTGGGGATTCTGGGAGATAAGGCGAAATATTTGGAGAATAGGATATTTCAACGTCTTTAGCCGTTTCATTTATTCTTCTTTGCACTGAAGTATTACTCAGAGGAATTTTTCTGATGATATCTGACGGTGTCTTATGATGGTATAGAACCAGATGCAGGACCCTTCTTAAAAACATAAATTTTATCAAAGTTTTGATTATAAAACTCTGCATTTTAGGTAGACTGTTAGGACATCGACACCTACGTACCTAAATACCTGACAGAAATTAAAAGTTATGCTGAGAAGATATAAATGGGAAAATCTTAAGGATATGTATTCGAACTTCCCTAAAGGTTTGTTTCATATGCTGACTATCCATCCGATTGTACTAACGATGTTTCTGATTTATATTTTCTGACATGAAACTTTAAATCCATTTTCCTATAAGGATAACCTAGCTTAGTCGAAGATATAAAAAAGCTGTAGCTATCGAGAGTGGAGTTAGAATAAAAAAAATGGAATAAGAAAGTACATACATAGTCAGCAAATTAAAAGCAAACTTGACACCAGTCATAATGGTTCGAAATGTTTCGTATGGTTGTTTATATGACTAGAAAATAGAATTGCAATAATATCTGTCAATTTCTAGAATAAATCACTACCCACTATTCCTAAAATGCCCGATATCGATATCAGAGAGTATATCACAAATTTTTAGGATGGTTTTTTCTCTACACTATAACTTACGCTGGCATATCCCCCCTAGCTGCTGATGCAAATATTCATACATAACCGAAAGCCTTAACAAAGAAAGATCAGGAAGAAATTCAGTCTTAGAATAATAAAAATCAAAGTGAATATAACGTTACAGAAACCCAAGTAGCAGTATTTTCTAAAAGAGTTTACTTTATAGAACCCAACATGGTTATGTCGGAATATCCTAATTCAATGACGGCATAAATCAACTGGTGTTAACTTGAAAGTAAACATGTATGTGCTACATCCATAAAAATAATTTACTATTTACAGTATCACTGAAGGTTATTTACCATATGGAATAATATAGATATAGAAATTTAATTAAATTAATAGTTCCTATTGTAAATCAGTCAGAGAGCTGGACACTTATTTTTTGTAAACCAGGAGATTATCTCTCCTGGTGAACATGGACTCGAATTTAGCCTTCTAAGATAAGCCCATAAAAACGGGCTCAGCAACTATCGCTATTTTCTTTCATTAATATCCAAAATTAAATAAAAAACTGTTAACCAATACCTCTCAAAGTATACAAATAGAACTTGATTTATCCTTAGCGCACTATATATTTTATAAAAAGTATATTTTTGATCCTCTATGTATTTTTTCTGCAGATTTTTTTAAGTTTTAAGATGTTATGAAATTTTCTGCAAATATCGCTTCCTGTATTAATAGAACTTTGACATTTTGCATGCCATCCTTTTTATATTTACATATATTTGACGTAAGACTTTTTAAAAGTGCCTAACGATTCACCATTTTTTCCGCACTTTTTTTTAAATAACTGCATGGTATCTTTTCAATATCTTCGGTGTATCTGTGCCCTAGACAGTAGATTAAGAGTTGCTGACAGTTCAACTTTCTGTGAGAAAACTTTACACATCATATCTTACTGACCTTTCAAAATTCGAAGACTTACTATAAAAGCTTAGCCTCGGGACTTCTTCATACTGCCTTCGTTTCTGAATGTATAAATTACGTATGTCACCTGAATATAGCTTAACAGAACACTTTATGTTTCCTATAGCCCGAGAAAAACGGTATTCGAGCGTTCAAAGTAAATGAAGAGATAAGTGTACTCTCATCTGTAAATTGGATTCACGGTCCTTTTCAGATTGTTAATGTAAGTGGGAAAGAGAGTAGGAGATAGTATGGAGCCTTGGGGTACACCGGCCTTGACAGTGAAGGTGTTAAAAAGAGATCCGTCGGCTACCAATCGTACGGAACGCTCTTTGAAGGAACATGAGAGCCATAAATATAACGTTTCAGACATACCAGAAGAGCGTAGCTTGACCAACAATCCATTGTGCCAAACAAGGTCGAATGCTTGCGTTATAACAAGAGCAACTGCTAAAAATTCTCTAAAGCGTTCAATTGCGTTGTTCCAAACATGTGTTACACAAGTAAGAAGATCCCTTTTTGATTTATGTTTACGAAAGCTATGTTGATAGTCGATAATAACATTCAATCTTTCAAGATATTTTAGAAGATGCTGATTGATAGCCTTTTCCTTTCAGTAGTTGTTTGGCACGGTATTCCTGCGTGCCACTAGAAGGAAATATTCCCTTTCTGTAGGAGAAGTTGAAAATTCTACAGAAAACTGCTCCTACTTTTCTCACGCATTTTTGAGTACTATGGCAGGTATTCCGTCAGCACCAGAAGCTTTTTTGGTGTCCAGCTACATTAAAAGACGTTTTTTAATATGTTGGCTGAAGAAAATATGGGGCATCCTTAACTGCATTCTGGGAATGAGTGGTGTTTTTCCTTGGATAACGAATAGAATGTGAAGAAGAGTTCAACCAAGAAGTGGGCTTTCTCAACAGGTGTTGTTGGAATAGAATTATCTGGCCGTGTGACTGGTGGTAGAGTGGATTTGGTGAAATCTTGACTAACGGCCTTAGCGACTGACCAAAAGGAGTTTAAACTTAGCGTATAGCATACAATGTAGAGGAGAATACATGTTGATTTTTAGTTTATAGAGACGGTCATCAGATAAAATGAATTTATTACAACAAAACTATATGAACATTTCAAAAATACAGTCGTTGTAAAACAACATATTCAGGTAAATAGCTTAAGAAAAAATTATATGATTTGAGCTTGTATAAGATAAATGGTCGATTTTAATTAATTATTAAACAAAAATATGTAATATTTTGATTAATAGATCGACAAAATTGATATACGAACCTCATACGTACACTGACTAACGATACGTAGGGATATTTTACAAGTATTAGCATTTCATCGATCTATATGTCTGTATTAATATAGATTTTTCTCAAAAATAATTTTTGGTCAAAATTATCAGTAAGCTATCTTTTAAAAAAATAATAAAATGTAATTTTGAAAATTTAATAGAAAAATATTTGCCAAGAGTAAAACTTTTGCTTATTTCCATTTACTATTGCCCAATTTATTTGCTTGTACCTGAAAAAGATTGGCAATGAATATAAACTGACTTTAAGTTATACGTTTTATCAAAAACCGTTCGACGTAGGTCTGCTTTCTTCTTCTTCTTGAAATGCCGTATCCGATAGGGACGTAGGCGACCCTCTGGCCTTTACCTGTGGTTGGTGCCTCTTTAAGTGTTCCAACTGCAAAAGGTTCCGAACGGCTAAATTGAAAGGGCTGTACTAGGCATAATACTACGGGTGGTTTACTATTGCTTTACCGAGAGTAAATTTTATTTTATTATTTTTTTTATTATTATTTCCCGAATCGAGAAACGAACTCGGGTCGCTGACGTAGACACCTTAACCACTACCCTATGGCCGCTCCGTAGACGTAGCGTAAGTACGTTTGAAAATTTTGATTAATATTAAATATGAAGAAATATAAAAAATTTAAAAGGATGTTTAAAATGCTGTGAGGCAGGCTTATCCGGTATAAAATTAAGGTTTCCCAAACTAGAAAAATTTATAAATAATAATAATTATCCTTTTAATATAGGGTTGATATTAAATATACCTTGTTGCATCTTACTATTTCACAAACTACTTATTTTTCAATATCTGAACAAATGATTGAAATAAAGAAAATTTATTATTTTTTTCTTCCGTTTTTTAACCGAAATGTTTAAAATATATAGCTAATACTTAATCCGAGAACCAAACAATAACCTTAGTCTGCAGCAAATTATTAAATAATAATTAATAAATATATAATGATAAAAAATAAAATAAACTGACTTTTTTCTTTTGCCTCCCTTTTCTAAGGGAAGTATTACATTGGTGAAAATTTACTCTCCTAAATATTTAGTACTTTTTTCATATTTCAGGGCCCCTAGGTGAAGAGATCAGTTTCCAATTTCCACCGGTCTTTCTTGTTATGGTTCATAGACAAGAAATCTGTCAATTATATTAATTTTTTCAGTTTCAATTTTAAACAGCAGGAAAATATCGTTTCAGTTGTACATTTATTTCAAAACTGCGATTGGGTGAGGGAAGTAATAGATAAATCGCTTTATCAATTTTTTTTATATTGTTTAGAATACGACCGAAGGTTGTTAAAAACATGCATTACAAAATTTTAGTCAATTAATATAATTCTTAGAGCTGAACTACAAGCAAGTTGCTACTTTGATCATCAACTTTCAGCTTCCTGACTTGAGGAGGTGGGTCTAAAGTTTTTTGTGTCCCAGTGCAAAAAAGTACTTTTTTAATTAAGAGATGTCTCCCCCTATTGTCGTTTGACGTCCCTTGTTTATTAATTAGCATATAGCGATTATTTTGCTTAAAGAAACACGCATATCTATATATATATATATATATATATATATATATATATATATATATATATATATATATATATATATATATATATATATGATAAAATCTAAGGCATACCGCGTACTTGGTACGGCATCAGAGGTTGACTCGCTGCAGCCATACATGTCGACAGACTGGTTAACAGATTATCAACACTTTATCGCAGACAGTACATTCCACCTGAGGCCTATGTGGTTCAATGTAAAACAACTGAAAAGCAGTCTATCCACTGTTCTCTTATTCGTCAATTCCATCCCGAGACACGTTTCGCCGTATCATGGATCATCAGTCGGGCTAGGATCGACAAACAAGAGAACAGAATTCTCTAGTACTTATTCCAGTACTTAATGGTAAGATATGGTAAGATATAACGCATACCTCGTACTTGGTACTGTCGGCATGTATGGCTGCCGCGAGTCATCCTCCGATGGAATACCAAGTCCGGGATATGCGTTATCTCTTTTCTAGCCATTCTCTATCCTTTGGATATAGGCCTCTCTCATGTGCTTCCATATGTCCCTGTTTTGAGCAATTTGATACCAATTGAGCACCGCTGATCTTCTAATATCGTCATACCAACGTTGTTGGGGTCGCCAGTACTTCTTTTTTCAGTATTTCTGGCCACATGGCCAACCCAGTTCCACTTGAAGGAAGATATCCTCTCAGTTTTGTCGTGTACCCCTGTCTTTTTCCTATCCAATCGTTTGATTTGCCCTAAGTGATATATCTAGGATTTTCCTTTCAATTGCTCTCTGATGAATTTTCTAATAATTTTCTGTGTCAAAACCCAAGTTTCGCTCCTATATGTTGTTACTGGTAGAATGCATTCGTTACATACTTCACTGTTAAGTTTTAAAGTCAGTTTGGACTGAAAGACTTGCTTCGTTTTACCGTAAGCTGCCCATTCCAGGCGTATCCTTCGATTGACTTACAGTTCTGTCCATGTATGGACATTAGGTCATTAATGGTTGTTTGTCCGTTAGTCATGAATTTGGTTTTTGTAATGTTCATCTCTAAACCGACCTTTTTACTTCAGTTTGTAATTCTTGGAGTATTTTCTTTCAATTTGATTTCATTTTCGGCAAAAAGTGCGATGTCATTAGCAAATCTTAAGTTGTTGACTCTTTCTCCGGATATGTTAGGTCCCTTATTTTCCCAGTGAAGGCTCTTGAAGATATCTTCTAGTACCAGGGTGAATATATTGGGTGATATGATGTCACCCTGTCTAACACCTCTCTTTATTTTTACTTCCTTGGTATCCTCGTGTAATCTTACTTTCAGTTTTGATTGTTCATTAATTTTTGTCAGTATGTTAATATATGTACATTTGAACGACTCTTGCGTTTTTCATCGCTTTCTCAATTGCTCAGTATTCCACTGTGTCAAAGGCCTTTCGGAAGTCAACAAATGCCAGCCATATTGTATTGAGTAACCTTTTCTATAAGTTGTCTGGTATATTTGGCTTGGCCACGTACATATGAGTAGTAGTAGTAGTAGTAGTAGTAGTAGTAGTTGTCTCAGAAATGCAATAACGCCCATGGCAGTACTACCGTGTTGAGAGATACCGTGAAATACTAATGATATTTCCGCCGATATACAGTCGGTCAAGTAAGAACATGTCGCTCGTTGTTAATTAAAAAATATATTTATTTAAAACTTCTTACATCGTTTAACAGTAAAGAATTGCCACCTCAAAATGTTAATGATTCAGTAGTTCGTCCAGTTTTCCTCAGCGTCGATGATCGCCTAGCATCTTCGAGGCATACCTTCGACGAGATTTTCTACGGTTTTTTTGGGCAAAACTTTCCGAATTGCCCAAATTTACCGTCACAGCTGCTTCTATGAATAATAATATATTCATAATGAATGCTCTGGAATTGCCAATGTACTTAGCAGTCGTTTAGACGTAATTTTCGGACCATTACATTACACAGGAATGTACTAATTACTCACAAATAAGGTTAGAAATCAATCTCTTTCCACAAGTCATTATTTGCAGGAGTGCCAACAATAACCTAAAAAAAAGGAATTTCTTTTACCGACAAGTTATAGGCCACATGTTCTTACTGGACTGACTGTATTAAAAAAGGGGTAATCTTTATTCAGGCGGGGAAGTGAACGACCCAAAAAAAAAACAGTCATAAATTCATACAACCCTTTGGAAACGCTACTAAATTTTGAAAAGTTACATTTTTGGTCTTTCCTCTGTAGGTCTTCTTCTGAAAGTGCCTATTCGGTTCGAATGTTGGCAATCATTCTGGCTATTATTAGTTTATCCAATGCAGGACTAAAAAGACCGGTAGTATTTGTTGAGAACTAATTTCGCAGATTGTTTAGCCAGGAGATACGTCTCCCCGCTTTTCACAAAAACTTTTTCTTGGAGTATTTGCTGTAGTAATCCATATCTCTGAGAATTTCTCATTAGGTGTCGTAAATAGTCAAATTTTCCTACTTTAATAGTTTCCATAATTTCCAGTTCCTTGCCCATGCGACGTAAGACATCCTCGTTGGTGTTATGGTCAGTCAAAAAAAAATTCAAAATTCTACGATGTAGCCATAATTCAAATACTGCAAATGTCTTAAAAGTGGCTTCACTCAACGTCCAAGATTCCACACCATAAAGAAGGACACTAAAGACATAACATCTTAGGAGCGGAGTGATGTCATTTTGAGGAACACTGCTCAAGCTTTTTCGATACGATAACGAATTTCCTGCTAGTGTTCCCACTGTTCGTTTATCATGGTACCTAGATATGAATATTGTGGAGTTTTTTTTGTATTTGCTGCTTGTTAACCATCAACAAGGTAGCGGGAACCGGAGACTTGCTGATTATCATGTATTTTGTTTTGCTGATATTAAGTTCGAGGCCGTATCGATTACTGCCTTCGTTTATTTTTGTCATAAGATGTTTAAGTTATCAGCCATAACCGCCGTATCGCCAGCATAACAAATGTTATTTATTCCGTCCCCATTAACCAGTATTCCTTCATCACCCTCTTCCAGTGCGTCTCTGGAGATATGCTGAGAGTATATATGTTAAACAATAGTAGAGACAATCCATATTGTATTGAGTAACCTTTTCTATAAGTTGTCTGAGCGTGTGTAGATTGTGCTAAATCTTTTTCGGAAGCCTGCCTGTTCTTTGGGTTGGTAATTTTCAAACTTCTTGTCTAGTCGATTTGTGATTATTTTCATCTCCTACCATTATTGGTAAGTACTAGCATAAGTATTAGAAAATTCTGTTCTGTTGTTTGTCGATCCTAGCCCGACTGATGAGCTGTGATACGGTGAAACACGTCTCGGAATGGATTTGACGAATAAGAGAACACTGGATAGATTGCTAAAATATGGGCCTTTGTCAGTTTTCAGTTGTTTTACATTGAACCATTTAATATACATATATATATATATATATATATATATATATATATATATATATATATATATATATATATATATATATATATATATATATATATATATATATATATATATATATATATATATATATATATATATATATATATGTATATATATGTTGTTGGGGCTTTCATCAGGGCACAAACTGAAAAAGAGAACGAAACACCAAATAAGGTAGTTTGAGCACAGAGAAAGAGTATTAGTTATTTTCTTTTAATAAAATGTTGTAGAAAAATATATAGTAATAGAAATAAAAACCACTCACATGAGGAGTGCGACATTAATTTAACAAAAATGGCCATAAACAACCAATAACATAAATGCGACTAACAATTACGTAAATCAATCACTACATACTATCATATTAATTAAAAAAGATGGCATTTACAACAAGGATGCCGTTAAAAAGTTTGGATGCTAAAAACAATTCAAATTAATTCATTTATAATTAACTACCTGAGACCGGCAATTGTATGACATATTTGACACAAAGTTGACAGAAAACAGCCATCTGACAGAAATAAGGAATTCTTCAAACCTACAGGGCAAAGGACAATTGAAACAACCAAGAAAGAAGCGGTTTAGTACAAAATATAAATATACATCATCAAATTGAAATATTGGTAACGTGGAAAAATACAAATTGAACACGCTTAAATACGGTACGAAAATTCGGATATTGTAATAAACTATAATTTTGAATAGAGAAAAAAAGAACTGGGGTCCACAGGATGGATAAAAATTGCAAATGCTGAAATATAACGAACATTTTTAGGGCAGAAAAAGAGACCCAGAGTAATAGTGGAATGACTTAAAAACGGAGATAAGTAGGGAACTGGGGGAAACTATGAGAGATGGAGAGAATAATGTGAAGAGATCATGAAAATATAGGCATCGTGACAAGCCAACCGGTAATCAGTAAAGTGACGGGAAGGGACCATTGATTAATGAGAGGTAGAGACTAGAATAAAGTAAATAAAGGAATTTATTATGAAGCGAATGACTGCCCAGAGGTATCATGTTGAAGTGACAAATCACATGAAAGGAGCAAACTATATATGTTGCTTAAACCATCAGGGTCCGTTCTTTTATTAATGTCGTTAGGATTTTCGTTAATGTAACACATTTCAAGAAATTCTCGTTTAGATAGATTTTTTAAAAAGTGGAGAATTTTAGGTCCTTTGAAATTAAAAGAATGTCCATTATCAACAGAGTGACTTGCCAATGAACACCTTTGTGGATGGCATTTAGTATCACTTTTATGTAGTGCAATACGACGATTAAGAGATTGTGATGTCTATCCGATATAGATTGAAGGACAATTACGACAGGCGATTAAATACACTACATCTGACAAAGAGAGAACGGGTAAGGAAGCTTTCAACTTGCTGAAAATACTTTTGTTCTTGAAGAAATAATATTTAGCAATTTTGACATTAGGAATAACACGCAAAATATGAACCAACTTACTAGTGAGTCCAGGAATAAAAGGCAAAGAAGTAACGAGAAATTTGTTTCAGTATGACTAGCAGGGAATGTAAGGGTAGGGAAAGCTGGAGGGGATGCAGATGGGGGGAGGTTCTGGTAATATGTGATTGGTATGGAAGAGCTTATTAACTTCGTCTTTAGTCTTGAGTAGGAGCTTCTTATTGTATCCATTTTCCATGAAGAGACCCGTGAGCAATGTCTGTGATTGAAGTAGATAATCTGGGTGAGCTATATGTCTTACTCTTCTGTATAGACCTTTTATGACGTTGACTTTCACCTTCCAGTCATGGTCGGAATGGGCATGAATATATCTACCAGAGAAAGTTGGTTTTCTATACCAGTCAAGTGTGATGATATTGACAGCGCCCCTGATGACTCTTGTGTCCAGAAAAGGAACAGCGTTGTTTGATTCCTCTTCCATAGTGAACTGTAAGTGCGGATCGAAGGAATTGAAAATCTGGAGGATTTCTTCTTTACCATCTACTGGTATGGACAAAATAAGGTCATCAACATATTGATATAAGAAAGGTGGTCTGAAGGATAATCTCTCTGTACAATTCTTCAACATATAGGACATGGCTATAGAGGCAGGAATGTTGCTCAAGTTACTGCCTGTGGGGCAACCGAAAATGAATAGAAATAGAAACTTTCTTTAAATTTGAAGAAGGTAGATTGAAAGAATTTCATGATGGAAAGAAAGAAGGATTTATTCATTTTTGTATTGGGCGAGATTAATGCCCATTCAGAATCAATAATCTGTCTAGTTAGCTGCATGAGACATTTGTAAAAAGACTGACTACATCAAGGGATATGACGACATGATTGTCAGGCAGCTGAAAATCGTTCACCTCTGCACTGAAGGAGTCCTTAATAGCATAAGTGTGATAGTTGGAAAGTGATTTTTCTAATAAATCCGCTCAGAATTTGTTGAGGCTTGATGTAGGGGAATTGATGATAGAAACAATTGGTCTAAGAGGTACACCCTCTTTGTGAATTTTCGGCAAGCCTTATATTCTTGGTGGAATAGCTTTATAGGTGTAGAGTTGTCTTGCTATCCTGTCGTCGATCCATTTCTTGTTCTTCATTTGCTTAATAAGGGAATTGTTCCTATTTTGATATTTATTTGTGGGGTCGTACGAAAGTTTCTTATAGACCTGTTCATCGTCTATTAGTTCAGACATTTTTGTTTCTTAATGTTGTCTCTCTAATGCTACAGTAACTGAGTCTTTATCTGAAGGAACGATCGAGATATCTCTATGTTGCTTGAGGAACTTCTCTGTCTTCTTGAAAAAAGTCTTCTGAAAAGCTACAGCGGTGTTGTGGTTTTGCAGAACGGAATTAGTGACTGCATTAGTGCATTTACCTCTAAGGATATCCTGGTTGGGAGTAGGAGCAAGTTTAATAAAGGATTCAACATCAGCATTTTGTTAGATACGGCAACTTTTGCTTTCTTTCTTTAATATATATATATATATATATATATATATATATATATATATATATATATATATATATAGAATAAAGAATGAAAGCAAAAGATTGCCGTATCTACCAAAATAAATATAATCTTAGTTGGGGAACTCGGCAAAAAGGGCGTGATAAGAGATCACACAATTTTCATTAAGCCAATATTTCGGTCCTAAATTGGGACCTTCTTCAAGGCAAGAACTGAAAAGGAGAACAAAACATATTCACTGATCGTGTTTGGGACAAATTTAAATTAATGATGTTATAATTAAGTTGTTATAATAAATAAAATTAGTGTAGAACAGGAATAAGATATTGGTCATAGTAAAGTCAAAAAACTCACATGAGTAGCGTGAAGTTGAGTTAGCCTGAATGGCCGTAGGTAGCTTATACATAAAAACGTTGGTTAATCCATAAAATATATAAAATACACACTATAACACTGTAGATAAAATTATAGAAACCAGATTTAAAACATGGATGTGATTGAGAACCTTGGATGTTGAAAACATTGTTAATTATTTTACCTGTGACAACCACACATGGCCACCGCCACGTAGGAAAGATGACAAGGGCGACAGGAGACAGCTGACCGACAGAGATAAGCGGCTTATTAAGAAAACCCAATTAACCAAAAAGCGGGGTCGACACCCGGAAGGAACCGATCAAAATTGGGAAGTGCATGTATGGACCTTTAAGCAAGAAAGAGATAGCCAATTGAGCGACCAAGAACCGGTATGGAACCGAGGAAGGATAAATCATAACCTAATTTTAGGTAAAGGGTGAGCGAGGGAGCGAGAGAGAGAGAAAATAATGGGAGCAACAAGGAAGAAGATCGTCTATTATATTAATTATTAATTTATTAATTTCTTGTTGAAATATGATTGGAGGAAGAGATAGTTTGCAGAAACAAATGAAGATTGAAAGTAACAGGAGGTAATGAAGGGGTGACGCTAGATACTATCAATGGAAGGAGGACAGTAATCGATAAGTGCACAAGATGGCCCAGATATTTATTATAACAACTTAATTATAACATCATTAATTTAAATTTGTCCCAAACACGATCAGTGAATATGTTTCGTTCTCCTTTTCAGTTCTTGCCCTGAAGAAGATCCCAATCTAGGACTGAAATATTGGCTTAATGAAAATTGTGTGATCTCTTATCACGCCCTTTTTGCCGAGTTCCCTAACTAAGATTATTATTATGTATATATACATATAAGGTATATTCTAATATTCTTAAGTAAATATATGTGTAGACAATAACCTATTACAAGGCCTAATATCTCGTACAGATAACCCATTAAAAACTAAAGACTATGAAGCAAAGATCAAATAGGACCTAAAAAGCTATAACCGCTGTAACATATGATCTAGTCTATAACTTATGAGTTATTTTTATATACTGTTTACAGTACGACCAAAAGTTATTTAAAGTATGCGATATAAAATTTAATTAAATTAATATGGTCCTTCGAGCCGGACTACGAGTCTAACGCCTGCTGCGATGATGGGCAATCGGGATATCGCTTGCATATTTATGGTGCTCGAGCATTTCATGTTCTTTTTTTAATTTTATGACCCATATGTTCTAAAAGATGAGATGGTAGATGTTATCAGCTCGTGATTTTACTAGTTTAGGTTCTTGTTTTAGAAATTTATTAGGCAGCATAGTGTCTACCCTCTTATAATATGCTGTAATGTGTTATGGTGGTTATCAATTTTCCCATGAGACCTTGGTCATTAGGAAAAAAATGAAATACTATTTTCTAATACTCTGCTATCTATGATAATATGAATAAAATATATATCAATGATAAGTTCCATAACTTAGTGGATCAAAAACCAAGCGCCCAAATTTTTCTGATTCCTTCATATTTCTGGAGATCTATTTAATCTCTAACTGATGTTAAAATAAACAACCGGCCAAGTGCAAGTTGAACTTGCAAAATGTTGCGTACATTGATTGCTTTTAAAATAAAAAATTTTGTTACGGAGGTATAAAATGATCAGTGACTTCACAAAACACACGCCAATTGAGTTTTCAACAAAGTTTGTTTCCAATTTTTACTGAAAACTGATGACCTTCAAATTTTTGTTTTTTTTATATACCAGATAAATTATTAAAGGTAATGCCCTCGTGATAATTTTCGTTCGATCTACACCCCGTGGAAAATATTCCAGAATTTTTTCAAAATATTTTTAATCAATACTTTTCGAGATAAGGTGGGGGAACAGCGATTTTTAACGATTTTTTAAAAATAATACAAAAAAAAGTGTGCGCAAGTATTACATTATATATATGTATATATATATATATATATATATATATATATATATATATATATATATATATATATATATATATTACTCGTAGTTTCACAAGCTTTCTTTTGATACACACTCGATGGCCTAGTAATTTTTTTTTTCACTTCCGATTTCACCCCCCAAAATAACCCCTCAAGTCAAAATTTAACTTTCAGAACTACGTGGTTCTGATGAGGCCATCAGTTTCTATATTATTACCAAATTTCAACTTTCTACGACAAATAGTTTCGAAGAAAGTCGGGTGTGACAGACAGACAAACGGACAGACGACAGACAGACACTGAAGTCATCTTATAAGTGTTCCGTACGGAACACTAAAAATGAGTATTCTATACTTTATTTATTTGAAAGTGATAGCAATAAATCATCTAGAATTATGTAATTTAGTATCAAGGAGTAGTAAAGGCCCTAGAGTTTTATCTACATCTAATATTCGCAATCTTCTATGTTTGAATACAATAGGAAAACAACCCTTCTTTTGTCGTTTGGAGCTAAATAGTCTGAAATAGTTGTGGTCAGTGGTAGTGCGCCTGGGCGTACACGTACTATTTGCGAATAGTATCAATGAAACAGTTTTATAATGTTTAAATATTTATTAGGAGAAAATAACCTTTTAAAATGAAACATTATTAATTAATATTAACAATAATGAAAAAAATATTACCATTCTCCTATCTCCGACATGCTTGAGAATGATTATCCGACTCATTTGAATTTACATGTATAATTAAAGGTTCAACAATGGTATCCACTGCCGATTTAATACCGTTTCGTCGATTCCCGTTTTGTCGAGTTTAAGAAAAATTCCCGTTTTATCAACTGGCCTTTTAACCTATACATCAGAGTCATTAACAATTCCCCTTTCATCGATTCACTAAACCTCTTTATCTGTTATGGAAATCTATATCAAGGGTAAAATTTTTAATTATTTCTTAAAAAAATCGATAGTGCAACATTCTTTCTTTCCTTCAGACTTTCTAAAGACTTAGGACTGTCAAACCTGAACCTGAACTAACCTGAACGCCTACGATAATCTAACCGGCCGCACCCTTATATTGTATGAAGATAAATACCTAGGTAAAACTATCTGTAGAGGGTTGAAGGTCACTTACAGCTTTACTTGGTAACTTTAATTCGGCGGGTCGACAAAAAGGGAACGGTTTCAAATGGTCAACGGTCAAATGGCCTCAGTCGAAAAAAGGGTAACAAAACAGGTAAGAATGCCCAGTCGACGAAACGGTCAATCGACAAAATGGGAATTTAGCCCACTGCCATGTCCACAGTCCACATTTTGTCTTCCATCCTCAATACATGCTCGATGCATTTTCGCCAATTTTCTGTGGAAACATTAGATATGGCATTCTGAAAAAGGTTTTGTGCATCTGCTAATTTAGAGGTCGTATTGTTCCTAGCGACTTCACCTTTAATCTGTGCCTATATAAGTTCTATCGGATTGAGCTCGCAATGATATGGTGGCAGGCGTTAAACAGTAATATTACGTTTTTTGCCATTTCGTCGATGACTTGTGTACTTGTCTTTATTTCTGAAAATTTCAGCTTTACAAATTTCAGTAATTCTCTCTAAACGCTGTCTTTCGGAAATGAAATGTTTTTCTCGGTCATCCGAGATTGTTGATTTCAGCCAACCCAAAGTTGGAACTCGTTCTATTTTTTTAAAATGATAGCTTTTATTATCCATGACAATAACAGAACCGTTTGATATTAAGTCTATCATCTGCAAAAACCGTCATTGAAATACGTCGGAATTCACTTCTTCGTGATAATCTCCTGTTTTCTAGGATATGATTGTTAAAAGACCTCCATCTTCAAAACTACTTCGCTTCCAATATGCGTAATAATTAACCTACGTCCCCTACCAGATGGCGGTTTAAGCCCAGTAGACAGACGTTGACTGTGTACCCTTCATTTATCCACGTTTCATCTAAGTAATATATTCTTTTTCCTTCAGAGCAAGCTTTTCTCACATCCCTTAAATAGTCTCTTCTCCAGTGTACAATTTCTCCACTTTCTAACAATAAAGATTTTCTTTCACACTTTCTCCAATAAAAATTCATATCTTTTACAACACTTCATAGTTTTACTCTACTTATTTTCGATATTTCTGGCTGGCTTGTTACAGCCTGCAGGATCATATCCAAAGTTGGAATTCTCTTTTCCAAAAAAAAAAATCATGAACAACACGGCTTACAGCTTGTTTTGTATTATCTGTCTATACCTCCCTCCTTTTCTTCTCTTAAAATTCTGTAAGCTGTGGCTTTACCAACTCCAGTCATTAAGGAACATTTTGTCACGCAATCGTCCACACTTAAATCACAATTTCGATCGTTTTTTATCGTAATCAAATACATTTTTAGCTATGCGCTTTTCATTATAGGTTAGCTGCCCGAACTTTTGGTGTTGCGTTGAAGAAGACATTTTGTTAATACACTAACTGACTTGTCACTAACTGGCTTGACGCTTGGGCATGCTACTCTAGATATGTATTTGTAGTTGGGGCAACAGGAAGGTATGTAAATAAAATTATTTGATCGGCAATTAAACTTCGTTACAAAAGAGCATTGTTACCCAAAAAATACCTGGGAATAAATAGCACGCCTCTGTTATAGGACCACCTGTCACACCACTGTCATTTTTATTACTATCAATTTCAAATAAATAGAGTATAGTATAAAATATTTTTCTTCGCAGATCTACGGGCTAAAGAAAAGATTTAAACTAAACTTTCAATACTTCTTAACCATAAATATCCTCTATAAAGACATAAATTAAAGTCATAATTGCGATTTTATAAAGCAAGAAGTTTTATCGCGTTCTTAATCCACTTCAACAGCTTAATACCTGTATTTAGCATGCAACTTACTGTAAAATGAAAGAAATTAGTTACATCTTCACCATTCTTACCGAATCGGATACAGAGAATAGTAAGGGTTAATACCTGTAGATTAATTATTATAAAGATAACATTCTTTTCAAATTTTGATTAAGTTATCTAACGACATAGAGTATTTTAATATCTATTCCATCAAATAATTTTTATAACAGAGCTGTAATCTCGGGAGGCATGAAATTGAATGTATTATTTTTGACATTTTAACTATTTTGAATCGGATGTTAGAGTAAAATAATCATAGGATTAGTTAGAAATTCATTGCCTCTATAATTCCATGATCTTGAAGCACTTCCATGCATTTCTTCTGGAATTCTGTAATAGGGGATATAATTATGAAAAAATTAGATCGTGTCCTAAAGAGTGACGCCGACGTTCCGCCTACAACTAGTAACCATTCCTAACTTTGTATACACATTTTTCGATGCGATTTAGTTTTTCATAATGACAATAGTAACATTGGCTGAATTTAAATAAAAAATATCCGTTAACTATCAAAAAGAACTTCATGAGTAGCCACGAGTTCTCCACCATCTTCTACATTGGACTATAACCTCTAGGTATGGAAAACTGCAAATGTGGCCTTCATATCTAAACCCGGACATCACATATACACCAATGCAAAAAATATCAGTATTTCGTATTTTGTCCTAACAGCGTTGGAAAAATT